>VWZW01002014.1:556512-634117 GCA_013397115.1 Edolisoma coerulescens | reverse complement strand
TGGCTCCCCAACACAAATCCTTCCGGTTCCTAAAGGGAGCTCATCGCATCTCCCGGTGATTCACCGACGGTGTGTGCGGGTACGGGGGGGTTCGCCTTTGCATGTCAGTCGAAGTTGCCTCGCTCGCTACAAAACCTGTGCTCCCTTTTGCAGCTGTCAGGGAGAGCGGGGAGGTGCATCTGGAAAAGGGGGTGGGGGTGGAGGTAAAATGTTGATAAATCCACCAGCCTTGATCTTCAGCTCCGTGCGGTGGAGTTTGGGGAGGGAAGGGAGATCTGGCGAAGAGGGAGGAGGGCGAGGAGGACGGAGATGAATGAGGGTCGAGGGAGGGGGGAAGAGAAAATGGATTGTACCCCAGATTGCCACTGAATCTGCTGGGCTTCCCCCGCTCCCGCGCTCACACCATCGGGGCTCGGTGCAGGCTTCCCAGCATTACGGTGCACGGCAAAGCGCTGAGCCTGATTTCTGGGAGCCAGCGAGGTTTGCACAACTGCAGCAAGAAGCCAAATCAAAAAGCCAATCTGCGAGCCTCCAAACTCCACGTCACCTATCAGCTGGGAGCGAGCGCTGCAACAGAATTACAAGCCATGCATATTTATTCCTCCGAATCCGGGGGGGAATTTTCAGATCGTTCAAAGCGAGGCACGGTGAAATCAAGGCAAACCCTTTCCAAAATAAATAAAGGCAGAGCACGTCTTGCATGTAACACGCGCACACACACCTCTACGAGGTCTCCATCGGTATATATAGATAGAGATTTACACTCACTGAGCGGGGATCACTCCTGTGCCATCCAAGTATATTGACTTGACTTTGTATATTTCAGTCAAGGAAGGGGAAGAACACGGTAGTTGAGCCTCAGAGAAGAAGATATTGATTGCTCATCTCAAATTTAAAGCATCTGCCAAACACTTCTGAGAGATTAAATATAGGCAATATAATTACACAGCCAGAGTTGGTCCTGGTATCCATTTGAAGCTGCATGCTTTAGTTTGTGCTTGCAGAAACCACCCAGTTATTTTTTTTAACCAAAGTCAAATAACAAGTTGTGAGACAGCAAGTCATTTTAAGGTAAAATATACACATTGCCTCCAAAGTTGCTATTTGACTTTGGCAGAAGACTACTGGGGGCTGGTTTCCAGGACCATGGAACAAAGCAGTACATTTATGCCTCACACAAGACACATCATGGTATATGCACACATTTGTCTCCCCTTAGGATCCCCTCTGTTTTTGCTAAAGCAGTTATGGGCAGACACGTGCTTTCAGGAGATTTACCTTCTGGCATAGCGTCTCACTTCTTTAAAGCCCAGGTACTACAAGGCAACAATCCCTGACACTGGGCTATCCTGCCGCAGAATGGTCTGTTTCATCCTCCAGAGAGGAGCTGTCCCCAATCCGTTTGTCCCCAGCGACTCCCCATACCCCCTGAGGTGATGAAGGCCCAGAAGCTTTCTGGTGAGACCTGAGCACATGTGCAAGTGCAAACCATCCCTGTCAAAAGCAGCTGAATAAACTGCCATGAGAAACCTGAGCCCGAGTCCTACACTGGGCAAGAGCTTTACCTCAACCAGGCACAGGCAGCAAACGTACAAAGAGGGAAGAGGAAAGGGCAGAGCAGTTAATTGGGAGGGTGACATGTAAGACAGTTGAATGGGCTTCATGCTGCCAAAAATGGGTAAGAAAAACTGCAAATGGACTGTGGTCCCCTGCAGGACATCACAGACCACTAAGGCCCTAAAAGTCAACTGGTACGTTCTAGTTATGGCTCCATAATAGTTATGGCTCCATAATAAGAGCAGCCTCTGGCCCCACAACTCAGCACAGAAAGGATCCAGAGACCTGGAAGAGCAATTATCCATTCTGGTCTGGCTACTCACTGTTATTAGTTAGAGCAGGGCATGGAAGTCCAGGATGGACGGGCAGCAGGAGGAGGCCACAAGGGGACAGAGTTGCTGCAAATAAGTACAAGATGACAGTACAAAAGATGGTGGCAGAACACCTTGTGCATCCCAGACTCAGCCCTTTTGTCTCCCCAAATGCCACCTGCCACTCCTGGTGTCCTCAAATGACCCAGCAAGGCAGCTTACCAGGTAGGAACGTGGTATGGGATGCACATGGGCCAGAAGACACGGCAAGATCCAACATATTCTGAAGTGCCTGACCTCAGGGCACTGACCAGTCCTGCACGAGGCTGCAACCCTGAATGATGCTCCTGTGTCAAGGAGGGGAAGGGCTTCCTAGTGCCCGGGGGAACACAGGCACGTGTGCATGTGTGGCCCATGGCATTAAAGTGCCCAGCAGTCTCACCCAAGCTGCAGAAGAGCCCTTACTGACATCGACACATAAAGTCGACAGCACAGCATCAGTGGCTGAAACCCAAGACTGTGTGGATGCAGGGACTCTGGCACTGGCTGGTGTCATCCGATCTCCAGGTGGCCACCTCCAAACCTCACACCCCCGCCAGGGAGGACAGCCCCCAAGGGTGGCAGCTCTCCAGTCACCTCCAACACCAGGCAAAGGAAACCACCCCAGTTGGCACAGGGAAACTCTCCCAACCTACAGCTCATCATCAGGCAGTTCCAAACAACTGCTTGTGTTTAAGGCTCAGCAAGAGTGGGTCTGGAGCTGAGGAACTGCAGTACAAAATGCTCGTCAGCAGGAGCAAGCCCTGGGGGCAATACACAAATTTACAGTTGACAATAACTTAAGACAGACAGAGCTCTTTATGGTACACAGATGTTTCATTTCACCTCATCCCAGTACATAAAATCATGCCTAATACACTTTAGAAATGCTCCCAGGCATTTCCCTCTTTCCTTCCCTTCCATATGGGCCTGATCTTACATTGCTCAGCTCAGGTGGAAATTTTTCATCACAAGAGGGAGTATATGAAATTTTTGTATCTCCTTAGTGTTAAAGGTGTGCTTGCAAAGTGCTAAACTGAGATGAAAGCAATCAAACCATTTATATAACAATACTATTTAAAGTTCAAAATAACCCAGAACAACACAAAAAACCAACCACCTCTTGTTTATATTAGCTTTAACAATTAAAATACAGGGGGTTCAAACTCCTGGGCTGTTTAGCACAATCTCACTGAACAAGCATGGATATTAGTTTTTAATAACTACCAAGATCACTTGATGTTTCAAGTTTTATCTCACCTAAGGACCAGAGCTAATGGTTTTAAACTTACAGAGGTCTGATTTAGACTAGATATAAGAAAGAAGTTTTTTACAGTGAGGGTGGTGAAGTACTGGCCCAGGTTGTCCAGAGAGATGGTAGGCACCCCATCCCTGAAAACATTAAAGGTCAGGTTGGACGGAGCTCTGAGCAACCTGATCTAGTTGAAGATGTCCTTGCTCATTGCAGAGGGCTGGAACTAGATGACCTTTAAAAGATCCCTTTCAACTCAAACTATGGTATGATTCTAACCCAAAAGCACTGGAAGTCTACCAAACACTAGTACATTAAAAGAACACAGAGCAGGTAGAGTTAGAATGGACCACTGGAGGTCATCTGATCCAGCCTCCCTGCTCACACAGGTCCCCTAGAGCACGTGTCTCAGGAGCGAGTACAGACGGCTTTTGGATATCTCCACAACCTCTCTGGGCAACTGTTCCAGTGATCAGCCACCCTTCACAGTAAAGAAGTTCATGAAAGTGGGGGGACCTTTCCCATTAACAATCAGGACCTTAATACTTCTCTCAAACCTGTCTCCAAGCTCCTGAGATTTGAACCAGAACAAGAAATGGAGGCTTTGCTCTTCCTTTTCCACCTAAAACTAGAGAAGATTTTTTTTAACTTAATCCATAGCTTCAACATCCCATGGCTTCAGCCTTCTGCTGGCAACCATGCTGATAATAAAGATGCTGACAGCAGAATGTAGTCAACAGCAGTGCTGTTATTAAAAACAATGTGCATAACAGGCATTGACTTGCTCTGTCAGGCCAACAGCACCTATTGACATAAAAACCTGCCAGTGTCCTACAAGTTCCAGAGGAAACTCTGGGAGTGTGTTAGCTGAGTCTGAAAGGACCTATTCTTTCCCCTTCATTCCCCAGCTATGCACTTCGCACATACAGATAAGAATTTCACACAGTTGCCATCCAAAATTTCAGCTGGATAGGGCCATATTATTGTTTAAATATGGCATACATGATGAGCTGTAGGTTTGCCTCCTCCTTGGAAAATTTCTAACTGAGAAAGGCCTTAGGAATTTCTCCCACTATTGCTGTCCTCCTGTAATCTTTCAGCCCTTGACCTAATGACCTAATGACCCAAGAATGGCCACAAATACTGTATCGGCCCTTGTTCCTTGAATACAAGCAGACCAACTGCTCTTGACCTCAAGTTTGTACAAAAGGGCCTGGCACAGCCCCCTGCTCTCATTCAAGATTTGGTCTTGGCGAACCTGTGTTATGTTTTGGGCTATTTTTCCATAGCTTTTCTTTTCCTCCCTCATCAGCTTTCATCAGGTGCCTGCTCACATTTGTATCAGAAGGGATGAGATAATGTGACATTTTATTAGTATGATGCATTTGCAGAGCCTTGAAATGAAGTTTTAAATCTGAGAAAAAAATTACTTTCTAGGCAAAAGAGGAAAGGAGCCGCCATGTAGAAGGCAGCTTCAAGCCTATCCATGATTACCGAGCAAATGAACCCAGATCAAATGTAAAATTCTGGGGTTTTTTTCTTCCATGAAAACCTGTTTTGCAAACATGGTTAGAGCTCTGAAAGCCAAGCTGGGCTTTATACACCTAACAGCGTGCGAATTCTTATTGAACAAGTCATGAGACACCTGTGACAGTCCGTGCACTCTTCATGGCCCTTGCCATAACCAGGAGACGATTCCTCCACAGGTCCTAGCAGATGGGGGGCTTGCCACAGATAGATAAGGATTCTTTGTGTATCCTTTGTACACTACTCAGAAAGGAGCTAAATAGGGGTTTAATCTTTCTGATCCACAGGTGTGTCTGTGACAGCTGTAGGTTGCAATAAGATCCTCTAGTCTCATTGCAGAGCTTCCCAAGAGGTTAAGTCTGGGGTCAGAGGCCACCTCCCTCAGGTCTGGCTTTTAAGGAAGGGCCATTTTTTGTGCAGTCATCTTCACTATCACAAATGATTGCAGAGTAAAGACAAGCCCGTATGCAGGTGACTGATACCACAAACACATCCTGGCCTGGGCTTGCCAAGGGTTTTCTTTGCAACTGAACATAGACCTAAAGAAACTTTAGGCAGCATTCAGACACCATGTAGAAACCCTCAAAAAATAAAAAACCTAACTAAGGATGGCAACCAGTCACTGGGAATTCAGGGCAAGTCAAACCCTTGAAAACTTCTGATGAGAAGTGACATCTTCCAAAGAATCTACCTGACAATGGAAAATGAGGGTACACCTCACAACCAGATCTTTATCATGATGGAATCCAGGACACATGTTAATTCCAAAGTTTTCCATTTTAGCATTGGCTTCAGAAACTGTTGATCCATGGATGGACCACTGCAGGTTGCAGAGAAGTGGACATCTGTGGTGGAGCATACCCTCCACTCAGGACAAACTCTCTGGGGCTTGGCCTGGCAAGCCAGCATGTCCTGGGGCAGGACACAGGACTCATTCAAAGGGGATTTTTTCAGCATTTTAACTGCCAGCCATGGGTGGTGGTCAGGGGGACCTTCTCAGGTTGAGGAGCTCTGAGACTACCCTTATTTTTGGTCTCTTAGAGCAATAGCTTAATAGCAACTCTATTACAAACTAGGTTATATGTTTTTTGAAGGTTTTTATAAGAACAGCTTTTTCCATGAAGGACCAATGGGACTCTGTGGCTTACAGCATCAGGCTATGTGCCAGGACAAGGGGCATATCCAAAAAGGCCATTTCAGCTGAAGTGACTAGTAATGAGCCACCAGCACCAACACTGCTAGAGGTACATCCATTTTCTCAGTTGCAGAATAAGAACATGCGGCTCAATGATGACAGCAGTGGACTGGATCTGCTCCTCCCCCACTCTCACTGAGGACCAAGGAACCTGGCCTCAGGGGAAGAAGTTTGGTATGACAGAAGACAGCAACAAATATTAACATGGCAAGAAGCCTGTAAGCACATCAGCACATTCTGATGGGTTCTCGCACGTGTCTTACAAAGCGTAGAAGAGGATTTAGCTCACAAAGTTGTCAATTCATTTAACAGCTTCCCAAAATAATTTTGAATTCAAAAAAAAAATCAATGGGAAAAGTTCATATTTCATTGATTTTGAAACCCAACAAAGACAAAAATCAATTGCACCACCACCACTCTGGTTTCCCTGTTAAACACTGGCACCAAGGTGGTTTTTTCTGCTTGATGCACCACATGCTGGCTAATAGCATGAAAAGAAAAAAAATCCATGTTTCTTAACCTAAGCCAGTGCTTCATGGAGAGGATTCACAGTGACTCTAGAGCAGTAGCTGGTGCTTCAGCCATGCACTGCACACAGGCTGACTTTCTTACACCTCTTTCAAACCCTTCCTTCCGCATCCTGTGCCTTCACATTCCGGCTAAGCTACTCCCTGGCCAGCGGGTTTGCTAACAGGTTAAAACTGTGCTGTAATGAAAAATGGTTGGGGTTATGTTACATTGTGGACAGCACATCAGTAGCAGGAGCATGTCATCCCCTGTATTGGCCTCCAGTTCCTAAGGGTCTTCCACAGCACTTCAGACTCTCCTGCCACTGTCCTGTAGCTGCTCACCTTCACGAGCAGTGCCTGGCATGGGGCTGTGGGTGCTCAGCTCGCAGGCAGCAAGTGCTGGTGTGGCTGAGGGTGCCCCTCCCTTAATCTCCCAACAGCTTCTCTCTGGTGGGCTGGCAAACAAGGCTTCACACTATGATTTGTCTCCACTTTGAGTATGCAAAATGCCAGAGCTGAAGGTCCCCAGCTTCCGGGGACGTTACCAGATAGCACAGCTACAGACCTTGATCGCACTGCCCAATGGGGATAACAATAAATGCTGGATAAAGATAGAATAAAATTTTACAATTCCCCTAAGGTCAATGTAATAATTTTCTTAGCAAAACAGCTGAGACCTACTAAAAACAAAGTCTCCTATGGAGTAGCATGTCTTCCTTTACAAATCTGGGACAAAGTAAAGAGTGCCAGATTGTCTCTTCCCCCTGAGCAGTCAGAAGAAATCCGTGCTTCCCTCCAGGAGAATCTGATCCTGGTTTATAAAAACTGGGGGGGGAGGGGGTGGAAAAGAAATATAAAGTAAATTAAGATCAGCTGTTAATGAAAGCTAACAGTTTAATTAAAGGAGTGAGCAGCTTGTGCATGGAGAGACACATCCGTCTCTAGGATACACGTGGCTTCTGTCCAGGTCTGGCAGGATCCAGGAAACACATATGAGATGAGTGCTTCTGGTACAAAGTCTGACCCCAGACTGCTCTGACTATGGTGGTAAGACACAGTTTCCCTGGGAAGAGGCCTGTCATCAGGACACCACACAAGGCCTGCCACCTCCCTCAGCACTGAAGACTTGACTTTAAATATCTAGTTGTGTTGCAAAATCATTTTTCTGATACATGTCATGTTTTGGGATTAAGTGGATGATAAAACACTGGTTATTCCTTTAAATATTAATTCATTCAGGTTCTCCTAAAAGTTGAATTTACAGGAATATTATCTCTTGTTTTACAAAGTGCACAGCCACAAAAGGACTTTGGCACATGCAACATATACCTATCACAGAATGGATCAGATTGGAAGGGACCACAGTGGGTCATCTGGTCCAACCTCCCTGCTCAAGCAGGGTCATTCTAGAGTACCTTTATACCCATATATGCTTAGATCCTGCTGAACACAGTCCACCTGCCCTAGACAGGCCATCACAACCTGAAGCAGTCCCACAGGATTGCTCTGACAATAGGATCCCATCCTCAGAGCAGCCAAAAGAATTCAAACATTAAGAAGTTAATTTGTGGAGGAGAAAGACAGCTGTGTGCAAAAAATAGGGTGGTCTTTCATAGCCTGGGGTTTCTTTCTAGAGGGGTTTCTTCTATACACAATGTGTATTTTGTCCTGTACTTCGTACAGGATCCTACATTCAGCCTCTGCCCCATTCTGTACACTGTCTCCCACCTACACAAACTTCTTGCCCTTGCTCCTCTCCCCACACACCCTCTTTAAGCCCCTCTTCATGTTGTTCCTGTGGGGACATGGGTTTAGCTGTTGCTCTTTGCCAACATTTCATATAAACTGCAAGCTTGGAGTAAGTCTCCATGATAATTGATTTGTATCCCAGAATGTGCAAAAGCAGTTTTGCTCTGGAGATAACAGTAGGAATAACTTGGAATGGCTGAAGCACTTCAGCCTGGAGAATCTTGGGCTGCCTATCTCTGGCTGTCAGTGTGCTCCTGGCAGAGGGAGGCTATAGGCATTTTGCACAGGCTCTGGTCTGTGTGGTTTCTCACACTCATTTTTGCACTGCTGACCATCTTGCAGTAGCTTCCAGAAATCCCAGTCACACAGGTTGCTCACAGCGTTGTTTACCAAATACACCAACCTCACCCCAAAGGCCAGGAGCAGAAACAAGGTAGAAAAACCCACCTCATCCGCACATGCCACTAAGAGATTTGTCAGCATCCACCGCTGTACCAGCCACCTGAGCCACACATGACAGGAGTGACCCCATACCACTCAGCACAGCTGACAGCAGACAAGACCTGGCTGGCAGCACTCACTGTCTCAGAGCAGAGCCCTAACACATCATGTACTTCCCACAGACTGGGCATTCCAAGCCTTTCCTTCCACCTGCATAATTGCTCACAACTGGGAAATTAGGATTTTGGAAACTGCTTGCTGGCTACCAAATTTCCCTGCAGTAGGCTAGCAAGTCCCAGAGCTATGGGAGGGACAGACCTGCTGGTCGCAGCCCTGCCCTGGCTTACTCCAGGAGCTTCAGCAGCACCAAGCAACTCCTCAAATGCAAGGGGGCATTACTGATCTCCCAAAGCCACTGCAAGGGCTAATTGCTTGACCCTTGTTTGCGATGCTGTCTGGAAGATGAAGGTGTGGTTCAGCACACTCATTATGTGGCTCATTCCAGAAGCAGTATTTACTGGGCAAAGGAAATGGCATCCCGGGAGTGGCAGCATTACCAAGCAGCCTCCTTCCCCAGCATCATGTGGTTTTGCTCGCACTGCAAGAGCAGTAAACACTGCACTGCTTAGATTCCCTTTCAGCTGGTTCTGCTATAAACCACTGCACGCCCCTTTCAGCTGCTGTCCCTATTGCCATCATCTCACTGGTTTCAGCTGCATCTAGAAATGGACTGAGCCATCACTCTATATGGTTATATTTCTATGGTATTCTATTTAACATCTTTCTAGGGCCCCCTCAAGTATTTTCTTGAAAAGGAGAGTGTAGGGATGGCTCCATGTCCTACAGGGCACAGACAGCACTGTGACTGCTGCTGGGGGACTAGGGAAAGAAAAGCCATCAGCTGCTGCAGCCATCCCGAGGAAAAAGACCAATGCTCCCCTCTTCTCCACTGGCTGGCAGAGCGTTATCCCCTTGGCATCTCCCCTCTGCCCAACACTATCCTGTGGATCACCACGCGTCCAGGCATCCAGGCTGCCACCTGTCACCTACTACCCTCAGAAGCCTGGCAGCAGCTCCCTGGCTCAGGTCACTGACAGACCCACTGCGCTCCCAAGGGAGGCGAAGGCATAGCTTCCACTTCACATGCTGGGACCAAAGCATGCAACAGAGCCATGAGGTGAGGCTTATTTCAACACGCCTTCAGAAAGGCAAAAACCAGAAAACACCTTTTATCTAGCCTCTGCATAGACAGCTTCCTCTTCATTTCTTTGTTGGTGGTTTTACAGCTTTTACTGCCTTGATGAGACAGAGCTGCTGCCATGTGGTATGGACAGGCTGCAAAAGCAGCTCCCTTGTTGGACTTGTTTGGTAGGTATATCGCTCTTTTAAGTCCTTTGTCAGTTTCCATGAACAACAAATGTGTTTTCAGGAAAGGGAAAAAAATAAAAGAAAAAAAAGAGATATTATTAGAAGGAGCAAAACCTCAATGAGTCCCATCACTTCCCCAGCTGCTGCTGTGTCTAATCATTTTCATAGTATATCAGGAAGTGTGAAATCACCGATTAATTTTATGACAGAGGTTTTCATCACAGAAGGTGGGGATGTGAAACCACCTTCTGAACACAATTGCAGCTGTGGGTTCATTCTCAGCTACCGAGTCTTCCCCCCTTACCCCAGGTACCGCTGGGGAAGGATGAGACAAAGCTGTCCAAACCACGTCACCAGCTTTCTTTGATGAAAACAGGGAGATGAGTGCCAGTCCTTGCTATAGAAACGTCTCAGGGCACTTGAGATACTGCGCAGGGGAAGTTCCCTTCACAGATTTCTCAACAGCACAGAGTAAATGAGACACATTCACGTTTCCTCTGGCTCTTGCACCTCTCAGCAGCAGTGAGGGCAGAGCTCTGAGCCCGGGTGCTCCAGCTGTGGAGCATTAAGTACCCAGATTCAGCCTCCAGATATTGTCTGAACTGTCTGAGCATTCACTGCTCTTGGCCAGGTCAAGGGTTCCCACATCTTGTAAGACCAATTCAGGAAACACAAACTCGAGAACTTCAGACAGCTGGAGGACCTGCAGATAATCCATCCTCACCCACATCCACAGCTGCCAATGTGAGACCTCTCTGTCACCCTCTGCATTTACAGAGACAAGAGCAACAAGGTTCCAACGAGCCTGGTGTTACTGCAGTGCATAGAGGGCAGTGCAGGGAGCTTCAAGTCCCTGGAGTAGAGTACAGATGAGATCAAGCCAAATCCTGATCCCACGGAAATCGGCTGGAACTTTTCCACTGTGAGAAGGATCGTGCACACCACTCTATGAGAGCTGCTGAAGAGGCAGGAGAAGCAGTGCAGAACAGTGAAGGGCAGAAAGCAAAGCATGCTGCATCCAACATCTTCCAGGGGGAATTCACAGGAGCAGAATGAAATTTGTACTCTGATAAGAACGTCACAGCCATCAGTCCCCTCATGGAGCACAACACACCTGTAATAACAGCTGCTTAGTTGCCTGCTACTAGAAGGCAAGATCACAGATAAAGAGGTCATTGGTCTGCTCCTGAGCTTGAACTGGACTGGAAGTTATTGCAGTCCCACTAGCACTGCCTGACCCTCTCAACAAGAAGAGTGCAACATGCATGGAGACTTCCTGACACAGCCTACATCCCCCTTGTATGCTGCAGATCCTCCTCCTTCACACACCAGCCTGGCACAAGGTCACCATCCTCCCTGGCATTACACCCTGACAGTTTGTTGTTTAATAAACCTGGAGGGGAAGGGGCACAAACCTGGGGCAGCAAGGATGAACCTGCTTCCCTGGCATGGAATGGTGTTAGCCAGCATCAGTGAAGTGACAGTGCCCCAGGGCACTTGCCTTGACCCAGTCCAGAAGGGAAGGGTAGCTTGGGCCAGGCTGGCACACACAGGAGCAGGTACTGCTTGGTTTTCACCAGTGTCCAAGCCAGACTGATCAGACCAGAACACTGGGACAGAGAGAAACCCTTGAGCCAGGATACAAAACTGAATCAAAGTTTTATGGGCTAGGATGAAAGGGGAAGTACTTCAAAGTCTGCAACACATTAATTTTCCTTTCTGCTGTGGTTTTTCCTTCCCCCTTGTTTTAATATGATGGATCACTTGATAATGACAGGAGGTCACTCTTACTGACATGTACACCCAGGATAAAGGGGAGCAGGAAATTGGATCTGAGGCTCTGTACTGTATTTCTGTGAGTCCTGGAGCCATCAGAAAGAGACCCTTCGTCGGGCTGCTAATGCCATCACATTCCCCACAGCTGCAGACATGCAGTCCTGTGTTCAATTTCCTGCCATCACTCCTTGTGTCTAGTGCACAGCCAAAGAACAGGAGTATGAAGTGTATCTGATTTAGAGACATACACTCATCAGGCACAAGCTCTGGCTACGGTAGGAAATTGAACTCCTGATGAAAATGGTTTTCACCAGGGAGCCTCCTGGTCCTCTCCCAGCCTTCCCCATTCTGCATTGTCTGGGGCTTAAGGTCACAACTATTGCCTCTTTCACCAAGAGAACTGCTTTAGTATCTGCTTTTCTAGCCCCACTTTTTCTGTCCACTGTGAGGAAAGCTCTTTCAGTGCACTGAGCCCCTTTCCCTCCCTCTTCCTTCCTGTCCCAGCTGCTCTGGACCACTGTGGAGGTTATCCATTGAGCATACCACCTTAATCACCTTTACTCTGCTGCCTCCTGCATCCTGTAGGAAAAGCTGGTTTGTCTGCTAAAGGGAGTGGGACCACAACACAGCAGAAGGAGATTTTCTAATACAAGAAAAAAATCTCCTTTGGATTCAGATTTGGCCTTGCAGGAGATATCAGAACATTGGGAATCTGTTCCTGTTGTGGGCTTTGCTGGATCCTTTAAGTCAAATCCCATCCCTTGCTTCCTCAGTTGCTGGGCACTCAGGAGGACACTCTTCCACGAGGACCATGAGGCTTGCATGTGCAAAGACAGCCATGACACGGCACTGGAGCACTAAGTTCTGGACCCTATCCTACTGATAATTTGAAGGAGGTAAAGCCTGTGAATCCCAGCCTGGGGAAAGTCATTGCTCCTGGTGCCTTTTTCTGAGCTGGACTCAAACAGCTTCATATTCTAGAGGCTTCAGAGTCCAAACCTGGATTCACAGCCTCCACTCCTCCCTTGCTATGGACAGCTATTTGTGCTTCTTAGACTGCAACCAGAATGAAGACAGATGTAGTGAAATACTCAGGCAAGGTTTTTGCTCAATTACAGCCAGGCAGTCCTGAGCAAAACATCCCAAATATTTCATTAAAACAGTCTATTTTTATTTTGGATCTATGGCCTGGACAGGCATCTGAATGTGCATGAGTTTAAATTGCTTCCCAGCTTTGGGTGATCCACCCTACATCCCCCAGGAAAGCTATTTTAATTGCCACACCACCTGGAAAACTACCCAGCAACAATATTCTTTGCCTTGCTGCCCCACCAGGCTGGACTGTACAGACAAGATATTGATGCAGCAACCTGATGTAATCAAGAGCTATAAAAGGCAAAGCAGTAAATCATTTTGGATGCAACAGTCTGTCTATGCACTTAGCCGTTTATGTTTTCCAAAACATCCAATAAACAAAATTGCATTAACTATTAACAG
Organism: Edolisoma coerulescens; assembly: GCA_013397115.1. NCBI lineage: Eukaryota > Metazoa > Chordata > Aves > Passeriformes > Campephagidae > Edolisoma > Edolisoma coerulescens. Next base: position 620,896 of record VWZW01002014.1, on the reverse strand, counting down.
TCACACAAAAATTTTCCTTGCAAAGCTTGTGCTCTCACAGTGGGTGGTGGTGGGGAAGGAACACGGCTTGGAAGTAGGTCAAGAAGTGTCTAGAATTAGGAATTATTTTCCTTTTTTTTTTTTCCTTTCCTGCAGGTGAGTCATCTGAAACTTCTCACTGTCGAGCACAGCTTTTGGAAAAGGTGGCTCTCACTTCTCCTAGCATTAAAGAGTCAACCATGTTCTTTACTGAGCTTTCCCACAGTGCTCTTATAACTGACCATCAAGCCCACTTAAAAGACCTAAAGTGAGAGACACAGCTCTGAGGGAAGCTTGAGCAAAGCTAACTTTGCAGAAAGGAAGGGAATGAAGGGTTAGGTCTCTCTTACACCACAGTTAGAACCATCAGCCCTAAAGGGCAAGAGCTGCCTGGGTAGAGGCAGAAATGCTGCTGCAGCTTTCCTCCCTTTCTCCTAGCAGAAGCTGCCATTCCTCAGAACTGCAGATTGAGGGAAGCTGAGGAAAAGCACACAAGGGCATTAGCAAAGGAGCCTCTCTCTAGAGGACCAGGAGGCCAGAGTCCTCTCCACAGCACAGAAGTGGGTCACAGTCCCCTCTCTTCTCGGGACTTGGTATTTCAACACAACCCATAGAAAAGCCACCTGACAGATTTCAGATACTCTAATGTGCATTTTCGTTCCAGTCCACAAGATGAGCTTTGCTTTTTCTTTGTATCTCAATACTCCAGTTTCCAAATAAAGAATCAGTCAAGCTTTAAGGAGGGTAAATGAGATCAATAATTCCTATCAACTTTTAAAGCGACTAAAAGACAGCTGAGAACCTGGAAAGAGCCATACATTGGACAAAAACAGAGGCATTTCCTCATTTTTGCCTTTGTCTACATTCCTGAGAAGCAGGGGAAGGAAGACAAAGCCTCTTTCTTTACCGACCTGGCTTAAAAATAAGACAAACTCTGAGGCCTCAGGAGAGAAAAAACCATAGCAGCATCTCAGGCTTTCCTTAAAAATTGTGGCCCACCTGACCGGCCTCCTCCCAGCAGACTCATGGCAGACGAGTGCTATTGAACCAGCCATGTCTGTAGGTGCGTGGTTGGTGGCCAAATGTCCCTGACAGCTGCAGAGCTAGTTTAACTTACCCCACCTGAAAATTTCCCCCATTGGCTGACATTTAACTGCCCTGTTTTTCCCAGGATTTATCAAGAAGTCAGGCACTCAAGGTGACTCATCGCCAGCTAAGCCGGAGCCAGCAAGAGCTGTCACACTGCGCAGTGCTCTGGCTGCCCAGGGGGGCTGTCAGTAATGCAGTGACCGGATCCTCCCCTGCCTTAACAACTTGGGCATCAGCCGTGTGTGGCAGGGCATCACTCGGGTTGGATAAACCCCTCCTGTGCACTAGAGGTGTGGATGATGAGGAACTTCTCCCTCTGTATTGTAACGGGGCAATGCAGCAAAATTCAGCGTCACCAGGGCACGTAGTGAGCATTCCAACTGGCTTGCATGCAACTACACCCGGATAAATAGGAAGAAAATCCCTAGCCATAATCACCTGTCAAACAACTTGCCCCTTTCCCCCACTCCCTGTCAGCCTGCTCTTGATTTTCAATGGGTTTGCAGTCTGTTTAGCCTGAGGATAAAGCTGAGCAGGTGAACTGGAGGCAGCAGTCCCCACAAAGCCTGGAGGTGGCAGGGACACCCAAAGGAGCGGGGCAGCAAGAGGCCCTTCACCACCCTGCTGTCTGCACAGCAGACCTGGGACTCCACGGGCCCCCTTCTCCTTCTGCTCCCAAATGCCGGGCTCGGCCCGCGGGCAGGTCTCACCAGAGGGCAGCAGGATGCACTTAGAGATGGATGCCGCAGAGCCCGCTGGGCCAAAAGGCACGCAGCCCCCTGGACGCCCGAGAACAAGAAACAGGACAATAGACAGGCCAGGAATTGGATGGTGCCACCACTACAGCCCACACATAGGGCTGGGGGAGAGCCGGCCCAATGGAGCCCTGGCCGTGTGGGCAAAGGGAGGGCTTTGCATTTGGAATTATGCCGAGGGATCCAGGGCAGCTCTGCCTGACATTAATATGTTTGGCACGGCATTAAAAAAGAGGAGCAAATGGAATAGGAGGCCAAAGTAGCAGCCTTGATGTAGGACATGAAAGGAGACATTTGCTATCAGATCAGAGACAAGGAGGCGCCTCTGGAAAAAAAAACAACACTTGAATGGCTGCTGAACAGCTGTGTGATGGGCAGGAATTTGGAAGGAACTGCTTCTCATTCAAAGACACACACAAACCTGCGTTTCCCCGGCTTATTTCACAGAGGAGTTATGCAGGAAGGAGATGTGGGATGAAGCAGTGTTCAAACAGTGCTGCTAAATGCTGTGGAAGACTAAATTGAGTGCACAGGATGAACAATAACAATGAAGCAACACAAAGTTTGTCACTGGGATCTCTGTACCAAAAAAAAAAGAAGTGGAAATTATACAGTGTGGGCAGGTAATCTCTGTTTGCATAGTGTAAACTGCATTTTTAGGTTTACTGTGAGAACCAGATTAGTCCAATGGCACTGAACATAGCGCTCATTTTGTGGGCCAGGATCTTTCATTCCACTTTAGGCTGTAGTGAGTGCCTGCTCCAAAGACACATTTTTAGATATATGGTTTGATTCTCCTTAGATACTAGACATACTGTAGATGACACCATTAAATTATTGTTCAAGCTGGTTAGCACTTTAGTACAGAGAAAATAAACTGTAAACAGCCTGTTGCTGCAGAAACAAGAGTATGTACCAGCCATGATGCAGTTCATCTTCTCCCAAAAGTCAAAGAAAAATCTTCATAAAACTACACACTCAGAATCACTCCTACATAAAACCACCCAGAATCACTCCTTCCACCATGGAAATGAAAAGGTCTGAAGGAGCACAGCAAAGATTTCATTAGCCATAGCCATGCCACCATGGAGAAGGCAGCATCCAAAAACCACTGGGGAATATGTTTCTGCAGTTAAAGGGAGGTCACCATCACTGGACTTGCCTTGGAGAAAGCTCCTAGGGGACCATGGGATTTTAGACCTGGAAGCACCTGCATAGACAAGTGACATTTGTCAGCAGCCAAGAAGTGGATAGAGTCAGGTCCCAAACGTTGGGTTATGGGAGCAACCAGCCTCTGGTACAACGCATTCTGGAACATGGCTAGCTTTCAGTAATTTAAGAGGTTAAAATTAATATCTTATATTTTTAACTGATCTACACTATTTCAAGCAGAAGTTTTTGAGCCTGAGGCAGGGATTACTCAACGTGTTTAGATTGTGTGGCTCGTGTAAGAAGACAGCCTGGAGGAGGTACAATGCTTTTCCAAGGTTTTGTGACAATGCCATATCAGAAGAGAGGACTTCTGACAAGTCCTGCAATTTGTTTGCACAGCACGTGCACAGGATGACATCTCTTTCAGCTCTGCTCAGGTGGTTGCACATCCTTCTGCCTCTGCAATGTGGGCAGAGGAAGAGCTGCCCAGAGGAACCATGCAGTAGTCCTTGCCTAGCACCACATCCCACCTGCATTAATACCTTGAGGAGCCCAAAGGGGAAGATGGTGGTGCAAGAGGCACCACAAAGCATCAGGTCCAGTCTGGGCAAAGGAGAAAAAAAGCAGAGAAAGCAAAGCAGACGTTTTCTGAGCTGTGGCAAATTGGCCCTGGAAAAGCAACGAAAGTTATTAGAAGATAAGGAAAAGCTGCCCCCCCAAACTGCCTCTTGTATTTAAAAATCACAAACACTTGATGGGTTTTAGCTCCTTGACCTGCATTGCCCATCTTTACAAATACAGGTCGTGCAGTTAAAACGAGAAAGGTGAGAGGGGTGACAAGAAAGGACAAGGGTGGGCACCACTGAAGTACACTCCTTTCCTTAGCAGGCAATACAGCTTTCCTCTGACTGCTGTCATGCCATACCCGAAGCTTGCCAAAACCACAGAGGGACTAGGGAACCTCTCCTGCTGAAAAGCACTGCTGGGAGACACCAGCATGTAGGAGCTGATGGATACAGGGCATTGCCTGTGACTCTTACTGGTTCAGACCCATTCCTACTCAAGAACTCCTTGCTTGCTGCTGTCTTCCCAGCAAAATGGCCTTCCTGGGCTCACTCTGCAGATGGGTGTCTCCAGGAGGAGCCGTGGTTGCAGTGCCCAGTCAGCCCTCTTTGTTTGGAGCCTTCAATGCTGGTTTAACCACAAGGGAGGGGCAGCTTGCCCTGCCCCAGTGCTGTTCCCTGGGATGCTGACAGAATTGGGAGAAACCACTGGCAGGGGAGGTACACAAGGGCTTTGGTCTGCAAAGCTGAGCTTGCTAAACACCACAGAGTCCTTGGCCAGGCAGCAGTTCTGGGACACAGCCCCGCCAGCAGCTTGGCTGAGGACAACCGTGGCCACCAGTTCCTCCCCAACCCACCCATAGAGGGAGAGGGAAAGATGCCTTGAAGAAAGACTTTGAGTTGGAGGACAGCCAGGATTTGGCCCTTTGCAACACTTAAATAAGCTTCTTGAGCTATATTTGGACCTCTGAAATGCTCCCATGTTTAGAGATGGCTTCCCAGAGCAATGAGGTGTTCCTATGGGTCTGTGTGCTCTGTCTCTCCTCCTGTCTCTAGAACACTCTGGTCCCAGCAGCTGGAAACATTGCCCAGGCAGAACAAGACAAGAACACAAGTAACTTGCCTGTGTTGTTAGGGAAATGGAAGCAGGACAGCAAGCCCCAGCCCCACAAATGGTTATCTTTGAGTGCATAATTCTTAATTATATACTTAAGCAAAGCCTAGAGTAATTTAGTAAGTTAAGCATGTAATTCCACTTTAACTGACGGGTGAGTCCCTAAAGCAAATGCTTATGTGCACTCAGGGCTGCTCCCTAACTCAGCCAAGACTCACTGGGGAGCCAGAGAGGCCTCGCTCGGGTGGCACTGGGGGTGCTTTAGCAAGGTACCATACTGCTCTGCACACAAGTGGATGACAAAGCCATGCCCCAAATTTGTACCATGAACCCAAGTCACCAAAAGAGCAACTCTGGGTGAAAATAACCCACTTTTACTGGAAGAAGAGAGATGGGGGGCAGATGCAGGCTCAGGAAGGCTATCCAGTCCCATCCATACACTGCAGTGGGCAGCCCTAAAGCCTCCCCACCAACTCTGCACCTCTCCACCTTCCAGGATGGCTCCAGCAGCAGCTCCAGGGGAAGCACAGAGGTTGTGGGACCGTGCTGCTGCCCAGCCCAGCTCCTTCCACTGGTGCCTGCTTGCCAGACTCATGGCCTGGCTGCTCTCATGGAGTCTCCATGCTCTTAGCATGAAGTTTTCCATTTCTACCTTCAGTCAAGTCATGAAGCTAGATATCAAGTGAAAATATACAAAAAAGAGGAGAAAGTCAGCACTGTGGCTTAATTAATGTTATGTGTGGCTGCCATGAAGCAGGAGGACGTGTACACATGAGACCAAAGTCGTGGCACACTGCAGAAACAACATGCTTCTGGTGCCAGTACAGCGGAGAAAGGACTTACTGCAACGCTCAAGGGAGGAAGTGGAGGGAGGGAGGAAGGGGGAAGAGATGAAGGTTGCCTGACACTTTTGGGCACCTAAAGGAAGCTCTGTGACAACAGGACCTGTTTAAAGACTTACAGAACTAATTGCACATCCGCCTTGTTTGGTAAGGAAGGTCACCTGAGCCACAGATGACATCTTCACCAAAGCACAGAGAGCTGCAGTGAATGGCCTGGGCATATGGCAGCCAACCCTCCTCAAGCACTTTTATCCCTCATGTTTCTTTACCTTCCAGGGGCAAAAGCATCCCACCAAGCACTGTGTAATGTGCTAAAAACTAGTTCCAACCACTCCTCTAATTCTCACAGCTGGTGCCCCCGTATCCCCACCAAAGCTGAGCCAGGGGGCACAGAGTGAACAGCTACAAGTGACCTCTAACCATTTGATTGAGCTGCCTGCTATCAGCACCAAGGAATTTGTCCACTGCAGAGGATCATTGTTCTGGGTAGTGTGAATTAGGTTTTGTTTTCTTACCATTGTATGAAGGCCAGGCAAAGGTTAGGAATAAGAAGGAATTACTCCATTTTCCTGGATTTACCAGAGCAAAGACATGACGTGTCTAATTACAAATGGAGACATTGACAGACTTTTTCTACCTCCTTAGAAAGTGAAGGACAATTTCATTCAAGAGCAACATCAGTAATTTCTCCAAGGCCAATAGTCAGTTCAAACTAGACAGCACAAATGCTCATTGGCATTTCAGAGGTGAACAGCAAGTAAACATTCATAGTTGAACAGATACCCCGCTCTCTTCCTTGTGTTAGATATGATTTTTTCATAGGCAAAAGAAAATCTAAAAGAAAAAGGCATTGCTAAGTAGCTTCCATTAAGGCATGTAACATCACCTTGCCAGAGCTGCTGACCCTCTGGGCAGGAAACTGGGCGAATATCCCAAAGCATGTTGCGTGTGCTGGGTTTTATTCCAGCTGCATATCCTTTGGAGGGTAGAATCACTTAGGAAGAGATGCGTGAGGAGACAACCAGCAGAGATGCATGAAGGAGGAAACCACATAAAACCAAGGAGCTGGAAGGGGGAGGAAGTGTGCAGCAGGGAGGAGATGGGTCTGTCCTGGCTGGCACAAATATCACTCAGTCAATGTGTGACTCAGTCAATCCACCCTGAGCTTGACATTTCTCTTGGTAGAAGATGTCCTCTCCCCACTTTCTCCGCTCTAATGCACTGATGCTTTCATTTCAAAAGGTGACATGATTACAAGGAATGCTAAAAATATATATGGGCTCTCATTGCACTCCCCCGTCCCTGGTGGAACAAAGTTTCCAGCTTTCCTGTAAGCCACAAACAGTGATTTAATCTGAAAGGCGTGGGGGGGAACAAGACCTTTGCTTTCTTTTCATTATCTCCTCCTTTTACACAACACTATCAACCAAGGCTCAGACTTAGAGTCCAGTCTAGTTCTTTGGATGACCATTAGTTAGCACTCTCTTAGTCCAGCCAAAGGGGAAAGAACCTTTCTCCTGCCCATCCTTCAATCTTCCAGCCCTTCAGCACGATTAAAGCTCTAGCCCAGTAGCATCCAAATTGTGCTTGCTATTGACCACTTCTGCTACTCTCTGAGGTCTTCACAGCCCCTTCCTTGCCATAAGGCTGAGGATAAGGCAGACCCACAGAGCCCGGGTTCATCACAAGTGCAGCAGCCAGGCACTCCCCCAGAACACAAGCCTCCCAGTATCTGGGCACCACAAAACTCCTGCCAACTGCCTGTCACCCCTAGGAAGCCCTGGGGGCCAGTTCACAGGCTGGGTAAGTTGTCCTTCTTGAGGGAATTCAGCTCATGGATGCATAGATCAGGTGTCCCAATGTTCATTCCAGACAAGAGATGAAGGCCAAATCAGTCTCTCCTGCACAAAGCCAGTTGAGCATTTAAAACCAAGAGGGTTTAAAAAAACAGAGAGTTAACTATACAAGCATTAAACTTTCCTTGCTCCAAATCCTCAATGCACTTGCAATTCTTTGGGGAAAAAAACCCTTAAAAATCAGCCTATGGATGATATCAGACAGACCTTTTGCAGGGGAGATCTTCTAAATGATGGGAAAGAATTTAATAAAATTACCATTTATTCATATAACATTAGGTCCCTATAAACTTTATCTAGCTTTAAATGCTTTTATGTAACATCTGAAACATGTTATTTTTTTGCTGTGGTTTGAAAGATATATCAAAATACTAAGTTATGGTATTTCCTGCTTATGCATTAGGTATTCAAAATAGAAGCCTTAATTACAAGCTGCAAATGCTATAAATGGCAGGCAATAAATCTCAACAACAGGGGATCAAAAGGAAAGAATACCCAGTAACATGTTTTTTTTATCTAAAACCAGGACACATTAGTCTGGTACAAGACCTCAGTTGTTAGAGGGAAAATTTGCCCCTCAAGTGACAGATTCTATGAAATATTTCTATATTAGGACAATTAAGAAAATACAAACATTTCTACTCAGGATCACTGTCAGCATCCCTCAGCTCAGAGACTGACATTGGCTTTTCTTTGTCTTTTCAAAAGAAAATGTCTTTATGTCTCTGATTTGTACAGACAAAAGCACAGGGCTATTGAAAGATACTTCTTTAAATACACATTCCAAAATGCCATAGAAGAAAAGGGCAACTGAAAGCATTTTTTGTTGTCCCCAAATTTTTGATTCTCTTGAAATCAGACATTTACTCTTACATGTCAGGAAAGCTTTTTGAGGTGGACATTTTGTAGCAGCACATAAGCCTCGTATAACAACTTCATAGTGAAGACATCTTTATGTACAAACCCAGCACATGCACTTTATGTTGTAGTTATCGATCAAGAGATCGTTTAAGTATAGAATTTATATTAAGGGCTAAGGAATCACTCCTTTGGGAACACAGAAGCAAGTTCCTTAGTAAAATCAGAAACAAGAATTCTCTCTACAGAAAAATTAAGCAGAGAGAAGATGACCTTTTGCTTCAGCTACGGATATAAGAATTCATTACTGTAAGAGATTACTTTATTTAAATAACTTTCACATGTGCTTGAATCAACTGAAACAGTTTTTCAACTCCTATGAAACAAAGTCAAAGGTGAACTGAGTATATAACATGTGTGTGAGTGTATATATAAAAAAAACTAAGAGAGTTTCAAAAAGCTCCAAAGGCATTCTGCAGAGCTGCTGCCACAAGGACAGCACAGCCTGCACCCCCGCCCCCTGAACAGTCTGCTTGTCTGAGTGCTGCCAGGACCCAGGCACCGAGCTGCAGCATCTGTGAGACTGACAGCAACGCTGCCAGGCCCCTCCTGCACGGTATATTCCATTTCTGCAGAAATGCAGTGTTTCCCTGCCGCCGAGCAGCTGGCAGCGCCCTCCCAGCGCACAGGGTCACTGCTCTGCCTCCATCACTTACCCCACCCTGCCCAAGGCTCTACACCGAGCCAGCAGGGCAAGGCAGCAGCTTCCCAGCTCAGCACTATTTCCTGACATGGAGAAATCCCCTGGCCTCGACATCAGGAGGGGCAAGGGGGCCGCAGGCTAGTGTGACACTTCTCTATTCAGCTTCTAATGGGATAATGAAGTGCGATTTCGGGTAGTAACAGCTCCTACTCCACATCGCAGGCCTGAGGCCATGTACTCACAGAAGAAGCTATCCTGGGTAAACGGATTTCACTTGTACTGAAAATTTTCAGTGTTTATTCACCGATTTGTCTAGGGAAAGCTGTTTCATTGGCTTCCCTGCCGTTATTGATTCAAATACGTCTGCTAATTATTTGGAACACAGCTGAGATTTGCCCAGATGCTGCAGTTATCTGGGACTCACCTAACAAGAGTCACCGACTGGTAAATGAGGTACTTTCATCAGACAACTCATCGGATTACTTACACTGGAGCAAGGCTCATTGCCATGAACAGAAATGAGGGCTTCCCTATCCCCCAAGGAGAGCCCAAGTGATCCTAGGTCTGCTCAGAGCTCTTCAAAGAGACAGAGACAGAGATTGCCTTCAAATTAACAGCGGCCTATTATTTATTTCTACCTTTTCCTTTTATAGTAACAAACCCGTCATAATTATTAATCATGATTGTTTTGAGTGAAGCTAATTGTAGTGTTCCCTAAAGCACAGCAACACTCCCTACACACACAGCCAACCAAAATAGAAAAATCACATCCCAAAAATAGCAGCAAGAGACAGTGAACAAAACCTGGCCTCCCACAATTTGTGTCATTAGACCAGACAGATCTTTGAGACAGAATCAGCTGAGAAACTAACACTCTGGAAGATACTGCTGCCTTCCTATAAAAGCCAGCCAGAGGGTTTTTGCAGCAGAAGTCCCCTACATCCCTCTCTTATGCAAAGAGCTGGCTGGTGCTGCCCCAGAAAGTGGCTTTGGAGGGCACATGGCCAGCCCTCCCTAGGCGAAAGGCAAATTCACGGCATCCTACATATACCTCCTCTACAAAGGACAGCTACAGAGACAAAGGTGGGGCTTTAAAGTGATCTCTGGCGACACAAAGACTGGAAGATATCCTGTAGTTACTGTGCTTGATGTAGGAATGCTGGAGTGAAATGCCTTTAATTGAGTAACACACAAGGTTCTGCTATATCATTTTATGGTCTCTTCCAGAGATAATATATATTATTTCCAGTTCCACAAGTGACTTGGGAAAAAACACAAAACAAAACAAACCACATAGATCAAGTTAATGGATCTGCATACAAAAGCCAGGATTAGATAAGGTTTTCAGGCACTAAGTCTGGCTGGCAATTACTGTGTCCCTTGTGGATACTTAGCTCTGGATTTAGGCAGTTTACAAACCTAGACAGATACGAACATATTATCACAGTATTTTAAGGTCTTCCTACATCAGAGATGTTTTTCCCTGGCTCCAGAACCCCATTCATGCAGGGGCAAAAAGGTCTCAAAGGACTTACCTGTTGTTATTTTCCAAAAATGCTGGGGTTATATATCCTCAAAGTACTAAAGCAATCTTTAAAAAGTAAAGACTCTGCTGCTGCAGATAAATGTTTTTAGTGGCTTTCAACAGAAGGAAATCAAACTACATTACAATTTCTCCCCCTCTAGAACACCAAGACCCACCTGCCTTTTGAAACAGAAGTAATTCAGGGCAATGCATTTCAGCTGTACTTGCAAGGCATGTTAAATGGAACTTGACTTCTAAAAGCTGCTAGGTCTCTTAAAGAGCAGGAATGATAGCAGTTACAGAGGGGTGAGAGTTAGGAGGTCACTGAGCCCAGCCTGCTGCCAGGCCAGGATAGAGTCCCCAAAGAGAGTACAAGCCAAGACTCCAACTGATACTACAATTGATCTTAGCCAAAAGGTCAAGAAGCGATGATGGGGAGGGGGCTGAGGATAGAAGTGACTTGCAGCTGCCTCTATGTCCTCTGCAGAGGAGATGCAGGCAAACCTCTCTGGAATAATACTTAAAATTTATCATGTTAGGCAGATGGTATTTGACTTGCTGCTCTCAATACATAATCCTGAAAGGTCTGTTGCAGTTATCTACTGTAATAACAATGTTGTTTTGCATGTTACAAGAAATCTGAAGCAGCATCAATAAAGTAGTCTCACAGGGCCAGTTTGCTGACACTCTGTTTGTGCCCTTGCTGTACACAAGGTTATCTTTAATGGCAGAAAGTATCTTTTTATTGCTCCCTGGTGACTTAGAGGAGACTGTGGATCCTCTGACCATATTGTCCATACAACATGAGCTTTGGCTGAAGGGTGGTCTAAGAAAAACTTTGCTTTTGAAGTAGGAAAGATATATTTCCTTATCTTATTTCATCCACCAGACAGGACTGCATTCAGTCCTGCCTATGACTTTTCCTTGTCCGTGCCGTGATTTTCCAGATTTTGTTATAAAGGCAGCTTACACATATTGTCTCTGTACTAGGCAATGCTGGGATTGGAATTTCTATCTAAACACTAGTGTGACACACTAAGGTATTTATTGATCTTTGTAATAAGAATTTACTAGAGAATCTTTTCTTAAGCTGTCAAGAAACACATCAAACTTTAAAGAGAAAGAAGAAATAATAATTTTTTTAAAAATGGCAACATCAGAGCTGCCCAAATTTTCAAACTCATTCAGAGCTGATAATCCTGTTACCAGAGTCAAGGGAGAGAGGCCAAGAGCACTCGCAGAGGTACACAGGCCTTTGCTGTTTCTGCAAGCACTCATCCCAAAGTTTGGTCTTAACATCCATGGAAGCCATCCGAGGAGACTTCTTGGGATCCAGCTCACCCAAAACAAGACTTATAAAGGCAAAGCAATCAAAACTCATCACTCAAGTGCTTTCCAAGATCAGTGGAAGGGGAGAAGCAGCAGAGCACAATTCAACACCCACCTTGGCAGACACCTACCTTTGAATGAGATGATCACTGCATGTGACTTGAGGTAAATGTTTGCACACTTGACTTCTATGGAGCTACCACGTGTCAGTGGGAAAATGAACTCTCTTCTGCGTAACCTGCATAGGCAATCACTGCACAGAACCAGCTCCTGCTAAGGCAACCATCCTCATCCCTCAGAGGTGATCCCTGCAAGTCCCCACCTTGGCAGGGCATTGATGGTGAAGGGACACTACATCCCAGCTCTCCACTGTGTGCGTACAGAGAGGAAAATACATTCTTTGGGGCTGCCTAAGTATGTAAGTGTGTTTCTATCTACACATATATTTGATATATAATGCAGGCCCTCGAAAAAACAGCTTTACAGTCATATGACAACACATAAGAGACTTTAGGTATTATGTATTTTCCAAATTTCAGATCTTCTGCTACACCCCTTATGCAAAGAAAGCAGAGTCATGAATCCTCCGAGGGAAAAAGAAACTTCTCCAAGGACAAAAGAACAAGGCACAGAGACACCTTCATCGACTGCTGCAGCAGTTCCTAGATCACAGCACCTCCAGGCTGAGCACAGAACCAACACCTGTTCTCCTCCTAGTTTCTTGGCACTACCTGAACACACAGAAAGGGAAAGACATAAAGACTGTATGGAGTACGTGGCTGTTAAAGTGCACAGTGCACACCAGTGACAGAACTTTTAAGATACTGAGCAGTATGTGTGAGAAAAATGGACCTGTCAGGTAACACTGCACAACCCTGTGTAGCTTCAAGGGACAAAGACTGCTCAATTTTTAATTTGTGTTGTGAATAATTCATTACAGGGGTAAGAAATCTTCTTGAATAGATGAAAGATAGGAGATAAAGGTCTCCTTCTCCTATTCATATTCCAAATCATTGCCCAGCCAGCTGGGTCTGTCCATACAAAGTGCAAGTTTCCAAATCCAGCTTTTTCTTGCAAAGTCAGAAACTTCAGCCCACTTAAAAATGGACATGTTCTATGCTGGTCCTGAAAGATAAACTAAAATTCAAACATTCAAAGTAATGAAGACATTTCAATTTCTGATTATTTAAAATATAGGGGGTTTTACATTAACTGAAACATATTGTGAATATTCCCAGCTGTTCCTCTGCAATGACTTCTCTAAGCCAAGTTGCAGAACACTGTCTGTCATAACTCTCTTTTAAATCTTCCCAAAAAACCCATATCAGGGCCAGGGTGAACTTTTAAAAATTTGATCAAACTGTATTCGAGTTCATCTTGATTTAAGGGATGATAAAAACAAAACCTGCAATTTTTGCTGTCTATTATTCCAGCATAGCCAATTAGGATGTTTTTACTTCACAGGGAGCACTCAGCCCAAAAGGCCTGTTACAGGAAATGTGCAATCTCAGATTTTTGTACTGAAAATATCTGTTTATCTTTAATCACATCTTTAATCGCATCTGAGTCAGGATGTTTGCAAGGCAAAAGAGCATCTGCAGTGGTGGGGTGGATAACCAAATAATGGTGAGACATGACTCCTGAACTGTATGGACTGTAGACACTTCAAATACACATGAACACGAGTAGGACTGAAGTATTTCCATCCTTGATTGCCAATTTGTTGCTAGACAGGTAACTTAAAATTATGGAAGCTGTGAACCAAGCATGAAAGCAGGGATGATGTCTTTTTTTAGACTGGGAAAAATGTTGGGTTTTTTCTTAATGTATCATGACACAGGAGCATGCTGTTTGAATAGCTAATAAAAAGTGACATAATTTAACAGGAACTAAACAAATAAATTTAGGTTGTGGAATTAGCAAAAGCAGGGAGGAAAAGGAACTAGTTTTTGAGAAAACTTCATCAGTTAATGTAAAACTTACATTGTCATTACCTGGCATAGCAGAATATTGAATGACATATGGGATAGGTCTTTTCTTACGAGTTACTGACTAGTGAAGTGCTCTGTTAAAGTGCAAGAGTGCCACTTTCTGCATGAAGGTGTGCACACCTGGTGGGGAGAAGGCTGGCACGCCCCGCCACAGGGGTGTGCAGTCACATAGTCAGTAAACAGCATCAGTACTCACCAGCTAACAGAGGAACTGACTGGTGAACGCTGAAAAAAGATCTTTTACAATTTTTTTTTAATCTGGTTGATTGACATTTTGCAATCTGTTCATTGAGAAAGACCTATTTTTGACAGATTTACTCTTATTGAGAACACTTTCTGTGAAAAGTTTTGAAAACTGTTGAAGCATTTTGTGCTGTCAATCTCTTAAGTCAAAACTACATTTTTAAGATCAGTGGTGGTTTTTCATTTCCAGAGTTAAGGTACCTGAGGAAGAAGACTCAAGAATGGAAAAATATGAAAAACAAAATAAAACATTGAACTTCACCCAAATAAAACTATTTCTAAAACCATTAACTTGCAAAATATTATACCTGACTTTTCATTTGGACCCAAATGAATATACTTGGACCCAAGTATTTTTTGAGCTCAGACATTTTTCCTGAGACAGAAATTATTTTCCTTTCTATTCTATCCAGAGGGACCAGTCAGAAAAAAATACTGTTTTCTATTACTATTTTTGTCCCTAAGTGTTTTTGCTTTCCGTATTTATTTTTTTTCTACTTTCCTTTCTTTCCTTTCTTAAAATGCCCTATCTATTAAAAAGCAGAAGAAAATTGAGTCTGGAACCCAAGACTCTTTGCTCTTGCTCTCCTCTTTTCCTCTGTTTATTCAGAAGGAGTAAGAAAAGAGCTGTATTAAGCTGAAATTTTATTCTGCTGTCCTCTGTTGAACAAAAGATAGTCCACTAAAGTCACTACATCACAGATAACACTTCTCTGGGCAACATTATTAGGAACTGACAGCTGGAGATAGATGAGGATCTCATCTTTTAAAGAAAAAAGTACATTTAATTTCCTTCGTACATAAAATAGAGAGCACAGCGTTGTGTATCTGAAGATAAAAAGAGACCCCAGTGCATGCTGGGTGCCATCCTTACGGCAATATAATGCTGGGTCTGTGTTCTGAGCTTACATTGAGCTTGAAATTCAAATTCATTTAGAAACAACTATTCTTCAATTCATGGTAGACAGTGAACTTTAAAAAAAGAGGGTGACATTTTACAGCCAGTTCCATTTGAAAAGAGCAGCTCAGAGAATGAATTGTTACCTTTTGGGAGGAACACTGGAAGACAGGACAGTAAGAGGACGGAGAATGGATCTGTAAGGGAGAGAGATGGGTTTGCCCCAATCCTCAAGGGATCAGCCATACTCCTGGGAGCCACTCGGCCTCCTTGAGGTTGGTACCATAATGGATTTGATACTGAACACACACAGTGGAGTTGGTATTGAACATAAAGGATCTCATCAACTACCTTGAAACAGATATGCTAAAAGCTATGGTCATTTTTTCCACCAACCGAACACCTCATGCCAGGCTCCAAATATGCTGGGTGAAAGGGCATGAATTTCTTCTACAGAGGCACTGGCAATGCACAGTACTCCCTTCTTTCTTGGGGACTTCTTTTATGTGGTTTTTTTTTTTCATTTCTCAAGGGACCTGTGACTATGACACATGTACTATTCACAATGTATACGCATATTTGACATGTCCTTTCTGCAGCACTACCACCTGCTGCTTTGGTTGCATTTAATTTTAACACATGTCCCAAGCAGCACGGAAATGGTGAGGGTGAAACTTTGTTTGCCTGTGTTAAGCAAGACAGTTACACATGCAGTTAAAGCACATGTTTAACACGAAAATATGGTCAGTCTGATTCCAGTGGTATGAAAGACTGCTTTTGGCTCCTGGGGAGAGTACAAGTTTTAAGAAAAAATTATGTATGGAGTTTTTGTTTCTAAGTCTAGAGACTATTTGTGTGTTGGCTGAGTCTCATTGCAAGTTCTTGTAAGAAATGAAGGCCTAACACTAAGCCATTACCTTCCTTCGATTAAAGGCTTCTAGTTAGCTAGTCTAAAATAAGAGTGGAAATTTTTTTGTGAACCTTATTCCACTGAAGGATGAAAGGTGGTTTTCCACTGAAAACACTGGCAATAAGCAGCCCTTCTAACCATAAAAGCTTTAAGGAAAAATCTTTTACCATCTTCATGTAAAAATAGTTATTCTGCTTTCCTAAGACTTCAAATCATGCCCTTCTCTGTTTCTTCATTTTAAAATTTTTTTTTCAAGTGGACATAGTAGCAAAGGATAATATCAGGCCTTCCCATTTAATGCAGAAATAAGTGCCTCTGGAAAATACAGAATTTAAAATGAAACTTGCCCTGGATTCAAGCTGGAAATGCAAACATAGCAAGTCAGAACAAATGCAAGATCATCAAGAAGTACAAGGGTCTGTGTAGTTATTTCACAAGGTGAAAACTACTGTGTTGAGTTTCACCTATACACAGGCAAGCACACTGAAACACAAAGTGTCCATGTAAAACATCCAATGAACACTGACCTTTAAATCTCTCTAAGTTACTGCTTCTCTGCAAAGAAATGGATTTCTTCCTCTGCTTTTTGGGACTGGTCCCCAGCTGATGATGTGATAGATCTAAGTTGCTTTTCAGAAGTTTCTGCATTCTATATTCTGGTCTAAAACTCCCATCACTCATGTCTTATTACACCATGACCTATCTTTTCTGGGGTACTGGACCCTTTTTCAAGACCTTGGAGGATCACTATGAGCAGGATTGCTCTTTGCATTCTGATTCTGTAAGTTTTTAACATCCAACTGCTCATCCAGATGTATTTAGGAACTTTGAAATTCAACTGCTATGCTATTCAGTAGTTTTGAAAGCTTTTTTTGCACCACAGTAGCTACAGCTTTTGCTAAGGCTCTCCTTCACCTGTTACAGCTGAATTGAGATATTGAGCATTTTGGGTCACCCATGTGTCTGCACATTCAAAATGCTGTAAGAAAACCACACTCAATAAGCAGGATCCATGGTGCAGATCTCACACAGAGGTCTGGGCAGCATTTTGAGCTGCAGACAGCTGCCACTGGAACCATCCAGGCAGATACCCATGTATCACTGGTGCTTTGCTGACCTCTCCCTGACCCTGGAGACAGGTGCCCCAGATTTCCTCCAATTCCATGTCCTACTGCTTTTCTTGTTATGGAAGAGCCCAAAGACCAACCTTGCTACAGTTTCTTTGAGAGATAAACACCTTCTCCTTTACTGTCAGAACAGGGATTTTGAAACTGATTTTTCAGCCCACATAGACACCTAGCCAGACTTCCTTCTTTTATTTCTAATTTCAGCAACACTGATTAGAAGATCTGGCTTCTTCAGTTCTCTCTTTTACCTTTGTAATACTGAACATCTCTCACTAAAGCGTTGTTTTCGTTCCCCTCAGACTTGTGTATGCCAGTTAACAAAGAGGATGCAAAAATGCCAATCAGTGTCTCAGACTGACAATTGTATTTAATTACCTCTGACCCCCTCCACTCACAGATATTTAGAATTATGATTCAGGAGCTGAACAAATTGTCTTCAGGAGCCTTAGAGATAACTAGAAGTGCTCTAACTGGCTTTCAAAAGGATAGTTCAAATAAGCAGCCAAACTAAGCATGAATTCTGAACTAATTTAAATTTGCCTCTCCTGCTCCTGTTACAACTACAATTCTCCACATTTCTGGAGTGCCTTCTACTCTAGGTTGCATGACAACTTAAGAGACTTAATTGGCTCTCAACACGCCTTTCAAAAGTATTACTTCCAATTCAATGGATAAGAAAAGCACAGCATAAAACATCAAGCCATTGTTCAAGTGCATGGCAATAAAAATGAATTGCTGAAATGGCTCTTCCCATTTTATGAAAAGCACAGCTTCTGTACCAGCTATTGTTGGTTCGGGGTTTTTTTAATCCACAGATGAGTCAACATGAAAAAAATTATTAAAATAAGTCAGCAATAAAAAACACGGTGGGTTTTTATTTTAGTTGACAATCAATAGATATAGGCTGTCTTCTAAAATGGAAGTTGAAGAGAAGGGCAAGTTAGAAAGTTTTCCAACTGCATGTAATTTTTTCTCAGAGATACTAAGATAAATCCATTATTTTCCAGAGAGGCCACTTCAAAGGTAGTTACAAATATGCCCTTAGAAATGACAGGATTTAGCGCCTAAGAAAAAGGGAAGGGTGGGGGACCCCACAACCAGCAAACAATCAACTAAGACTGGGTTTTAAGTTAGGACCCCAGTTATTGCTCCACATAAGTAATTATTTACAACTACATTCCAAACCTGCTGAAATAAGATGACCATTCCCAAAATGGTCTTTGCAGAATATCAAATAACTAAAAATACACAGGCTATTTCAGTGAGTGTTTTGTTCATCAAGAAAACTGGTAAGCTTAAGGGCTTCATGCAAGAGAAATATCTTTGCTTCTTTTCCTGGGGGAAGGGGCTGCTTCTCCTACACATGCTGTTCTTAGAAAGCCATGTGTTTATTTCAGGAGCAGCGCTGGTCCATATTGTGAGCCCTCGTGCAAGCCTGGGAGCTGAGCACACCTCTCCATATGCAAAGCAATGGCAGCTTCCCATTTCCTTCAATCAAAGCAGGGTAAAGGAAGATGTGCATCCTCTCAAAAAGGCAGTGAATTTGCAGAGTCCACTCCAGTGGGGAGTGTAAAGATACATTTCCAATGGTCCAGCTCTCACTGTAACAGCAGCAGTGATGCTGCAAGAGTCCCAGCTGAGAGAACACTGTCAGTGTAGCCAAAGCTCTGATGTCCTTCAAATGATCAATCTTGCAGTCAGTGGAACCACACCTAAGCTTGAATTTAAGAGTTGAAAAAGTGCTTAACAAGTTATGCAGTATTAATTATTCCTTATTTGTCATATTTATATTTTATTTGCCTAATGACAAAACAATTAAACCAATTTCCTCCTTCTCTAGGTCTAGTACAGCTTAATGCCTCCGTATTCTAGTTCTTCACTGGTTTCCCTATAGCATTTATTATTACCTACTCTTATTGCTCCTCTTATTCATCTCCTGGGTGGTTTAATTTGTTCATACTTGATTTAGAAGCAGAGATATCTATGACATTGAGCAGGGAAATACACAAACACACAGCTCCAACTTTGTTCCAGATTTCATCCACCACTTTCTGATGGTTTTCACAACTCTATCAGAAGAAAACATGCACAAAACATGCCTAAGATATTTCATGTGATGCTTTATGAATTCCTTTATAACTCCCTAAAAATCAATGTTAATTCTTCTTCCTGAGTGAAAGACTGGGCCTCACCACTGAGAGACTAAAGAAAATGAAGTGCTGAGAGAAGATTTGCATGAAGGCAAGGAGGCTACCCTAAAAAAGTGTCCAAAAGGACATTCAGATTGCATTTGACACATCCTGCAGAGGGGAGTAAGGCCACACCTTTTCCAAAGACAGTTCCAAAAGGATTTACATACAGGTGTCACTGAGAGCTTTGAACTCGAATCTACTGATAATGTGTGCTCTAGTGCTCCATTCCTCTGATGAGGAGTTTCACAAGTCAGTTGCAACACCTTATCAGAAGTGTCATTTCATTTGAAAAATTGAGTAGATGCTTCTTCATTGAACTTTCTCGGCAAAAGGGTCCTGAATGTTAGCACAATGTCCTCTAACAGCAAATATTTAGCACACAAAGACAAATATAAAAACACAAGCATTTCAGAAGAATTGATTGGAACATAAAAAATTTCTGTGCACATGCACAAATATTCATGTAATAATACATGTAAGATGAGCTTTGCCATTATATAGTGGTTCAAGAAGATTCTGCTACAATATTTACTCACAGAGAAGCAGCACAGCTTTTCATGAGGATGGGTTCTTCCAATTTAAACTGAGAGGCTCCCGTGCAGAGGTCCTGCCTGCATGAAGGCATCGATAAACTAATCACAGAAATTTAACCACAGCTAAACAAATGTTATTTGACCAATTATCAGCTGACACTCAGTACATGCCTTTATACAGTCCCTGGAAATGAAACACAAGAGTATTATTTAGCCAAAATTGGACTCATTGTTCTAAACAGCTCATATGCCCGTGGAGTCCCTTCCAAGCTAAAGAGCCTGAAGTCATGCAGGGGGCTCCCTGAAGCAGCATTTATCTGGTCACACACATCTAGATGACAGCACTGTTGTTCTCATTAGGATGACAACTTCTGGTACTGACAAGTGACTCTTGAAATGTTATTCCTTGCTGAAGCAGTTTTGAATGTTAGAGATTGAAAAACAATGGCATATTCTCAGTAGAATAAGCAGCCTTTTTTAATTGAAAATTCACATATACAGCCTGTGGTACTCTACGCAAATGGATGCAAACAAAGAGCTTCATATAATACAGTGCCTTTTGGACTGATCTCAGAGTTACTTATATATACACCAGCTGAATTGTTCCATGCAACTGCTCCCATGTCTGTTCCTGACACTGGATTAAAAATTAAGACAGTCCAGCCTGAGACTTTTTTTTTCAGAGGCACCAAAGTAGGCTTCCTTAGTCATTCTGCTTGAGACGGAGAGCTTCCCGCCGTTGCTTCTGAACCGTCCTGGAATCTTCCCACAGACTGGGTCCTCTGATGTTCTCCCAGTTATCCAAGTTAGATTTTTCCAGCTTCTGGAGATAAACAGCAAAAATGACAAAATCACCTTGACAGATCCATGATTTAAAGTACATATGATTCCAAACTGGGTTCTTTTTTCACAAGAAACTCAGTATCACCATTGGGTTGATGAGCTTTCATCTACCCTACATGAGAAGTTCAACAAGAAGGAAAAAACCTAGTGGTTATCCATATAGCTACATAAATGACTCAGATAGGCATTACCGCATCTGCTTGTCAGCAGGTAAATAACATTTAAGGACAGGAAGCACTGCAGCATCTGAACATGACTGAAGACACCTTGTATTCACTTTTTCTCCTCTCACCTTGTTTCCCAGATCTGTTCTTTGACTGCAAGTCTGCCAAGCACTGAAGTATAAGCATTGGTATAGCTCAAACAGAAGGATTAGTAATTAGTGACCTGAAGTATCCTGTCAGCACAAATAGAAAGCATGGTGGATTCATTATCTAGCACAAAGAGAGACAGCAACGGTGCAAACCCCTTCAATCCATGTGGTTTTAACTTGAGAGGGGTATGCAATGCTTTCTGCTGGCTAGTTTCCCATGGCACCCAGCCACCACAGATAGGCCTCTTACTAAGTCATACATGAGATATGGTAACTGAAAAACTATAATTATCTTCTTGCCTACTCCTGTCATCCTCCCTCAGAACTACCAATGACTGAAGTATTTATCTAGACTTAGAGGCAACAAATATGAAGCACAGGTGCCCTTCTGACCTCACCTGCCATGTGTTGCAGTCAAAGAACAAAAGCACATATTGCATCTTCACAGTCCTATTGGCAGAGGCAGATCTGTCCCTTCCCGGGACACAGACCTCAAGTCTCACATGCCAACTGTGGAACAGCACATTGGACATGATGGGGAGACTGAGGAGAGGGTCTGCACCACTGCCAGAATCAGGGCCGTCCTAGACGCTACCAAACAGGGCAACACTGTGTACCAGTAATGAATGATACGCACTGCAGTGGGACTTAAACCTGATCTGTGATCAGGGCCTCATCTCAGCAAATGCTGTAAAAATACACCAGAAAATACTTAAGCCTGCCCTGAGCCTGTGGCCTAATTTGTCTACTATCAATCATTCAAATAAATGGCAAACAACCAGGGACTTGAATAATAGTTGCAGAAAAATTCAACAGCTATAACAGAATAGACCTGCTGCTATTAGTTCATGTTATGTAAAAGATTCCAGACACTTCTACAATTGAGGAAATTGCAATGAGGTTAGTCAGATATCAAAAGAAATTAGGCAACACTCTAGAGAAAATATATGAGAACACATGCACAAACACAGCAGACTTTCACAAGGTAGGAGCAACTGAATATTTGTATAGTAGAGTTGGCATAGGTCTTTCTGAAAGAATTGTCTTTACTACTTTATACATCTTATGCTTAGCTGGTACTTCATTTCAACCGGAAGGGATCTGAGCTGACATGAAAGGAGAGAGAAGGAGGAAAGGTACTCATCAACCCACACAACAGTGACTATCCCCTCTGATTGCAAATTTGGAATTTAACATCTGATTCTAATGGAAGTTTCAAGGAAACTACACTGAAAATAACCTTGTGCTTTAACAGAAGGGATGAATGCTGATTTAATTAAACACAAAGGTATCACACAGCTGTGAGAATCTCAACTATTCCCAAAGTTAGCTCCCGAAGCCTGAACATTATTCAACTTTTAAAATAAGTACAACAAAACTTGTGGTATCTAAAGATAGGCTACATAAAGAAGTCTATCAAAAGAGACATGCATACTGAAGATCTTTACCAAAAAGTTCATATTAATTTGCCCTTTACAAAGGTTTTACAAAGAGGAGGTTTATCAAAACCAGGAAGTATTTCAAAACTATATTATCCAAACAAACCAGTACCACTAAGTATCTTGGCAGTTTCCAATAGAAATCATAAAGGTACCTAGAAAACACATTGTGATACACTGACAGAATAAAACAACCAAGGGTTACGTGCAGTGAATGGCATTGCCCAAGATGACAGATAAGATCTATTGATCAATTAAAATATAAAGAAATAAGGATTCTAATGCATACACAGGAAGACTATATTTTTATTTTTTATTCTCATTATATTTATAGAGGTAATTAACATTATGTGTCATGTATAAACACTGTGTAGTATCTTACTGCAATTCAAGAAGAAAGCACCTTCCGTACTACCATGGGACAGTATCTGCAAAATTTAGTTTACGGGATAGTTACCAGTCATCAGAAGGCAGAATGATTAGACATTTCAACTTTCTGAACTGATGCTATCCAATTTTGGAATAACAGAGCACTCCTGTTGCATGTGGATAAGCATAAAAAGGAGTATCACCACTGAAAGGGGATGTGAAAATCTGTTCTGCAATGCTTTCCTATCATATAGCTATTATCACATATATCTGTCCTGGTTCTGGGTGGGGTGGAGTTAAATTTTTTTATAGCAGCTAGTAGAGGGCCATGTTTTAGATTTGTGCTGAAAACAGTGTTGGTAATACAGGGATGTTTTCATTACTGCTGAGCAGCTCACACAGTGCCAAGGCCTTCTCTGCTTCTCACCCCACCCCACCAGCCAGTGAGCTGAGGGTGCACAGGAGGGGACACAGCTGGGGCAGGTGACCCCAACTGACCACAGGGATATCCCACACCATATGGCACCATGCTCAGCATGTAAAGCTGGGGGAAGAAGGAGGAACAGGGGGACATTCAGAGAGATGGAGTTTGTCTTTCAGAGCAACCTTTAAATGTGATGGAGCCCTGCTCTCCTGGGAATGGCCAAACACCTGCTGCCCATGGGAAGTGGTGAATGAATTCCTTGGTTTGCTTTGCTTACACCAGCACCTTATGCTTTAGCTATTAAACTGTCTTTATCTCAATCTATGAGTTTCCTCACTTTTACCCTTCTGATTCTTTCCCCCATCCCGTCATGGGGGAGTGAGTGAGCAGCTGCATAGGGCTTGGCTGCTGCAGGGGTTAAACCAGGACAGTACCTCACACACGACTCAATAAAACCCTACCCTTTTTGCTTGGTCACTGACCTGATCATCCCAGAATAAATGGCTACATTAGATGTAGGCTAAAGACATGCACATAGCTACATTTTAAATTCATCTTAGTGATGATAATAAGACCAGATTGACAGTCCTTCTCTTAATTAGGTGCAGCACAAACTTAAACAACTCCTTCAGATTGCCTGAGCTGTACAGTGAGAATTCAGGCAGGCAGTTCTGCTCTCAGATGAAGTCAATATCTTTCATTCTATCTGGCTAGGTCAACTTAATTTCTTATTTCTTTTTTTCATTTTAGCTACTTGGACTCTGCCTACCTAACTTTAGGAAGACATCACATCACATGTTAAACTTCTAGCTTTTACTAAACTGAAGTTCATATGAACTAGAAGGCTAAAAACCAAAAGACCTCTTCACCCAATTCAAATGTACTAAACACTCAATCATTGGAGACTACAATGAAATGTAATCAGATCAGATCAGCAGCACTTTTCCTGCTTGTCTCCAATAGCCCAAAGGATACTGAAAATTAGCTGTTTAAAGTAACATCAGTATAGTCCATTAAATCTACTGATTCACTTCCTAAATCAGCTAAACTGCCTCTTAAGAGTACACGACTGACAGAAGCTGTAAATTCAAGGAAAAAATGCAGTTATTCAGACAGGCACAGTGAAAAAGAAAAATATGTTCAACTGCTTGCCACACTTGACTTTTAAGACTTGTTAAACAGCTTGACTGGTGCAAAGGTAACAAAAAGAACATAATAAGATCTTCACTTCTTAATTGCTAGTTCAAATGCCTGGCTTAAGTAGAAGTCATAAGCCTCTGTCAGCCTTAAAATAAAATAAAATTTAAAAAAGAGTTTGAATTCTACTCTTGCAGGATAGTCTTCATGCCACAATACACAAACTGAAGCCCGCAGAAATTCATTTAGAGCTATTAGTGTTCAGGCTGAGTGAATTCAAGGTGCCGCTTGCAAAAAATGTTTGGCTTTAGTCTCAGGTTTTTTTTTTTTTGTGATACAAAGTGCTCAGTAAACTAAACATTTATATCACTGAGTTAAAACTACATGATTACACAGCCTTGAATTTTAAACATAACAGAAAATAACACGAGACAGACGCATCAGGAATTAGGCCTTGCCATGATTTCCTCCTAATTTACAAGCAGTTTTCCTTCTTAAAATTCAGAATGTCTGAAAAACCACATTAAATCTCAGAGGATAATCCACTGCCATTTATGCATTACACCTGCAGATCACCCAAGATGGACTTCTCAGTCCAAAAGATTCACAAGCTTTATGATAAAGTCAAAAGAACGCATGCATGGATCATTTACTTTCAGTGTATCTACTTTTCCTATGCAAAAACAAAACTCAGAAAGGTCCAGCATAAATAATAGCATGAATGCAGTGGTACGACTTCAAGATCAAACATCCCAAATTCAGCAAATTCCACTTTTAATTAAGCAATTAAGTACATTTAGGATAGTTTTCATTTCTCCCATATAGGAAAGTTTTATCAAGCTATGGTTATTCTACCCCAGAAAGAGAGGTGCTGTTTACTAAGATTTATCCCTAAATTTACAACCTGGGAGACCTAGTCAAGTCAACAGAACCAAGGAATTTCCCAAATATGACTGCTTGATCTTGCTAACTTTATATCATACTAAACTTTGTAAAGGGATGTCCTAGTTACTGCAGCACAAATGTCTAAAATAGGAGCAGACAGGGACAGACTTTTGGGATGTTTGCAGCATCTTTTTCAACTAAATAAAGGTGAACTTGACTGAAGGGAATGTGCGATCTCTAACAGTGCAGGAGACCAGTAAGAGTAAAAAATGACAGTTCTGTTGCTGCTAAGAAGAGCATAGAGATTTTTACAGCACGTCCCTATCTGGAACCCAGAAAGCCCTCTTGACACCTCAGAAATGGTTTATTTCAAACAACTTCCTAAGACCATGAATGCTTGGAAGTGTGGACAATTTTTTCACTTTCTGTATATAAAATCTGGCACAGTCTGTCCTTCTAATAAAGATAAAAAGATACTCTAATAAAAAAAGGATGAGGTGTACCAGGATAAAAAAATATGAGACCCATAAGTCACACGTGGTGTTTTTCCTTCTGAAGAGATATGAAAAACAGGGTTTCTGATGTGAGAGGAAAAAGCTGCAATGAATACCACAACTAAGGGCTAAGAGATTACCACAACAAGAAATGATCAGTTACCACTATGAAACTACTAATAGAAGTGTGTGGGCATAAGAAAAGAAACAACTAGAGAAGGTTTACAACAACAGTGTCAAATTAAACTTAAATCCAGGCCATTAAGTAACTACTTTAAAGTAACCACACTCCTTCAAATCAGCAGTCAACCTTACTAAGCAGTTGACCCTTCTGAACTGGTGGGCTCAATCTTCTGCCTCTCACATGCTCCCCATCTATCCTGGTCTCAGTTAGACATTGACATTAACATTCACACAGTTAGCGTAGTTTAGGACTTCTGTTTCTCATCTACACTTCCCTGCTGATTTTCCACTCACCTCTCTTCCAGAACTTGCTTATCAATTTATATGCTGAAACAGAATGCTTTTCTCTGTGGAGAAACGATGATTTGGGCTAAATGTTAACAGGGCAATTTCAAATCTTTCAGCCACAAATAGTTTTTCAGTAACATCAATGGCTACTGTTTGATTTGTGCTGTTGGGCAATTTCTCATAGGGAAAAAAATCCTCCTGTTTCTTCTCTGTGGCTAACACCCCCTGTTGAATTGATGTGGACAGTAATAGGAGTGTTATTCCCCCACTACACTGCCAGTGACAGTAAAGCTACTTCTCAGCAATACTGTTGAATGTACAGTTCACAAATAATTTGTCAATAACTCTACCTTTCATTCTATCAGAACCAACAGGTCTTCAAAACAAATCAGAAAGACTTCTGTCTTAGAAAGATCAAGGCATCTTTTAAAATTTTTACAAGCGTGAAGATGAAGTTTTAGAACATAAGCTCTGGGGTCTTTCTAGAGCTGGAATATATTTTGAACTGCACTGCGCTTAAAGACCATTTATATTAGAGCTGTAAGATGGCACAGGGGGACACTGGCTCTCCAATGACTTGAGGGGAAGATGCTATGAACAAGATGGATTATTACATATTGAATTACCAACACCATTTCCCTCAGCCTTTGACCTTCTCAGTGATGCCTCCCAGCTATACCTGGGCAAATACCAAGTTTTACCAGAAACAAAATGAAGCCAGGGGTTCAACTTGGGAACTTTTCCATTCAAATTTTAGAAGTTTGATTATTTAGCTAAGTGTGCAAACTCCATGGTAAGCCTCCACTAGAATCTTGCATCTCATTTTTCTGTTTGAGCAGTAAGCCTGTCAGACAAGCAGTGACCCATTCTCTGACAGTAACTTGCTAAAGCAGACTACATTTTTATAGTATAGTTTGAACATTAAATAATGATGGGTAACAATAATTAGAGAAGCAAAGAACATGCAAGAATTGTATAATAATCTTTTAAAGCATTTCACATTTAGACTTGATTGTCCATGTGGACATCATCTGGAAGTACACTGGGAATCACAAAATATTCCAGATAGCGTTTTTGAAATTGGCCAAAAACAGAGGAAAAAAATCTAAGAAAAACAAACAGGAGGATATTCTTGCAAAAAGTCACTTTTCCTGGTTGCTGAGACAAGAACTTCCTTCAAAATTATCTATTTTGCTGTATCGTCTGCAGAAACAGACAATGAGAGAAATGTACACGGCCTCAGCTGTGTAGTAAATTCCCACACACTACACTAAAGTTACTTCAGAGATATTTCATACCAAAGATCCAACAATTCCCCACTGGAGGCCCATCAATATGGCAGAAGTGCTTAACATTTCCAGCCAGCCAGCTGCACAAGAAAGTGTTCCCCATACTGGCTGCCTGGCAGAAGCTAGCAGCATTCCTTAACACAATAAACAAGAGAATTCGGCCATGATGTGTGGATACAACTTGCCCTACTCAAACTTTTGGGGTTTTTTGTGACTGAGACAACACACAGTGCTGGCCCTAGCATGGTAAGAGTTGGTCAATTCATGTGGCGTTAAAAACCAAGAAAACACACATGGAATGCAAGCTGGTACTAAGGATTCTATTTCGGAGAGAGGAGAAAGGGTGATGAGAAGAGATTATTTATAACAGTCCCAACCATGTTTGCTGCCTGACTGTTAATCACTCACCTTGTTTTCCATCTATGAGACATCAGTGTCTTCTTATTGGATAAGGAAAGTGCAAATGCAACATATATGAAAGAAACAGCTCTCAGTTAAGGAAAATCCTGTGCTAAGAGATGACCAGGAAAGAATTTACAAGACTATTAAATAGAGATGCATTCCAGAAATAACATCAGTAAAAAGTGATACCCTATGAACTTTACTCTGGAGGCTGTCTTTCTTCCTGCAAGAGGCTTTTCCACCAGAATTCTTCCTGTGCCATACCCATCACCGAATTCCACCTTCTTGTGTTTCTCTACGAAAAACTATGAATATGGTTTATAGTTTGAACACACTGAACTATGGTACAGGAAACCACTGAGATGTCAAGAAGAAAAGGTCAAAACTATAAGTTGGCTATAGACTGTACATCCACTCAGAATAAAATGCCTAACACAAACTATTTGAACTAAAATCCTTTCCCATGGCATTTTCTATTGATGATAAAATAACATGACTTTGTACTTCTCTACAAAACATTGTGTTGAAGACTCACAATGAAATAAACACATAAAACACCATTTCATATGTGAATAAACTGAAATGCAAGAAACTCAGCTCATCCCAGACACAACCTGGAGGGAAGTCAGAATCTAATGGCTAGGCTGGACAATGCACCAAGAAAGAAGAGAGCATGGAAAGAATAGA
This sequence comes from Edolisoma coerulescens, assembly GCA_013397115.1. Classification (NCBI taxonomy): domain Eukaryota; kingdom Metazoa; phylum Chordata; class Aves; order Passeriformes; family Campephagidae; genus Edolisoma; species Edolisoma coerulescens. Next base: position 592,445 of record VWZW01002014.1, on the reverse strand, counting down.
GCGATTAAAGGGGGAAGAAAAGTGTCTCAACCTCTTCATTAATCTCAACCTATTTATTGTCATAATAGTCACTAAGGAGGGATATTTTCCCAACATCTTTGTCAGCTCTCAAACAGCTCAAGGCATTTAGCCACTAGTCTCTTCACAAAGCAAATCAATTCAGTACACTAATCTGTTAATTCTTAAACAGCAACAAAATCAGTAATCCTCTGGTACTGATAATGACAGCAACAAGATACTTGCAGATTTCAATGACTGGCATCCAGGAATTTCTTTCTAGAGCAGTCCTGATGTCCACATACTTGGATGCAATTACTATGTAACTACACTGTCACTCCCTGAAAGTGTCATCCATTCTGCTGGCACAACAATCCCTTAAGTTAAATCAAATGAGCATTAAGTGGCCTGAATCTTTTTCAGAAGAGCTTATTCAAATTCTTCTTTTAAGACAGCAAATATATAGGTTATATTCCCAAAACACCTCTCCATATACCTACTTTTAATACTTGAACTGTCCTCAATATACATTTTAATACTGCAATTACCAGACTTTTGCTGTAATTCTCAGGACAAACAATTAAAAAACTTCTGTCCAGAGCTAATGTTGACTTTTTGTAACTTATCAAATTATAAGGAACAAAACCTGCTCAATATTCATGCTCTTTAAGTCAAGAAAGCAGCATTTTCTAGTCTGACCATTTGCAGACCAGCATATTACGTCAATTATGCCATCCTTGCAAGCAGCTGAAGGAAAATGACAAAGTTTTACGGTTTTGATATTCTGAAACACAAAGGACTCATTTTTCTTGCTGCTGTATTCAAATGATGTTCCCATCTCTTAATAATGGATCTTACTTCTAATTTTACTATATTTTCTGCAATAAAAAAATATTCAATAGCTACCACTTTCTTCCTATGAAAGTATTTATATGAAAGCAACATTCTTCTCAGTACCCTTAATATTATTTAAATCTTCAAGTTCATTTTAAGGCATTTTTTAGAGCCCTAAGTTGGTATAGTCAGCCTGTTCTGCAACCTAATCCATTCTTAAAGCCCTGTTCAAAATGTGGATACCAAAAGGAGAATCAGAATTTCAGTCCCAGCCTCAGCAGTTCCACATTCAGAAGTAAAATCACCTGTTCCTACATCTACCATTCCTGTTTATATTCATACACTGAATTAGCTTTTTGTGCCACAAGATCACACTAGACTCATTATTCACTGACTCCTAAATCTTTTCCAGAGTTGCTGCTTTTCAGAATGCAGTCCACTCTGGCCTGCATTTTCAGTTTTTTATGTAAATAACTTTAGCTACTCTAAAAGGTACTTTGCACTTTTAATGGGCCCATCTTACCAAGTAATATAAACAGCGCTCTGTCCCTGCCTTGCCATGCTTTTACTACTGCAATATTTTCATATCATTTGTACACTAGTAATGATTTCACAATTTCTTTCACATCATTGAAAAAAGTACACAATATTGCCTATATGTCCCAAATCTCACAGAACTCTTTTAATAGGATCACCTTCCTGCCCAGTGATGATTCCCAGAGAACCATCAATCCCAGACTGAAATTTTCAGCAGCCACTGAAGTCTTCCAAGCACATTCTTAGAACACGGCTATCTAAGTTCTAAGAGTCTAGAAGATATTAAATAACATCTTGTTTGATTATTAAGGGGTTTGGAAGCACATCTGATTTGAATACAAAGGACTTTTTTCTCTTAAAAAAATAGATATGTTGTTTGAATGTTGCTACTTTGCCAACATGGTTTCTCATGATTTTACATCCTCGTTATTTTATTCTTGGTTTGCTGCAACACCTTCCTGTTACCCATATCCTTGTCAGCTTACTTATCAGACAGCTGACACACTTAGCATCTTTTATCAGTCTTCCCTGCTTTATAACTAACTCATTTACTGTTTCCATAGCAATACTTCAGTTTTTATTTATTGTGATATTTTTTCCTCTACTTTCAATTGCTATTGATTCCCACTGAATATCACATATTTGATTCAAACTTCAATGATTTTTCCATTGCAAAATGTTAGTAAATTCTTAAGGAAGCTTCTATTTTCTAGAAAAACCCTTAACAACAATTCTATATTTTGGGGTCTGATGTAACTGAGGCCAGATTTTTTAGTGTTTATTAGACCATTAATTTCACAGAAGTATAGAAACCAAGTGCTAGAATAAGGAATGTTATTTTGAGACTGCATTAAACACATGAAGAGGAGTGTACTATGATTGTTAAACAACCACAACAATGTTTTCCACGCATCATATTAATCAGGTTTTCTTATCTCCTTTTTTTTCAAACAGTATTTTTGTCCTTTCAAATAAAAACTCTAGGCTTTTGTCACAGGTCAAACACTTGACATTTTTTACAGTGTGTTCTACAAGGCCCAGCTCAGCAGTAGAACTACATTCACATTAGTACCAGCATCACTAGTGGACAGAGCTGTGATTTATTAGGCAAAGGGGAGCAGCAGGGACTAATTGGTCATATGAGGACAAAAAAGTGAGTGAGAGGAATGCATAAACAATGGACAGTGTATGCAAAGGTAATTTGCTCCTTTGGCCTGTCCCAAGGCACAAGATAAATGCCATTATAAACAGATCTGAGATACAAGAAATGCACTATGAATTAGACATGTAAATTCTTCCTTCCTCAAAATAGTATCCTGACCAGAAACATTCCTGTATGAAATAAACTTTTTATAGTTTGAGAAGATATAATTTAGTAAATTAGAAGGTAAGAAAATGTCTTTATGGTAATTTCCTCACAATAAATTAGGTCTGTGATTATAACTTTTTATATCACCGCCACCACCACCACACCAGAGACAAAATGCAGACTTCAACATGTTTGAAATATTGGAAACATCTTTATTTTTTGCAATATGCCCATAAGGGCATATACGTAGGCTTACAGGAGAAATTATGACATTCTAGAAGAATTCAGTATGTATTCAATACGTACATTTCTGTAAGGACAGTAAGATATTTTTAAAAGTCTTGGGGAGGGCCAAAGGACATTCGCATATATCAAGCAACGACGCTTCAAAAGAGCTGGCATGGTATCCTCAGTAACAGCTGCAGATATAATGCTAATAATATTGTAAAATCAGGCTTTACATATCAAAACAGCAACTTTTTTTTAACTGCCCTTGATCTCTTATCACACCATATTTAGTAACAGTCACCAGTGTAATCCTTCAATGTGACCTATATATTGAATTAGAAGGTGTTCCTAACAGCTGTATTGTGGACAAGTCAAAAAATAAAGAAAGGAGAAAAATGTCCACCCAAACCCCTCTGGTCTGAAACAGCTGGGGCCTGCAGAAAACTGCTCTGCTAAATGTCAGCTGTAACTTAGGGATTGGTTAGATTTTGTCCACCAGAATACAGAGGTAACAGTGACTTGAAATTGTCACACACTCAGTGTGGAGCCTGCAAAGTATGTGCATGAATGCTGGTAGTTTCTAAGTTGCACTGAAGCAAGGAATTAATATGTGCTTGCAAGCTGGTGCCCATAGTAAAGTATATATTGATATTAGAGTTCAAAACAACAATCCAAATCTATTTTCATTATGCAAATCCATTTGTTTTGTTGAACCGATCTGCCCTCTATAACACCCAAGCACTACTCTGGAAGAATTTCAGTCTGGGAACTCTCTACAGTTTAGATTAAGAAAGCAATAAGATTGCTTCTGTCATTTCTGTCCATCAGAAATGAGCCTCATTACCCAAGTAGGCTTGTAATATATTGTTATGCCAGATGTATTTTATTACCATTGATTTAGCCATAAAGATAATGCAATTGTGGCTATTTAAATATTAACCTTCAACTATTTACTCATCTCCTGAAGAAAAAGCAAGGCGTATCTGAATACAGATTGGTTGATTTTGAGGTTAGGTATTGAGTTTGAGATGTGGTTCTTTTTACTGCTTGTGGTTCTTTTTATTTTTTTTCCACATAAATAAATCAGAGCGGCCTTACAGTATATTGAATGGAAACAGAGAGACAGTAATCCCAGAGGCAATCAGAACTTAAGGGATTTGTAAGTTTTGAGTCTCCATTGGAACTTTCCATCTTTTTATTCCCTGCACCAGAAATCACAATTCTTTATAGCGGGGGAGAGCCCAAAACTATTTGCAATAATGGTAAAAACTAGCAGATATTTTGTGAAATTAGGCCCGTGAAAATACAAAAGGTAAGTTTTATTTTTATTTCAGACAAATCACAAAAGAGTAATAGAATATTAAAGTTTTATTACAAGACCATGTACTGCCATTTGGACACCTAATTATGAGAGCAATGGGTGCAACTGAGATCTTCAAAGGCTTGTGACAGAAATATGCTATGGGAAGAAAACAAAAACCTGTGTTCAGCATAAAGGCCACAGAGATAAATGAAGTATTAGTTGGACATTTGATTCAATTAATTTTAAAACATTAGGAAAAATCTTAAATAGCTTTATCCTTTGTTTCTGGTCACAGGGAGCCTTTTTCCAGTTTTTCTAACATGGCTTTTTGTAGGCCTGAAAATCTATGAAACTCTGGATATTAAACTGGTCAAAACAGACATTTTAGAGCTCAGTAATATTTGAAGAAAATGCAATGTGGAGGGAGGAGTGAACTATTTCTTTATAAAATTTTCTGAAACCATGTAAAAGGAATGACAGTTGTTTCATAAATTTCAGAAGCAAGAAATACCATAAAAGTACATCATGCACATTGCTCTGTAATTTGGTCTGAAGACCATCAAAACTCACGCAGCAGAAGTGTTGACTTACATTCACACACTATCTAAGGCCAACATCAGCTCTACATTTATAAACTAAGTTAACCAAAGAAATAGTGAATTTATTTGTACCCCTGTACTTGATGCCTGGATATCAAAGTAAAGCTGTGTTCAGAAAGAAGCACTATGTGTTCAAAAACCTTTCTTTACATAAAACCTTGTTTTTATTGGACATCAGTGTGTCAAAGGCAGATGGTTGATCTAATTTTAGTTAGGGACAGATACAACCCACCAGCGGCCAGGGTAATCAAGGGTAGCCAAGGTTATGGGCCCCAAGCAACAAATTTATTTTACCTCATATTCAGATTCCAGTGTCACAGCGTTCTGTTTTAATTTTTCTTTCAAAGCTGGATCAACCTGAAAGACAAACAAAAATACAGCAAAAATGTTTGCTTTTAAGAATATTTTTTTAAAGAAATCTTAACCTCAAATAAACTAAATATTGGTATATGCAAACCTTCCACTCCTCTAAATGAGTTTATGTGCCATTTGTTCAGATACTAGGATGAGGAACATAGCACAAGAATCAGGCTGAAAAGAAACAGGTCAACTGCCAAATTATTAAACTCCAAAGGAAAACACATTTTTAACTATAGCCCTGCACTTGCATTACCTTAGATACTTAAATCTGTCCCTGTTTAGTTTAAAAGTGTTAAACTAAACACAACTTAAATAAATGAAACGAGCACAAGAAAGATAAAATTGTGATCATGTAATGTATTATACTCCTGAATATTGAGTTCAGTGAATAGGTATACAATATAGCCTGGTTTTCAAACTCTAAGCATGAGTTGAACTTCCAATTTTCTGGTGAACACACAGCTCTTTCCTAGTTTTGATTCTGTACTGACAGTGCTGGTGTTTCCTGCCACCTTTCAGAGATGCTTGTTGAAAGAACAAATCTAAGAACAGACATGTGAATGAACCACAGCAGACACATTTCACGTTTTAACTTCTTCTGAGCCCGGAAGAAGTGATGTTCATCCCTCCCTTTGCTAAATAACATCTGTCTCCCACAGGTCTAAGAGTAGAAGCAAAGGGGAAAAAGATAATTAGCATTCTTCATGCTTAGAGAAAGCATTTTACCTTCTTCTCAAATAGCCACATACACGGTATTCAGACACAGTCTTTAGGCAAACTAATTAAAACACCAAATAAATCCACCATGAGAGAACAATCTCATTTTTAGAGCTTAAAAACCAAAACAGATGTGTAAGGAGACTGGTAATGTGTGTAGTTCTACATCCCTGGTAGTCAAACTACAACTAATTCAGTGAAGAAAAGTTGTTATTCTTAATTTGCTGCTTCTTGATCTGAATGAAAAGGGCTCAGTTACCCTCATCACAACCAACATCAAACATCTACAAGCAGCCTAGAAAACAAAAACGAGGGAATACACATAACAGAATTTGCCTGGTCAATGAGAAGATCCACCTTCAGATTTTCCCCTAACACAAGTTCCTACTCATCAGAGGTACTTGAAATACACATCTACTATCTGTATTGATGGGAATTGCTCTGAAGAATTTCCCCAGGCCATAATGTTCCCCTTGATTACAGACACTGTCTGCTAGTTAGCATGCAGCCTGTGAGACCTCAGTTCCTAAGGACGGATGCTCAGACAGGCAAGTCCAACACCATCTGTGCATGGCCAGAGGTTTCATTTCCCTATATCATCAGTGATCTGGCCATAGAAATACACACATTTGCAACCTCCAGACTCATTACACTTGGGAACTAAGCCAAAATATCTAAAATGGTTAATGTTTGTACCGGATACAGCTCCTACCTTCCCGGTAATTAAAACAAAAAAATCGTAAAACAAGATAGTGTCTCTGCACTGGCCCTCTACATCAAATAAAAAAAATGAAATGCTCCATCTCTGTCTTGGCATTCAAGGCCTCTGTAGAACTGCCCCTCATTAAAGATGGATTGCCTCTCTCCCGTGACCACGACCTCCAACAACAGCCATGCTTCATTAGAACAACGAACCCATCCATCACACGTGCAGAAATGCTAACTCTTTGGGCACCCAGACAGGCTTTGAAGCTGGCTTTCACAGAGAGAAGAGTGATTGTGGACCTCACTGTATTCAGAACTAAATGCAAACACTATTTGTTATGCTTTGTGTTCTCACAACACACATATGGACAAGGGGAAATAAAAGCTCCAGTAAGGCAGCAACAGTTTTACTTCATCCTACATTTTCCCTTAATTTAATAATAAGGCAGACAAAGTATCATGGTTGAAACATCATTTTTACCTAATTAACCACAGCCAGAATTTAACATACAAAGACAGTTCAATATCCCCATTATCAAGTTTTATTTTATCAATTTTTAGTGTGTTTGTTTAATGTGTGGTGTTTGCATGGCCACATTTGTGTAAGGCAAAGGCAAATAATCAGTAAAGCTACTGCTGCTTCTCCTTCCTTCCAGTCCTTTCTGTCCTCAGACTTTCTCCTGTCTTCATTCTCCTCTGCCTGCACAAAGACAGCTAAAGCTGACACAGCACTCCAGTTTATGCTGTAGCTTTAATATTAAGAAAAATGCAGAAATTAAGTAGCCTAGTTGAAATTTCTTCTTTAAAAATACCTTGTAAATGTGAAATTAACAGAGTGCTGCTTCTTAGGAAGCAGGAATTTTATTCGGCAAATTAACTTACCCAAAAAGACTAGTTAAACCCTGTTCTGAGGGCAAACTACATACACATCTTAAGCTCACTCTGCAAAACATGTTCTTTTGCTCCAAGTTCCACCGAAAAAAAAAAAGTAAAAAACAGGAGCATGTATTTCCTCTTATCTTTATCTTTTTTGTTCCCTACATACATACTTACTCACATAAAATAATTTAAACATACCTGAGCTTGCACAGCAATTCAGTCACCTGCACATTCCAAAACCTTGACTGCAAACCCCTGCTTTTCAGCTACCAAATGAGATGGATGGCTTACAAATTGTTTTAGGAACCCATATAGGAGTTGAGAAAAAGTGTATTATAAAGTTTTGTTTCCACGGTGTTTGTACGATGCTGTGCTATCTTTGAAACATCACAAGAACAACAAAAAAAAGGAAAACAGAATGATGCTATTTTCATTCTGAAAAGGCTGATAAACATCAATATGAGCCACAATCACAGATCATAACCAGGGAACACTTCAAATGGGGGCAGAGCCAGCAAAGTGCCCATGCCAAAGCAGTAGCGCCGTTGTGTTACACATCTGCCACAAGATCCAAAATACAAACATACATCTTGCTTCCATGATGACTGCTATGCCAACACATACTGCCAAATGAGCTACAAGTATTCAGCTATGTACTGGCAAATAAATCTTCAGCTAAATTATGGATACAAATCTGTATTAGTAAATATGATGATGGCAGCAGACAAAGCCCAAATGCTGTAACAGCCTGACAGTGTCCTCTCCACCATTATTCCGAAGGCAGGAAGGAACAGAAAAGCTATTCCTTTACACTAGAGGACTCATCTTGTTTGGCAAAATCTCAGCTGCTCCTTTAAGAACCATTTAAATTCAAACTTTGTCTCTAAATGTAGAATTCAAAGATATGTGCATGTATAATTACAGCATAACTTCACAATAAATTCTTACTGAAAGACTACTGAAATACTTGATGCAAGTATTTAGACAACCTTCATGAAATGCTGTCTGCAAGGCTTTGAAACCAATACTATAAATACAATTTTTAAAGGCTTTACTTCTTTTCTTTTTCTGGGGTGGTTTTTTTTTTTTCCTTTTCAGCACTTGCAGCAAAAAGGAATGAAACATTCTCAGTATTTTGCATTATACAGGCTTATCTCATATTACATCAACTGAAAGGGCAAGGGCAAGTACAATATAGAAAAATCTCAGAAAAGGTTTAAGAATCCAGGTTTCAAATTAGAATTTTGTCCCATTTCACACTCCCACCATTCCTTCAGATTTACCCTTACTTAACTTCAAAAGGTTCCCAAAGAAACAGACTTTAAAAAGATTCTTAGATGGCTAAAAGTAATAGAGGTTAAGCACAGAAACATTCTTAGAAATCTTAGCAGGCAGCTACTTGAGGCTGTAAGTAACTAAAAACCTTTTAAAATGTGGCTGATGCTTCTCATTTTAAGGCTGACATTTCAGTTTTTCAATTAGAACCTGGACAGCATGTCTAGGTGTTAAAAATGGTGCACCTCGGGGTGCACACAAGGGGCTTCATGACACAGCAAAGCAGGATGGTGCTTGCAGCCCCTGCCAAAACAGGGACTCCTGCAGTGCCCTGTGAAAAATGTACACTCAGTAAAGGGAATTTTTTGTTTGTGACAGAAGTATTTCAGGTACAGTTACAAACTTAAAAGTGCTGCTACTAAAATAATTCTCCAGCTAACAATTTTGTATTGATACTCAGTGACCACAGTTCATTTTGGCTCAGAAGCAAATCCTATGGGCAGAGAGTCCATGAGAAATTTGTGAATGTCACTAGTTAGCTCCAGGATAAGGAAAGGAGAGCTCTTCCAGAAGGGAACCCAAAGAACACCATCACTACCCCTTTTGAAGTTTAGAGGTGTGGAACACTTCTCCATATGGGGACAGGCTAAGAGCACTAGGATTGTTCATTCTGGAGAAGAGAAGGCTTTGGGGAAACCTGATTGTGGCCTCTCAATAAGGGGGGCTTACAAAAAAGAAACAGACAAACTTTTGAGCAGCCTGTAGCAACTGGGCAAACGCTGACGGTTTTAAACTAAAAGAGGGTAGGTTTAGACTAGGTATAAGAAAGGTTTTTTATAATGAGGGCGGTCAGACACCGGCCCAAGTTGGCCAGAGAGCTGGTGGATGCCCCCATCCCTGGGAACATTCAAGGTCACGTTGGATGGGGCTCTGAGCAACCTGATCTACTTAAAGATCTCCCTGCTCCTTGCAGGACTGTTGGACTAAAAGACCTTTGAAAGTCTCTTCCAACCCAAACTATTACATGATTCTGTGAAACACAGGAATACAAAGCAGATTAGCAGTGTCACTCCTGTTCAGCATTCAGAGAGGAGGAGAAAGCTGACATTCTAATTTTCAGGGTAACATCCCAACTGTCCACAGTACACATATGCCTGGATCCGTAACTCAAATAGCCCATTTTCACAAGCAGTCTTTCTAGGCTATAAACATTACTATTTATTTGTCCATGTACTATTTGTGACCATGGGTTTTAGAGCAAACCAAGACTTGAATATATTACATCTTCTAAAATGATGGGTTCAGTTACTACACAAGGAAACTGTCAGGAGACAGACACATCATGAGAAGAGGATTGTGCTTTTAACAGTTTCCTCTCACATAAGTCAGTGCAGTACATTGTATACTCGTGTCCTGGCATGTACTGACCAAATATTTGTATGCCAAAGTCTTATAGAACTTTCCCTCTAGCAAGCATTTACAAAAAACAGTAGAAGATATTTCTACTCTAAAACTAGTTTGTTATTTTTACTAAAACATGAGTTTCTGTTCCTACCCTATCCTCCACAAAATAATATTCCACTGAGAAAGACTTCAGCTTTGGAAATGGGAGAAGACAGTGGCCTGAATTTAATGAACATGCATTGAGATTCAGATTTTTATTTTTCCATTGCCCCTCCCAGCATAAATAGATGGGACGCAATTTTCCTGCAGCATCTACCATACAGAGAGCCCACAAAATTACTGTTTATACAAAATTTTTCAATTTGTTCTCCCCACCCATTTTTTAAACTTAAGAGTAAACCAGAATCACCAATTCTAGCTCTCCTATAGTGTATCTTCGTCGAAAATATTTATCATATGCCAGGTCCTCTAAATGGAAAATCAGCAATCTTGAGTGGATCAGTCAACTTTAATCTTCCTTGAGGAGACTCCCATAAATTGCTACAAAAGTCTGTGTCATAAATATTCTAAGTTGTGGTTTATGAGCAGAGTGAGAAGCTGTAGACAGGAGAGGATAAATCCCAGGACTCAGGAAACGCAGTGTAAACTACAGCCAAGCTGAGTGCTGTTCTACTTAAGAAATTAAAGGAACAAAGCTTGTAGAGGTTGTAAGGTACAACAAGGGTTGTACTTAAGCCAAGCTCTTTGGCATACAGTCTTAGGTAACAGAGAAGGGCAAAGCAAAACATACCATTTTTGTGCAACTTCATTCACAACAATCCTTCAACTATATTACTTAAATATTTAATACACAAAAAACACTTACATAAGGCTACTTTCTTCCCTGTGAGGGTGGTGAGGCACTGGAACAGGTTGCCAGAGAAGCTGTGGATGCCCCATCCCTGTAATTGCTTGAAGCCAGGGTGGATGGAGCTTTGAGCAACCTGGTCAAGTGGAAGGTGCCCCCGCCCATGGCAAGGGGCTGGAACTAGGTGATCTTTAAGGTCCCTTCCAACCCAAACGACTCCATGACTCTGTGATTCTGTACTGCATAGGATAGGATCCAAGGATACCGACTGGATAGGAATATTTATGAACAGTGGGGAGACAGCTGAGACTAGATGTAAACCTTAGCTTTGTGTCCTTTGACTTTTTCCTATGATCTGCATAGAATACAGACAGTTGAACAAAAAAACCATTTCATCCAGCCTCTGACAGAAATCGATGCAGACATTTCCAAAGGAGCAATATAAATTGTTGTTACAGCAGCAGTTCCCAGAGTTACAGTACACGGTGCACCAGTGATCTCTCAAAATCCAAACCTTGTACTTGCCTCCAGATTGATCAAAAAAAGACCTACAATCCCAAACTCTGGACCAGACTTTTTCATGTGATAATGTCATGGGAAATGCAATTAAGTTAAAGGCCAGTATGATAACCAAACTATCCCAGACATCAGCAAACATTTAAGCATAAATAGATTTCTTACATATAAGGTCAACAAAACTAACAAGGATTCTAGAGTTTTCAGTTCTGAGAAGAAAGTATTCATCATTTAATTAATTTTGGTATGCTTTCACATCCAGTTTGATTTTCAGTTGCACATTTATTTACATGATTTATACCAAATTAGTGCTGTAAACCTTGGCTCTGAGTATGCTAGCATAAATTTAATTTCACAGTAAAATTCAGTACAAAAAATGTTCCTTTTGGTATTAAAAAAAAAGGTGTAAATTTGTGATGCCAGTATTTAGGAAAAAACCCCACCCTTTTTGCCTCTAACTAGAATATACTTAACAGCTAGAAACAATCCAAAATGCAACTTTGGATGCAACTCCAGCAGAGTCAATTTATTTTGGTCATATTTTTTGAAGGTTCCTTTTTAATGGCTATGTACCTATTATGCAAGTTAAAGCTGGAAAACTGGTGTAAATATAGTTTATAGGGGTTTTTTTTCCCTTATGGCTTCCTTAGTCATATCCTAACTTTGCACAGAATCAACCTCTTTGTGGTAGCTCTGAAAAACATGAAGGTCACTTAAGTTTCTGTTCAAAGTAAGTAACTTCAAGAGAGAAATCGTGAATTGGCAGCTGAAGGCAGCATGCAAGCAGTCTGTGTTCATCTCGTCTGAATCTCTTCACTGCTGTACTATCAGACAGAACAGGGTTGGAGAGGGTGTCCTCGTTAGCCCTGTACATCAGCAGGAATCCCTGTGTTCAGGGGCTCACGGACTGTTCAATTAGGCTCACCTGTAAACTCTTCCTGGCTGCAGCTCACTTGAACAACCTCGTGAAACCAAAGGCACTGTACAGTATCTAAACCACTATTTTTCGCTTGGTGTGTCAGTTCAGAAACACAAAGGAATTAATTTAGAGGGAAAAAGTCTATCTCATGGGAGACTAAACCTTCAATAAAAGCACTGAAGCTTCAATAAAATGACACCAAAAAATGCTCAAAAAACCCCAGCTCCCAAAAAACTCCAATCAATCAACCTTCTCATATCGGAACAGAGATAGTCTGATCCTTCAAACATAATATAAAAACATAACACAGTTTAAAAAATGCACAAGCACACTTAGAGATTAGGAATGCTTTCCGTAATCAGCATTAAACATCTATAAACATATATGCATTTCTTTTCTTCTCTTAGTGTGTAAGTTAATGCCTATGCCCTATCTTGAGTCACGTGAAAATACGCTTGCTACCCCCATACAAACAACTCCAGTTTCCAGAAACCAACAGCAAGAAAATGTACGTTAACATTTTTTCTCACTGAAAATAATCAAGCATATAAAACGAAACAAGAAAGTCTGCAGTTTTTAACCCTAAAAATGGTTTAAATTAGGTTTTAAAAAATCATTTTGATTTACAGTACATATCTGTTTCCTACAGAAATTTATTGAGTACTGAAAACAAATTTTGACTTTTTAACATCTTTTTGAACAGAAATAATTTTTAGAGTCCAGTGTGAATTTATCAAAATTGTTTTCAGTGCTCTGAAAATACATTTCTACAAATAAATTACCACCAAATTCTAATAACTGTCATCTTAAAATCTGCATGTGTTGAAGGAATTAACACTTCTCATTCTACAGTTCCCATTGCATTTAAGTAAAAATAATTTCCACACTGACATCTAGTGAAGTTTTACAGTAAGAAGAAAAATCATATTCTAATACTTTGTACTTACAAAAGGCTTTAATTTTCCAAATTACTTATACTTTAAATTACTAGAATTTGCAACACACTTGTACATCACACACTACTTTCTCTTGAAAGATATTTTGCCACTATTTTTAATAAATAACATGTTTACCTGTCAAAGGATCAGACATTCTGATGAGTATATTAGAGAAAGTTACAATGGTAAAATCTGGTGTAATTAAGTTTAAAACATGAATAGCAAAGTCAGTGTTCTCCCTATGAGGGCTTAACATACAACATTAACAAAACAATTCTACTAAAATCAGTGGAAATTATGAATGCAAAACATTTTCATTCATACATTTTAGAAATTAATAAGACAAGTCATCTCTCTTCTCTAAGCACTATCCAAAAAGCCTGTATTCCTACATTCTCTCTGTAATCGATGAAGAAAGAAAGGTTCCTCTGGGAATACCCAATTAGCCTGCTGCCCTGAATCACCCCAGAGCTTAGGCTTGGTGGGCTGTACAGACAGCACACAGAGTCTTTGAGGGTGCAGAAATGAAGGCACTGTTAGGGAGAGCGTGTGAATTCCTTGAGCCCAGAGCTGCCCATCTACTCGCACAGGCGCAAGATACAACCTCAGATACCTTCTACCCTCCTTGAGCTGTGCTCCAGAGACGCAAGACATGATGCTGTACCAGCTACAGCATTAATTTCAGAACTTACTAAGGTTCTAAAGGCAAAGTCTCATTTTTATGCCTCATCAAAAAAAAAGGCAGTTAAGCACTGCCTGACATAACATACAGGAGGTTCAGTGCTGACCCTGGGGAAAATGCATCACCTACCGAATGACAAGCAAACCAATAAATGCTTTCTGCAGTGACAAACACTTGAAGAGAGACAGATAATACATTCTCCCCCTCTCATTAGTTGGTTTTAGTCTAGATATGAGTTTGGGCTCTGCTTGTTCAGAGCTGCAGTTTGCAACAGCACCATTTGGCTTCAAATGAGGCTTCAAGCCTCAAAACACAAAGGAGAAGAAAGGGAAGGTCCATTTAGACAGAAACTGCACTTAAAATCTAAACGTGCCTGGGAAAAAGGTTTTCAACACTTTCTTTGTAAAAATGGTACTGATCTAGAAGTCCAGAAAATCCTAGGGACTGGGAGCCCAGCACTTCTGTTCAAGCTTCCATCTGCTGACGTCATGGCTATTGGCTTCTCAAGATCAGTCTGGAAAGCTAGATGTTTTCTGGTGCTTGAGGGAGGTGTTGGGAAAAACAGCTGGATATTAAATTACATTTTGGCTAAAAGCTGCCTGAAGCTAAGTTACACACTTGTAATCACTTCAACTGCAAGGCAAAAATACCAGTAATTAATTGTGGCAATGTAACAGGATTTAAATAAACCAAACAGGATTCTTGGTAGTATATAAAATGTAAATATCTGAACGCTATCAACATTTTATGCAGTGAAATTAGTTCCACTTGCAATGGCATCGGAATGAGTTTCTCCAGTTAATAACCTTCTCTTCATCTGAATCTAATCTTGACAACAGAAAGAACCACCATCAAGAAGTAAAAAATGGAAAAATTGCTTCTGTTTAAAACAAAGAACTCTTAATACTTGCACTGTATATTGTATTTCATCACAGAGAGGCTCAATAATCTGAGGTAATATCTTAACTCCAAGTCATCCTGCAGTGCTGTAAGCTGTCTGTGGTGACAATAAGCACCGTGTCTAGGTGGATCCAACCACTGGAAACCATTCAAAAGTATACACACAGTGTCAGCCTCAGAATGTGGCAGCAAAAATCTCACTGAATCCCAGAGCAGACTCTGGTTTTGCCTTTTACAGAAAAATGGTGGTTTATATGCTAAACTGAAAGGATGTCTGAAAAAAGAAAACATACATCTCTGTCTGGTATCATAGCAAATTCAGTAAGCAGCTCTTCACAATGTAGAAAAGTCATCTGAGCTCAAGTAAAATGGATTAGCTTTTGCTGAAATCAGTGAAAAAACATGAACTGAACACTAGCAGCTGAACCTCAAAATCTTCAAAAATAACATGGATAAAGAGCTCATTTCCATACAACCCCTCTAGACTGAACTGAAACGAGAAAGAAAACATCTGAACATCTGGTACCACCACAATACTGGGTATGAAAAGCTCTTGCTATCCTTTCATTTTTGTGCCACATTGGAGGACTGAAATTACTACCTTGGCTAGTAATGAACCATGGTCAAAAAATGTAACAAGTTCCAAATTCTGCCTGCAAACAGAAACGAAGTCACTGTAAGGGTACCTGCTTAGCAATCAATAAGGAGCCAACCTGCCTGACTAAATATACAATTCTAAACCACTCCACTAAGCAGGCCATGACTGAAAGCAAGGTCTGCTTTAATTCAGTAAAATATGCTTCATGATATAAAGGTAATTGACTGACAAAGACCTTTTTTTTCTCACCTATTAGCAATCCTAAAGGTATGCCTCTCACATTCCCTATAGCACCAAACAACATTTCAGTGTATTATTTTCTTAATTTTTGGAGGACCTAGGGCCAAGCTCAGTAATGAATTTAGTCTTTGAAAATCAACTAAATCTACTTACACAAGGAAATTAGCCGGTTTATCATTAGACTTGAGACCCAGGCCAACCTGACCTGCTTAAGGAAAAGAAAAAGAAGAAAACAATAATCACCAACATCAATTCTCTGCCATGCTGCACTTGTGTAATTAGCTTACTGAAACCAATTAAACACATGAAGATGCAGTTATAAATAAATAAATGCTAAAATGCTAGATGAGAAGACTTGATTATTCTGCCAAGTTCAGTGACAGATGCTAAAATGATTCCACATTCCTTGCCTGACAGGTTTAGAAAAGATAACTTTCCCACCCAAAATATTCCACCAGACACCAACTGAAGATATTCTGATTTTGTTCACACTCAAATCAAGCAGGATGTTTTTAATACAAACTCCTATGGAATCAGATTCTCCAGAATACCTCAGATACAAACAACAGATTAAATAAGAGTTCCTCTACCTTCAAGCCATCTCCTAGTTTCCCAATGAAGCTCCAGCGAAAGAGTATCTAGGGCGAGCTTCATCTCACCTAATTTTATTCATCCGAACTTTTGACTTGAAGCATAAAGTCTCTATTTAGGCTCTTCCTCCTGTCAGCTGTAGATGGGCGTTCCTTGACAAAGTTAAGTCCCACTTAAAGATATATCTCCAAAAACCTAAATTGTCTGCACCTTGAAGTTAGGTAGAGGTTTATCTCACCTGTTATTCACTGGTCAAATAAAGTATAACTGTATTCATACACTAAGGAAGGTAATTGTCTCACTGCAATGGGGTAACAATAAAATCTCGAGCTCAATCTTCCCACTTTTCAATCCATCAAAAGACGACAACATATTTCTCAAGTACCTGTTTTAAAATTGAATTAAACCTATGTTGGGGCATTTCCTCTCAAACCTCTTTTATGGACTACCTGGATAGCTATCTCAAACCAGGCATTTCATTTAAGACAATGGAAAAATGAGCAAGATGAAACCCTGACTTGGTGCACAGCACCACAAACATCCATTTAGATTTAGCTGAGCAGATACTGAAATTTCACTTCCCTATCTTTAACAATACAGATAACCCATTTAGAGTCTTTTGAGTATTAACAGTGGTAATTTAAATTGACCTTAACATTTGTAGGGGGGGTTTGCACACCAGGAAGCCTAGAGGATGAGTCTAAATCCATCTAAATCCATTTGGAATAAAACAAAGCAGAAAGCCTGCAGAACACACAAGGTAATTGAGTGCATAGGACAATCTGGGCTGGCAGCAGTAGCGTTAAGTCCATTAATTGTCATTAGAACACCGTGGACTCTGCCAGTCCAGTCTAATCACAATGACTTGGCCTATCCACATTACTCCTTGAAATGGTGAAGTCCATCAAGTTTTGGTCAGACTGAGGATCCTGGGGAACATCAAGGTGTAACAGGATTTCAAACACGGATGCTTATCCACTAAGAACTGCAATAAGTATATCTTGCAGTTTTCAGTCAATAGAAGAGTTTGTGGAAGAAAATTAAAAATATACCTTTTCATTGGGCTACCTCTTTCAGTTAAATTCTTAGTGTCTTTGATTGCCCTTCAAATAGAGCAAATACTGGTTTTTAACACAGAAGCAGGTCCTCATATAAGATAAACAAGTCAGAGTGCAGTAAACCAGCTTCATCTAGTAGCTCGCAGTATGTGTAGTGATGGGGACAAACTGCTGACATTCCACAAATCTGAGTAAAAAAAAAAAAATCACATGATTTGTGTAATTTTAAACACTACAGACATATTCAGAGGTTTAAGTGATTTTAACATTTTCACCTCATATGAAACACATCATTTAAAGAAAAAAATTATGAAACATATAGAAATATGACATTATTCATAAACCATACTGACATTACACTAAACATTGAAGTTGCATTTTATCCTGTAACGCTTCTTTTTCTGAAAACAAACAACAGAACAAACTAAAGAAACAAACCAAACTTCTGCTGGGGCACAGAAATCCTGTCCAGATGGACTTTATAGGCAGGTAAAATAGAAGCAATAACCAACAGACAATTTCCACTGCACTGCTTCAGGACATGCCTGTATGTGCAACTCCCATAGACATACCTGAGGCAGTTTACCTAAGGACAGCAATATGAATGTGCCAGCCAGCAACAAGGCACAGCAGATGTATTCCCTTTTTGGGTGGATGTTGAACCTCATTTTAACACTGTGCTGCTGCAGTTGCAACCATCTTAAGTCAACAGTGTGAAACTCTTTGCACCACGTGTGTGAACAGAGCAATGATTTGACAGCAACACAAAAGCATCCTAATAGGCAGATACCACCTCTCAGCTATCCACTTATAACCATGAGAAAATGCTGGACTGACTTCCTACACCTGTCTGACGCAAATGTCAGATGTGTTCTTGTTTGACATAAAGGTCTCAAGGAAACTGGTCAGTTCTCTGCTCCTATTTCTTCCTAGCTATTTCACCCTGACCCAAATGCTTGAATTAATGGATCTCACCTGAGGAAATTTTATAATACTCATATGAATTTAAATAATTCCTTTTATTTGAATTAATTAATTTCCCTATTTCCTATGTAAAGTAGAACAGCATTAATTACTTATATTCTACAGACTAAGAAAGTGAGATAGGCAGAGAGGAGCTCTGTGGTACAGGAGGTAACTGAAGAAAGAACCTGAACAAGATGGATATAAAATTTCCAGTGAGACCAGTGGGTGTTACTTAAATCACATGCTGCTGTGGGTCTCCTGACACCCACTCACGAGGTTAAAGACACAATGTTAAAGAACAGCACTAGGGACCAACCAGCAATATTCTAAACCTGTAAGACCAAGTATAACCAACCAGACAGTCAACACGCTTACATCGCTATCAAGCCCCATTATGAGAATTGCTGTAAACCAGAAAAGTCAGAGTGCCGTAAGTGATCATGTTAACCTTATTTTCTCTTCCGCTCCTCATTCTTTCACTTTTCAAAGGACAGCAAGGTTTCCAGAATAATCTACACACCACATGTGCTCTTTCTCCCAATTCAAGGTCCCGGATCATAAAATGAAAGCTGAGATCCTCACAGTTACATAATTTCCTGAATTAGGACCTTAAGACAAAGCAAATATACAATAAATGAAGACTGATAATGGCAACACTAACACTCTACAGGTGTCAATAAGCAATGCCGCATGGGTAACTACATGCCAGCCAACTGGTCAAAAACACTAGCTAAGAAATTTTGAAGGCAATCTTCAGTCTGCATAAAGCAGGCTTCACGCTCCTAGCACGCTTGCTGAGTACGCTTCCAACCATCACCACCACTCCTTTAATACTCCTTCCGGATTTGCAGTTTTATTGCTCATAGAGAATGGTGAAAGAACAGGTCAGGAACTTTCATTTTCATCTGGATTTTAACTCTTGGAATGCAATGCAACAGTCATACATATTTAAATGCACAACAACTGATTTGAGGGTAAAACTCATGGAGGAGAAATTGAAATTCTGTCATTTTGACTCTTTACTGCCTCAACTTTCTACCTCATTAAGACAGAAAACATTAGTATTATTTCTTAGCATTCTACTTTTGGGGTCCACTCACTTTGCACAGGACAAAGGAAAAGTGAACAGGATCTTCATAGTTTGTAAAGAGATAAGTACGTAACACTGTCGTACATAACCCACAGCAGGAAATATTTGCAATATTATTGCAAATGCTCATTTATGTTTTGTTTCCTAACAAAATGGTGTAGAGATTTCAGCTTTCTTAGAAGTGCTTCTGCTACACATTACCCTGGAGGAACTCACTCAGTCCTATCCCATCCCAAAAGTCTGAGAATCTGTCTTGCAATGATACTTCTTCAATAGAGTCATTTTGGAGCTTAAAAACTCTCTTACTCTAAAAGGTTTGCTGATGGGGGAAAAGCATAAACTTTTCCAGGTAGTTAATATGTCACTTCCCTTCAATTCTATACAGTAGCTATTAGCCAACAGTAGAGTCTACACCCCATGTTCCAAGATTCTTACATCCAAAATTTAATCTGAATCAGCAAGTCTCTACAACACCTGGAATGACAACAATGGGTACACAGTAAATAAAAATAATTGACTGTTATATAGTTGAAAAAAACATTTTCCGTACACATAAAAGAAACAATATTTTCTGTTAAAAAAAAAATTAAATTAAATAAGCATCACCAATTACATACACAAGAAGTAAGACAAAGAAAGGGCCTGGTCTTCCATTTATGAATAAAGGCATCTGGAACAATGCCTATACAAACCTACTAATTTCTTCTCTGTTGATTCCACATTGTTTTCCCATAAGCATACCTGGTTTTCTGTAACCAATTTTGATTTGCATGAAGTCTTCCCAGAAAGTGAACAATTACCTAACCTAATGATTTCTCCATTAATGGGCATTTTGGCAACAACAGATAATGGAGAAATCCTTGATTAGTTTCAGAATTCTGACTAGCATAAACAGGCATTACATCAGTAAGAGCCTCAGAGCAAGCTTCCTTTAAATGCAGGACATTCATTGTGCTGAGGGAATATGACTGATCTAGGTATCCTGAGAAGTGTAGCCAAAATGTTTTTTTTCTTTTGCAAGAGATGGGCATATCTGAGGCCCTGATATACAAAGATGTTATACTAAATGGATTAAATACCTGCTCTTTAGTTACTAATAGCCCCTCTTCAATGGCAGCTCTAGGCTCTGTCTCTCTGTCCTGTGCATTGGCTGAGCTGCAGTCCAAGATCCCAAGACACAGCCCAAATGAACAAGAGGACACGATTCCTTTTGCAGCCCCTTCTCAGCCCCACTCCATCTACACCTCTAGGCTCTGTCTCTCTCCCAACCCTAATGCTAGCCCCAGCCCAATGCATCACAACCAAATCATACTCCCTCAAACGTCCAAACCACCATTTTCTCTTGAATTTTAATTCCTTCATCAGGGAATGTTCTTCAAAACTCAGTTTGACATCAATAACATAGTCATGATTACTAACACAGCTTTTTTCATTAAGCCACAAGAATCCAAAGTGGCAGCTAGCTCCTCAGTCACTGACTACATAGCTGCAGTTCTACTGTAGTGCTGCCTTTGAATATCACTGTTCACTGAGAAGTTGCTTACTTAGAGGGTTCCCTCCAAGCACAGTGTGAAGTTAAGGGTGAAAAAGGAAAAGAACAAGTACTTTTGAATGCAAAGGATCATAGTTTGGCATCTGAAGTGTATTAGAGGATTTACCACAAAAGGATTGTTTAAGCTCTGTCTTTTTAGCAGTTGAATTGACAAGAAAACAAATTCAGGAATCATGCTTACAAAAGGTGACATACTGGAGTTTGCACATCCTTAAAGTATAACAAAAAAGACAGGCACTCAGGTGTTACGAATCCTAGCCTGCTTTAAGATAGGTTGCTTTCTTAACCTTTCTTAAGTAACCTCCATTTTTTCAGCAGTAAAATGTAAATAATAATCCTACCTTTTCTGACAGTAGGACTATGAAGCTTAATTCATTCAAATTCTGTGAAAGTCTTTTGAGCTCCTTGTATTGAAATTTTTAATTAAATATTCTTATTATTCTGAAAGAGCAGCTGTAACAAAAAAAATCTTATTTCTTTTATTGCATATTTCATTTTGCATGTAACTGTCCAACCCCCCAAAAAGAGCACTAGTCCATCTGTCCCTGTTCTGATAAGGATTTACAACAAACTGTGTTAAATGAGAAAAGCATCAGGGTTTTAACAGCACTTTTAAATTACTTATATTAATGTTCTTTTCCTGAGTTTCAGTACATTTTAAACTAGATCTGTTTATCCATTAAAATACATTCTAGTCTCCTTTGCTGTCTTATTTAGTGACTTAGAATGGCTTTCAACTCTATTTTCATGGACATAGAAACAGAAACGAATGGAACACATTGCTATGATTTCCCCATCTACAAAGAAGCCCAAAGTTGGTGTTGCTAGTTCTGAGCCAATACTACACTGTTCTTTACTCAAATGTCATCGACTTCTGAATAAAATCACAAGGAAAAGAAAACACAAAAGAGATGCTGCAGAGTTAACTAATACTGGTTAGAGCATAACTCAGAAGTCCTCTTTCAGCTTTCCAGAGTTTAAGAACTCCAGGGTGAAGTAGCTCCCACTCAGAGCTCTCATGTACTATTGACTATGTCAGTGATGCTTCCCTTGATCATAAATGCTGGGACAAAGAGTCTCATAGATCTGAATTAGCACAACTATTATCAGTGGTTTTGCCTTGGTTGCAGTCAGTGCAGATCAGGGGGGTCAAATGCAATACACTGAGTATGAATCTGACCAAAAAAGTAACAGAAACACAACAGGCAAATTCTTGCCCCTGTTGTGATCCCCATCTGGTTGGAGAAAAACTTAAAAGGCTCCAAGTGGTCCTAAAAGGCTAGAAATGATAGAAAAAAGCTACCCAGAAGACAGCATCGGAGAAAAGATTTGTAAGATTATTCTCCCTGGTCTATAGGTTCTGTCACATACAGCTCTGAGCAGGAGTGGCCACAGGGTGCATGGAAGGCCATAGCCAGGTATGCAACACAGAGAACAATGAGGAATGATTAAAGTAGTTTACATGGTCCACAAGTGTCTAAGAAAGAACAAGGGGGTCTCCAAACTCTCAACAGCTCAGGATCTCAAAGATTTCACCACAGTAGAAAGCCACAGCATCCAGAGTCCTGCACAATTCTTTTTTTGTATATAAAGTGGCATAGAGTCTTTAAAAAAGCTTTGTGCAACCCGCAAGTCAGCAGCTCTGAGACCAGAAAGTCTCTCTGCATTGCAATAGCAACCTGCATATTACCAAAGCAGGGAAAGCAAGCCAATATTATTTTCTGCTGAACTGACACGCTCCTTTCAGATCATGTCATATGCAATTTGGAATTAGTGTTACACTTGGAGGTGTAAGAAGCACTAGTAAACATGCTATTTCCCTCAGACAGAAGGTTTTAGGTTCATTTAAAGAAAAGCTTCTTATATACAATATATTCTGACACAATGGGTAGAGACTAGCTCCTGTTTCTTTCACAAAGCTTAAAGAACAGGATGTAGCACAATGTCAAAGGTGTCTGCTTGTCTCAGTCAATGCAAAGCCAAGCCCCGGAAACCATCTAACATTATATACTCACTGCCAAGTATTGTTTGAAAACTGAACCTTTTAAAATATCAGTTTTCTTAGTCTAAATTGGACACAGTACTGTTGTAGTAACCTCCTTCTAGATGTGCTACACTTCTTTCTCAGGATTCAGAATTGCCACTTACAATCAACCAAAGGAACAAACTGTCTCTATTATTTATGTTGATTTTTTTATGGATGGTAAAAGGATTCATCATCATGTCAGCCCCTTTATTGTTACCTACTCTGCCTACTGCCTATGAGACTCAGCTGTAGCTCAGGGCCAAGCAGTGAAAAGCAAATCCCCTTCACCAAGTTTGCTTGTCCTATCAATTCTTTAGAAAGGAGCGTGTAGGCATAATGAAATGAAAAGTAAAGACAACCATTTAAACTACCTTGCCATGTAATTTGTGGACATCATATCTTATCTGAGCAAATTCACGGAGTCCAAAAGATCCTCCGATGAGATAGAGCTGAAAACAAAATGAAAACAGATGTGTTAGGACTTAGGGAAAAGAACGCTTTGCACACCTATAATAAACACTGTGCATATTGACCCAATTCATTTACCAAGGGACTCTACTATTATTCCAACAGAAACACCAGGAGCTGAAGAAAATAATGCACTGGAAGATAAGTATAGGTGCTTTCTTCTACTCTCTGGGCCTGGATTTCACACATGTCCTCCTTCATGCAAAGACAGCTGCTACATGACTCAGACTTTCTAGGGACTCCCTCTCCTCTTACCCCTTCTTTTCCCTCCCCATGTGGTTTCCTGACATAACAGCAGAAAAAAACCTTTACCTCACTGCCACAGGTTTTATTCACATAAATTTTCAAACTCTACGGGGAACTAACAATGCCACACTGGCTTACTCTGATGGGTAACACATCTAATTAAGCTTCTGAACAGACCGTGAGTGTAGCTATAGTTCAATAATACAGTATCACCCAGCCTAAGAAATCATATCCAGCACACCTACCCTTTTATTACTCCTTAGTTATCCTGCAATTTCCTCTATGCCTGTGAAGCTTAAGAATTAGAAAGGGAGAAAAGGGAGGGCTTCATATCCACATAAGAAATCATTATATTATTCTTTCTTATGACAAAGTGATATGACAAAACTGTGTATGTATTTTTACCACTAGAAATGGACAGACCGTCCAAAGATCAAGTATTGTTTAAAAAAAAGAAGATACTTGAAAATTAGCATAGAAATCTAGCTACTTTGTGTAAGAGTCAGGTCCCTTGCTACTGCTCTGACCTGACAGAGTGGCTGCTGTTCTCTGTTAATGCAGATGCATAGGAGGCCAAAAGGCTTCACATCTAGAGACGCACATCTAAGGAAGGTGGAAGCGTGAGGAAGCTCTAAGGACCTGAGCAAAGGTTAAAAATAACCCAGACAAAATCCACCACCACCACCCTCTTTCATGATGCAACTTTGCTTTTACAGTCCTTCATTACAGGCTGTTGCTGAACTGCTGTTTTCTATACACTGCTGGCTGACTTCTTACTACATATTAGGTTTGCAGCAATGGCCTGTGTCCAAGAATTGTTAAAATTATGCTGCGCAGGTAGTCAAAGTGCATCTTCTTTCCAAAAAGTAGAAGTTCATGTCACTGTGGCCACAAAGAATTAGAAATTAGAAACAAAATCCCGCCTTCTACATTTATTCATTCTCAAAGTTGCAGAACTGCATTATTTCCCACCAAGCAGGTAAAACTCCTCACAACCATGTGAACACTCTCTCCACACACACTTAGATGCTGGGAAGGTACAGACTGGTACCCCAGAACTGATGTACTCTCTCCAAAGAAGAAACCCTTCACCAATAG
The DNA here is from genome assembly GCA_013397115.1 of Edolisoma coerulescens. Taxonomy (NCBI): domain Eukaryota; kingdom Metazoa; phylum Chordata; class Aves; order Passeriformes; family Campephagidae; genus Edolisoma; species Edolisoma coerulescens. The sequence goes on along the minus strand of VWZW01002014.1, from coordinate 567,563 downwards.
CCAGCAGTTAAAGGCTCCAGAGCCTCTTTCTGGCCCTTTCAATAAGCCTTAAAATCTAGCTGATAATTAGAAACAAATAGACACAAATTTTGCAATATGAACACCCAGTTGCAAGGCCACAGACCACTGATTTCAGAAAGCCAATGAGAAAATCATCATATGGTACCAAGTCCAGCAACTAGAAATATGAATGACCAAAAACTGGATGGCCTCATACTTGTGCCATAACTGTTTCAAGGGATTAATGATGATCTTGCAGATATTGAATCATCAAAATACTCACTAGAAAAAAAAAGAGGAAAGAAAGTCTTCCTTGTGTCGGTATTTTGGTAAGAAAAATAACAGAAAGCAGAACATAAAGTGTTCAAAATGGTTAAAAATAACCCAAACATTATTCAAGATTTATTCAATCAAATCAGAAGATTTGTCAGATGAAGATATGGTAGCACATAATGCTGAAAATCTCAAGGATCAGACTGTAATTGAATTTTAACATGGTTGACACCTCAGCATAAATTTTCATTAGCTGATCTTCTTTAATTCCTAACAAGCATTATGTTAATTAACAGCCACTGCGCTAATAAACTTTAAGTCCTAATAAACACAAATCTGAAATGCTATATACAAGTTTATGGATGTTACAAACCAGAGTTTATTGCCTTTTTTTCATATTAGTATCTTGTCAAAGAATGTCTATGGCAGGGCAAAAGCAACTGCACTAGAAACAGTTCAGTTGTTAAATCAGGCAGAAAGCAGCAATTACTTGTGACATCAATTAAAAATTAATTTGCCCAACAATAAACTTGCATGGAGTACATCCTGTTATGAGATGCAATACGAACAACTGGAAGATTTTGGCTTACAAAGCCATGCGGCAAGCTGAAAAAGAAATATCACATTCTTTAGCTTTAAAACTCTGTAATGTACACTGCAACTAAGGAAAATCAAGTTGAAGGTTGTTGCACGAATTAAGTCACGTGCTACTAATTTTGTCTTATCACATCCTATCACTTGTTTGACAGCAACCGTCCATGACACAGTGCACTTTACATTTGCAGCTACACACTGTAAAGCAGTTGATACACACACCCCTCTCATTTCCTGTTTTGGAATTCAGGTTTTGGCCCGACACTGCAGTTTTACTCACAACACCTTGGTACTACCAAGAGGAAAAAACCCACTTGGTTTGTGATGTACTTTTGCTCTTCATACAGCAGAAGCAGCACAACAAGCCTGGCAAATTGGCAAATTTAGCTTATCAGGCATTACCAGTACAGTTGCCTTTACATTTCCAATACTGCAATGGCTGATTTATCTTGCCATGAAACATCAGTTAAGCTCCATCAGAGACAAAGCACACTGATGTTGTAAGAAAGTACAAATGCTGCTGAAATATTACACAGTGTAATGCTGGAAGGTTAGGGCTAAGATTAAATAATTTTGCAAAGTACAGAATACATACAAAGAATATAAATAATATGTTTACAAGTCCACTTGACCAATGTTCTGAAGAACCAAACAGGATGTCTGACTTCATTGCAAAACCAGACCAGAATCAGTCATATTCAGCACTTATTTAATCAACCAACAGCATGTCAATATAGTCAGCTGACAGCCCTGAGCATGAATCGCATCTATCTACACAAGCCAGAGCAGCAATGGACAGCTATTCAGTCAATTACCTTTTTGAAAACTGTGTTCAAAAGCCAATAAAAGAAGGAATAAATGAATTTATGCAACTATAATACCATTAAAGGTAGCACAGGACTCAGTGACTGAATGCATTGAGTAGAAACACTAGTCTTGGCTTTAACTGTTTCCTTTGTCTTCTGTTGCATTATGAGTGAAGATGTTCTCGCTACCTTAATTTCAGTTAGCTGTATTCACAGACAACAGTCAACCAGCAAGAGTCGCCAGTCAAAATAATTAGAAGTGGGATAAGACTTAAAATTTCCAGCACCATTATCGGCTTGTTAGCTTTGCATATTCTGTATGTCTCACATACATTTCTAGTTCCCCAAGCTGTGCAACAAAGATAATATCTACACTCCCTGCAAAACACGCTCTTCAGTTAAAAAAGCACTACAATGGACAAATTTGCCCAAGGTAACCCAAAAGGAACAGTGAAGTCCAGTATGTTCCATCCACTAGTCCAGGCATAAAGAGACAGTAGAAGCTATTCAGGATGCCATATAAATATAAGTTAGGTTGGCAACATTCTAATCAAGTCAGGATCAAGTTCATTCTCCTGTTAACTGAAGGGGGAAAAGTAATGTCACATATAATAAAAATTTAATTTTTTTTAATTAAAATTTTAGAATCATACAGATACTTAATGTACATGATAAAATATTAAGGCACTGGCATCTGAAGGATACTCAAGCTGGAAAGTTCATATATACCTGCATTCTTTTATTGTGAGGGAACTATTCATTTTATTTGCTTCACAATGCAGAGAAAAAAAACATTATGTAGTGAACATCATCTATCTAGTTAGTTGAATGCTCTCAGCAGATTGATGAAACGATAGTAACTTCTCATTTTTTCCTTTACACCCAAAGTTTAACTTAGGGAGGCAAAAATCATTAACCATACTAGTTAGCCAGCACTTAACACCAAAACGAACAGCTTAACAGCACTGCTAGCACAACCCCCATTAAAGATCCCACACTGGATTATTCCTTTATGTTTCAGTGAGTACACAAAAAACCCCCTACAATGTTGTAATGCAATTATGCATGCATGGAAGACTTGCATGTTCCAAAACAAAATGAAAGATAGGATGTGACATAAGAGCACCATCTGTCACATACACTCAGCAACCTCAATAAACATTTTATGTAAAAAAATGACATAAAATTCTCTTTAATAACATTCTTTTAAAAATTCTATTTGTTCACATCTCCATTGGGAAGTATGTTATGCAAGCAGTCATAGATGGCATCAGACTGATCCCTTGAACCGCATCTTAGGATGGGAAATACTTGTATTTGTCACCAACTACAGTGGGTGGTCACTGAGGGCTCATAACAGCAGAGCTTAGGACTTACAACAGGTCCCTTTTTTTAGCTTCCTGCATAATCTAAAGTGGCCAACTTCACTTCATTGGGTTAACAAAAAAATAAGAAACTGCTTCTCTGGCAGCACCAGCAATTTGCCATGTTATAGGCATCCCTGTTGTTAGAGAAAGCCATTCCTACCACAGTACCAGTTGTGAAAGAGATTATTACAAAGTCATAAATCCCTAAATTAAGCAAATCACAATGTTTAGTGCTGGCAACGCAGACCATGCAGTGGTAGAAAATGTTATGATACATATACAAAGAAGGAACATGGTAATTTCCTAACCTCTTCTTCAAGACTGCTGCTGCAGAACTCTCCAGCTATTCATCAGGAGCTTCAAAACTAGAGCAGTAGTGAATCATTTTCGTTTAGTTTGCAGTGATCACAGCAAACAGAGTTTTGGGGTTTCCTGTTTAAAGAACTGTCAGATGTGCAGTGCAAGACTGGTGGAAGATGGCAATTTGGCAGTCCAGAAGACTGAAGTCTCTTTTCTCTAAATAAAGTAGCAGGGCAAATTGCCAGTCCCAGAAAGGACCAGGCAAGTCATCTTAACCTGAAGCGCCCCCCTCTGCCAGCTCTAACTCTCAAAAGTTTATTTCCTACAGCCATTCCTGCACTTGGCTCTAACGCTGAAACACCGGAGAAGAGAGAAAAACAGTGCAAAGTCTTCTCAGAAACTTACTAAATCCTCTCTTCACCTTCAATGGAAGCAAAAGAGAGTCTACCTTTATTTCTTGTCTGCAAAAAATGGAAATAACTTTTAGTTCACACCAGAGGTCTCCTTTGGGGGAAAACAGAAACCAAACCCATGCATTCATCAGGAGTTATTTCATTCAGAGGTGCATCAAGTAAGTGAATGCTCTGACTTAATGCAATTGCTGGAATCACACATGGTAGAAGGCTGAACTGCATTACATTCAAAAATGGATGAAATATAGCAGTAGGTGACCACATGGATACCATGCTGGCATTCAGGAACAGCAGCTGGTATAAACTGGGGCCAATTGTAACTGACTGATAAAGCAGAGTGCAGTTTGCACAGCATGCAGAACATGTGCAGAATATTAAACTTGGCCCAAGGTATCAGGTTAATTGGCTCAGTGTATGAGAATGTTCAAAGCAATTATTTTAAAGATTGCAAATATGAATGGCTACAGGCCAGAGAACAAAAAAACCACTGTCCATTACCTTTCATTCTTACTATTCATTGTCTTATGAGAAAACAAATCTCTGTTTGTTAAAATGTACAATTCATAATAGGTTTTAAACCAAAGAAAATGCACATAACAGAAACCAGCCTAAGAATAATGCAGAAGAGATAGAAAACCATATGTTCCTCAACGTGAGCATGAGCAAAAAAGGGCATTTTCAGCCACAGCATTGTCATTTTGCATTACACACATTGCTTGGGCTGGTCAGACAGCAAGGGAATTTCACTCTGTACCTGCAGTTCTTTGAAATCCAAGTCTGCCATGGTGGTCAAGCTGCCGTTTCTGAACACCACCTTCATTTTCTCCATAAGCTTCTAAAAACCAAAATTTCAATTCCTTATTAAAATTATCATTTCCACTACTCACAGGTTCAAATCTATCCAAGGTAAACTACAATGAGAAAGTGTTTACATCTTGTGGCAAGCTGGTGTTCTTGTGATGTGTTAGGCCCTGCTCAAAACTGCAATAACCTGAAACCTGCATGAAAGAACATAAAAAGAAACCACAAGAAGTGTTATTTCGCTATTGCTAATCCTGGACAGGGAATGAAGATGGAATGTTCTATAGAATAAACATGAATCTTACACTTTTACCATCACAACCCCTTGAAGAAGTTGGAAACTTAGAGCAGGACTAAACATATACAGTAAAAACAGGCAAGTCTGTACTTCTCTTTCTGTTCTGAGACTCCACAGAGAACCTCAGTTCCCCCATGTGCCAGATTAGTCCACTCTAACAGCATTTAACAATGTAAATACACTATGCTTTGAAATTAAACAGAGGGGAAATCTGAAGTATTAAAGAGTGTCTATTTCTTCGTCTCATATATCTGGAAAACTGTTCTCAAAGATTAAGAACGAAAAATTTAAGGCGTTGATCCTAAAGGAGAACACAGAAGTTTTCAGACCTAAGAGTCAACTGAAAGATGGAAGTCAGCTAATTCAGACTGCACAAACTGGAGTCCACAGAAGCCCATTCAGCCTGAACACTCTGGCTTCCACACCAGCACAAGCAGTTCCAGGGGTGGTTTTGTCTGGAACAGCTCCACACTGTGGATTCAAACACACACAGATGAACAGGAGATGCAGAGCAGAAGCACAGCAGAAGTCAAAGACATATCTCATCATAGGCCTAGACACCCAACATGTATAATGCAAGCCACTGAAGCATAAAACAGCACTCTGTTATCACTGATTGGGAGCAACAACTTTTAAATTCTAAAACCAGTTTTGTATTTATTGCTCTTCTAGGCTGCAAATGTAATACTTGTGACTTTTACAGACAATCACAATTTATCTACAAATACTAGAAGTCAGAATTATCTTCTCATGGGTGAATGTTAACTTCTATTCATCTGTCAAAAATGTATTAACATCTAAATCAACTGTTCTGCATATGTCAGATTTTATTGCAAAGTTACACAAAGTAATAGATATTAATAAAAGTCCTGCAACTAGGTATTATGAATTGTTCAAGGCAATAATGTGAAAGATGTTAGCAATAACAGACATATCTAAAAGAGAAAAATGCTGATTGCAGTAATCCTTCTTCAAACAATATCAGAAAATAATGTAATAACAGTTTCTACTCATAGACACTGACAGCAACAATAAGATCTCAGAATCATGATTACTCCCAAGAAAAATTTTCCATATTTCCCAGTGTTCATATAATCTTTTTACAGGCAGACCCTCCAGAATCTGGGGGGAAAAGTGTGCCTTGTATTTAGCATAACCCAGGACTCCATATTCAGCAGTATTTAATGAAATGAACTAGAAATACTGAATTTAAAGAAATCTATGGAAATTTAACCCATTAACCCTGTAAACGTTCACTTTAAGTCATTCACAGGACACCAAAATATCATTTCATGTATCTGCAAAACGTTTCTGGGCATCAGTCCTTGTTCCCAGATGACCCTGACTTCACCAGTGAACAAAATTAATCCATGGACATGTAATTTCGTGTCCTGATGTCTGGAAAAGTTGTTTTGGTTTTGTTTGTCAAAACAACTGGCTCATTAATGAGACCCTGAGATGCCACTGACCTTCTCTAATGGTGCCTGGAAGCACTGACCACATTGCTGCAGCATTGTTAGGGGCTTGTTCTAATCTGACCTTTTTTCTTGTCCTGTACATGACGTGCATGCATGGCACCCCTTGACGAAGTGTTTATCAAAGTAAACTTGCCCTGTTCAAGGCAGCAGCGTAGATGACATTGTAGGACAGTCTGTGGTAATGATCACTGGTAGAAATAGATTTTAGAAACATATTTATTCATAGAAAAATCTTGCACTGCTCCAAGCTACCTGTACCTTCTCCTTTGGCAACACTAGGCACACCATGTAAAACACGAAAGACAAGATCCAGAAGGAGAAGCAAAGTACTTGTAAAAGCAGTCATTACAATATGAGGGGGGAAAAAAAACACAAAACCCCAGAAAAATGAAAGGAAGTCAAAATCTAGAGCAATAGGTATGGAGAATGTTGCAACACAGTGTAAATCTGAAAATCTGCATTACTACGTACACAGTGCAATATACTTATTTTAGGTGTGCAAAAAAAAATCATCAAATGAACCACAGAGTATATTTTCTTTCTGTTAGAATGTCACTTCAGATACTGAGAACATAATTTTTCCCTTGTAACATACTGACAGAACTGGAACTGCATCTATACATTCATTTTGCAGCTTAGAGAATTTGAAAAATCCTTGCCTAGAATCAGATAGAAACACAGCCACAAAGGCAAGTCTTGGGAAGTGTTGTGAACATATGAAACAATATGGGGGTTTTTAACATGTGTTCTACATTTGTTACTACTTTGCAATTTTGAAATCCAAACTTGTTTCCTTAATGACATAGAGCCATCATTTAAACCTGTCAGAAAAAAATAACTTCCAGCAGCCTTCAAACATTCCAAGCATACCAGAGAAGTGACCTCACATGTTCGGTGTCCCATAAGGAAGGTATGATGCTGGATGTACCAGCTGCAAGACCAAGGAGCCTTGCTCTCTCAGGATCCTACAGAAGCATCACTCAGCAATATGACACTGACAGACACATTCCTTTTGGTCAGGTAGAGCTGGTTGTGGAATATAAAGCAGCAGAGACTGAAGCTCTCCTTTTATAATAGAGCTGTGTATGCTGAAGACTTCTAAGTTAAGCTTCATGTGATAAGGAAAGAGTTCCCATAATCAAAATAGGAAAAAATAGGAAAGATGTCAACGTAGGTGACAAAGATGTTTAAGTTACTACAGAGGTGGCACAGCCCTCTACTGCAACAGCAAATTTTAGATACACCTGTAAGATTGCTGGAGCTCATCCCAACATCTACGCAGACGTTACCATCTTCAGAAACGCTTTGGGACTACTCACTTGATCCCATTCAAGCTGTTGAGACATTTCATACCAGGTTACATCACGCTCTCCTGCATGCTTACACAGAGATACTGTATCTGCAGAGTTTACAAAGTTACAGGAAAAATCACAAATCAAGGTTTCCTGCAGGTTTAAGTCCTACCCCCTACAGTTTCGTTGGTGCTCACAAAGAAACACTTTTAGCGGCTGAGAAAGTATGACTGAAAACTGTGATTTACACACTTACTCTGCAAGCTGCTGTCAGTGTGAGGTTTAAAGATCAACCAAAAAAACTCCTTCTCCACTGAAATATTCTAACAGCCCCAAGACCAAATGAACAAATAAAAACCTATCAACATAATTTACACTAAAGAGTAAGAAATATTTTAAAGATATATTTGGGGGAGGGGTGTATAATGAGACACTCATCTTTCTTTGAATTAGGATCTCTTTAACCTTGGAGCCTTAGCAATTTTGGCACAGCGATTTTTCATTCATATATGCAATATAAAAAGGCAAGATATGAAAGCCATTTGATTTTTTTTGCCAAAAAAGCAAATACGGTACTGATGAAAAGTTCAGCAGTACTGAAGAATAGTCCTGCATCTGTCTAGTGAGAAAAAAATTATGTACAGAAAGTAATAATCTAACAGAAACCCTTGGTTTCAGTATTATTAACAAATTCAGCAGAATTTAAAGGACTGCAAAGGCATGCTCCTTCTCATTCTTTGCCTAGATTCACTGTCATTTTTGCTGTAATTGATCTTTTAGCACAATTCTGTTCAGCTTCAGAGATGCCTTCAGAGTTCTGTAGACAGCTGGGTAACTGACAATTGCATGAATTTTCCTTTTTCTTACTCCCTGGGAAGCCTTTGGGCAGCAAGACAGAAACATTCTGAAGTATTCACAAGGGAGAATAACTTTAAGGTAGGGAGACATGAAACCCTGGAAAGAAATATAATAGAGTATTTCTCTATATAATATTGTGTCTGGAGGAAAGAGCTCTGTCATAACGGGAACAGATTGAGATTAGGCAGTACAAAGTCAAAGAGACCAGTCTTAAAAATTCTTGCTATGACCTATGGAAAATCATGCAAAAACACTGGGGATGGCCAGAAGGACAACCACAGGCCTGGCCTAGGATGCTGAAGTCCTGGCTCCAGCACTGAAGCAGAACTCAGACAATCTATGCCACTGCTGCCAGACGGTTGTTCAAGCTCATCTTAAAAACCCTAGTTACATATCAGAAAGCTCTTTCCTAAAAAAGAGCAGTATTTTCCTAATACATGATCATTTAATTTTGGGGGTACTTTCCCAAGTGATGAAGAGCAATCACCGCTCTCAATGTACAACACACAGAACTTTGCAGACTCTTCTAAAATAAACTAAGTCAATTCCTTCAAGCATTCCTTAAAGGTGGAATGCCTGCTTTACCTTTAATGTTGCTCTCCTCTAGACTTTGCAGTTCATCATCTCCAGAATGACACCACAGAGCTGCAAAATTACTCCAGCTGAGGACTGAGTATACTGGAAGAGTCCTGTTTCATGTTTTACTCTACTTTTGACAAGTTCTTCAGTCTTGTAATGACATTTCTGTTTTTTCACAATATTACAGCCCACATTATTTCTGCAGGACCCACCTTACCTCCAAAGATACCTTTTAATTTGGCAAGCACATGGTAACTACATTTTATAGTATCTTTTTAATCCTTTTGAGAACACAAATGATAAGAAGTGTATCTCTGCCATACTTCTCCGAAATGCAATTCTCACAGGGAAGATGATGTAGAAAGTTTTATCAAAATCAGAATCTTGTGTATCAGTTGAATCTCTTCACCTACTACACCAGTTAATCTGATATATTTATTATTAAAAAGCAGTAGTGATTTATTTTCCTCCACTAGGTCACCACCACTAAGTATCTATTATTTAATCACATAATATTTTCCTCAGGCCTTCCACAGTTAAAATTAAGCTGAAAAATACTAAAGTGTCTGGTCTTCCCTGGTTTAGGAAGAAAAGTAGCAAGCCTCAAATAACTACATAAACAAAAACACTGTGAACTAAAACTATATCCAACCTTTAACACCTAAGCATGATGTTATTAAACTGAAGAATACTGTCAGAGCACTCAAAAAAAACTACATGAAGAATCCGAAAACACAATAAATTTGGTCTAAGCATGAAAGCAGCACAGTTCTGGACAGCCTCTCAGGTATATATGCAGGCAGCAGGATCTACAAAGAGCTGTAACACTGTGCTTGATCACCTTAGGAAAGGTGTTATAGGCACTATTTGTGTGCAACAGCAGGGAGTGGAGCTGCTGATGCAAACAATTCATGTAGCTGTGGTATTACCACACCGATTTGTTGGTTTGTTTGGTTCAACTGTTTCCATTTCTTACCAATGCCTTCATCAATATTTTGAGAAAAGATACTTCAGTGTATTCAACTGCATGAATAACTTCCATGAAAGTCCTTACTCTAGAACCTCTATAACATCCCTTTAAAATAATGGCCTTAAACTTCTTAAACTCTAAGTGTCAATGTCCTTCTTTGGTTCACTCCATTTTTCCAAGGCATGCTACTGAATATTTGAGGAAGATGATACTGATTTCTCTAGTAGCCTTATAAAAGTGTTGGAATTATCCTTTGCCTTATTTATCCACCTTGAAATTTCCTTACTTTTTGCAATTGTATATATGGATAACGAGACATGAATTGCACAAACAGAAACCACACTGGTTTGTGGTTTCTGTTTGTGCTTTTGTCTTCCTTCCTCAGTTTTTATCCGTAAGTGCATCTGAGTTTTTTCATTTTTTACCCTAATGAACACAGGTACTTAGGACAGGGAAGTGCAACCTAATGTGCACTATCTCCAGATGCAATGTGTGTAAGAGAGTCTTATAATTTTCTTTTATTCCTTCGACATTATTGATCTTTCCTAACCTTGACTACTCTAAGAAGTTATGCCTCACGCACCACTTTGAGCACAGCTGCTACCTGTAACCCATCAACTCATTTCGCTCAAAGTCTATCCACTTATTTAGATGTACAAATTATCACCAACAGTGCCACTGCAGTTTAAAATCCACTGAAAAGGTAAAGAATGCAAGACAAGAAACACAAGTAGTGTTTCACAGAAAGAAAAAAAAACCAGCCAAACAAAAACAAACCACCAGCAAAATGAATTTTCCTCAGCTTCCAGTTAGGAATATCGTTAGGTGTATGTTCTACATCAGCGTCCCTGAGCTCCAAAGGCCTCCGGGCAGAGCAGGCACACGGCTCCCGCCACCCCCTCGCCGGACCCCCGCGGCCCGGCACAGCCCCTGCCGAGGTGGGGACAGGAGAGCGCCCACCCGCGAACACGCCTCTGCCTCTGCCTCCGCCCCGCCCGCAGCGCTCCGCCCGCCGCGGCCCC
>VWZW01002014.1:420916-556474 GCA_013397115.1 Edolisoma coerulescens | reverse complement strand
CTGCGGCCCGGGCGGCGGGGGAGCCGCGGCGGCGGAGCTGGGCATCGGCCACGGCTCAGCCCTCTTCCCTCACACGCATCTCCCCGCGCTCACACACACACCCCCCCACGCTTTCCCTCACAGCTCGTTGAAGAACGCAGTTGAGAGGCCTAGCCACGAGCTGTCTTTTCATTATGTAGCCTGCTTTCCTAAGGAAAAAAGATTGCCGTCCGTGATCGTATGTTTTTCTGCATTGTTATCCCTTGTCCCAATCAAAATGAACCAAAAAAACCTTTTCAAAACAAAGTTGGCTACAACAACGCTAGTGAACAGCCTTACTCTGGTATTTAGAGCCAATAGTCCTTAATACCTGCTAGGAATTAAATGTGCTGTGCCATCCACCCCAACACGTCTAAGCTACAGCCACATGCGTGGTGGGGGAGCGCTGACATAGGCTGCAATGTTTATATGTATTACTATAGCCAGAGGTTCTGCCCTGTTCTGGTAGCCTGTGGCAATGGCAGAATAGAGATAGGAGAATGTCAGGTCCTCTTTTACATACTTCTGAGTCACTACACAGCCTTTTCACATCCCACGTCATTGCTGATGGCAAGCAGGGCAGGGACAAAGTGGAACAAGGCACCTGCTGCCTCAAAGAGTAATTTAAAAACATTTGAAAATGGAACACTGATGATCCCTTCCTTTGGTCTTCTCCATTAATCAAGGAAGCGGTGAGGGTACTTAATAAAGTTTTCTGAACATGTTAATAAGATAGCATGTATATACAAACTAAAATGAAAAGAAAATCAAACACATGTAATAAGAAGATAAGCTAATATTATTGCAATCCAATGTCCACTAACTTGTTCTGAGAGCCTTACCAGTCTAGAGACAGATAAACAGAACTAAAGAATGAAAAATATAACATAGCAGAAAATTACTACTTCTTGAGTACCTCAGTAACACAAAGGCAACATGGGTCTGAATTCCAGAGATGCAAGCTCTCAGCTGGGAGCAGTGAGAGCAAGAGAACAGGTCTGTGTCCATCCCCATGCTGTGCTGAGCCTGGGATGAACTCATCAGAGTCCAGGCTCGGTGCTGGGAAAGCGGCTCACCCAGGGCCTCTGAAAGTACAACTGTCTCTCCTAAAGAGTTTGAGAAAAATAGGCCTCAAATCACAGACTCATGAAGAGGAAGGCAACTGACCAAAAAGAAATCAGTAAGAATAATGTCATGAAATTAAGGAAGTTGCTACTATAGATAAAGACATGCTGAGAAAAGAGGTTATTACTTACTTCCCTCCTCTCATGCTTCCCTAGAAACAGTTTGGTTTGTACCTCTAATATTCCAGTGTTAGGCTAACCTCACCTCCAGCCTTACTGACCCACCTGAATACTATTAGGTCACTGCTAGAGACATAACCCACAGCTGCGGATGCCCATGTGCAGAATTGGTGCCCTCTCATCCCAACTTTTATAAGAACACCAAAAGTCCTGGCTGTAAGAAGAAGGGTTAAGTGTTTGTTCCACTGCTATGGGGTGCTCTTGTTAAGATTCATAAGGTGTTCTTTTGTTTTCATTGATAACTGCCGTTGGTATCTATAATTTTCCACATGATCTTATGCAGAGAAAGCAGCAAGGGAAAGAAAATGTGTAACTAAATACAAATATGACATAATTATATAATAACAACAATAATTTGGTACTAATTGGAAGGATAATAAAAATGCCTAAAACAAACACGCTGTGCCAGAGGTGAACAGTAAATTAGGATTTTAAAATGTCTTCATGTTTAATAATCTAAAATGCTGTTAAATTACAGAAGTAAAGCCATCATCAATATATATTTTATTTCCACAGTGTCGCTTTGTTCTTTTCATTATTGGTTGATCAGTCACCTTGAACAGAGAAGGGTAAGGAGAAACAGTTTTGAAGATTGGAATATATTATGGGTTTGATTTACAGCAGAGGTTTGATGCCTCCTTGATGTGACCCCTACTGTCATAAACAGACAAACGTAAAAGTGGGTAAACAAACATCTGGGGGTTTTATGACATTCACAGCTTGCCCCAAATGTTGTTCCAAATACTTCAAGTACATATTTATGTCCCCAAGTAGGCTAAATGTGGTTTTCTTGTCCAGGTTATCATACAGCCAGTTAAGCATTTTTTATTTTGTGAAGTACTGTCAGAGGGTTTTCTGTGTGAAATGTGCCTCTGGAGCCCATCTCCTAGATGTATACATGATGCTTTATCTGGAGGTCAGGTGCAGAGCAGAAACACAAGGGTGATGGCTGGCTGGCTTTTGTCACAACAATGGGAACTATGTTTCTGACTGCAGTTTCCCTGGCTTGGACAAAAGCTCTGGGAAAGCCTCTTCTCACTTTCCCCTGAGAAGGACCTTTAAAATTCACTGCACATAATGTGCTGCTGGCTGTTGGCAGAAACCCTGGGAACTTCAGACAAATTAAGCTTGCAATTCTGCAATGGTTTAGGCTGCAATGACCACAACTGCAGGGGAATACAGAGTAAAACAGTACATGGTGTAACATGGTTTCTGGGCAGTGGCATGGAGATCAGGATGGAAATCTTATTAAACATCCCTGGACAAGCCAGACTAATCAAGATTGGTATTGGACTGGTTACCAGAAGCTGCAGAATTGCTCACAATGCAGCATTGGCTGTGGGCAGCCAAGGTTAAGAAGGAACATGACTTAAGTTCAGTACAGAACTTGCAGTAGTTTGTACGGAGGATGAAAATGAGAGGCGTGTTGTAAAGGTTTTGTTGCCTAAACACACATCACTTCAGGAGGCAGTGGAGTGAGGCCATCCTGTGAGTTACATTTCCATCCAGTAGATCTCTCCAGAGCCTCCTGCTTCACTAAGGGAATGCACATACAACAAACGATTAAACGTTGTCTGTGCAGACATGATGTACATCATAGCCAAGACCTTCAGCCCTGAAAGCACACACTCCTGGATACCTGAGCCAAAGAAACAGCTGGCTGGACTTAGCACAGGTTTGTGACCAAAAAAGGAAACAACCACCATCTTAAGGGCTTGTAGTTCTCTCTGGGTGCAGGCTGGAAGTCCTGACTTGGTAGTAGCTGTTGAGAACAGCATTTCTGAAATGGCAACGCCCTCTCAACACAGTGCCTTTTCCTTTTTCATCCTCCTTTGTGTAGTCAAGAGAAGTTGCAAGGGAGAGAGGGGGCCTGGATTTCCCCTTAGATTCTTTCCTACACTTTCTGACTAGAATTCCTAGTGAGGTAATTGAGTGGAAGAGTTAGTGTACTTGTCCTTTCCTCATCCTGTGCTTTCTCATCAGCTGTCAGAATTAGCATAAATACATCCAAGGCCCAGATTCTTGTCAAGAGCCAGCTTGGAGAGGCCAGTGAGCCAGCTGTGCCCATTTTTCATTCAACTGAAATAGTGCACACAGCGGAAGGCACCATGGTGGCCCATGCATTGGAAGGGTCATCTGTGCTTTCAAGATGTGGCCCTAAGTTTCCCCCTCCACCTCCAAAAAGGGAGGAGAAAGGAACAAGTTGACATTCTTTGGGTTCACCATTTGTTTTTTACCTTCTTGGGTTGGCTTGAAAATAGGCCAGAGAAGGACGGTTCTGAAGCCACGTTTTATGTCTCTGAGTGCAGGAGGAAAATCTGAAGGAAATACTGACCTTCCAAACAGATTCACTCTCCTCTTCCTTGTGCTCAGGAAGGTCATTTCCCCAAATACAGCCAGCAAATGTCAGCTAGGAGAGAGATTCCCCGGGGAATCTGGGGGAAAAAAGGAAACCAGGAACACTGCCTAGAATTAGGAGAACTGAGAGGGGTCTGTGCCAAAAAGCACCAATATGGTCAAGAATCATCTCTGAGTCTACTTAGTAGCTGCCTCTAATCACTACAGCCCCATCCTCTTTTTGACCCCAAAGAAAAGCCACAGTAACACATTCATTTTCTGGGTTCTTTGTTATTATTTTCAAGAGCAGGACAGTCATTCAAGCTCTTAAATTTGAGTACTGAAAACCGGTGGTTGTAGAACAGGAGCACCTTTCATTTGTCCTTCACATGAGTTAGAAACCTGATAATTACAAAAGGGATGGATCTGAGTGGAGTTTGTTGCTGGTCTAAGAGATGAGAAGGTTGAGTTCTGGCTCTGGTTCCTTCACTGGGTGTGGGCAGGTGATTTGTCATAGGGGAAGGGAAAACCCAGCCAAAATAAAGAAGAAACTGCTGGGCTTAAATGGGTAGAGGGAGAGATAAAAAGATAAAACAGTTCCAGAGAAGGAAAATCACAGTATGTGCACTCTGCCCATACGCATGCTCTCATGCCTGAGAGAGTCAGCAGTTCTTCGTAGATCAAGGATCATGGAGGCCCTGGGAGGAGAATACAGTTTAGTCACCATAATCCTCAGTTCCGTGTTGGAGTTCACAGTCATTTTGCTAAGCAACTGTAGTGGCAGTCCTTGGAAGAGGGACTGAAGTAGAAAGGGTCTTCCCTCCTCTGTTTTGTCTGTTGAAGAGAGAAACCAATGTGTGCAAAAGGGTGTGAGAAATAAATAGAACAAGAGAGCAGGGATATTTGGGGGCAAACTGGGCAGTTTAGACCCGGGTATGTCTACAGGTTCGCGATGTGCCTGAGGCTGAGGGGGCTGCAGAGGTGGAGGGGGACTCCTCATCCGTTGTGTCCCCTTGTTCCTCCTTGTGGAGGCCAAGGCTGATGTGGCTCTGCAGGGCTGCTGGGGTCAGCCATTCCTTGGGGAGGCAGCTCTGGAGGAAGGGGATGCACGAGCTGAAGTAGGCCAGGCGGTTCACCCAGCGGGGGATCTCTTTCCCACATAATATCTGTGGAGTAAACCAAAAAGGAGCATGGTTAATAGTACCAAAACATGTGTAGAGGCAATGTCATCCCCATCTGCACCACCATCTCAACAGGGCAAATTCCCTGTTGCTCAGAACAGAAAGGAGCATCTCCTACAGTCAGAAACAGCTGTAACTGCCAATGTCCACGTAACTGCCAATGTCCACACAACTGCCCGACCTGCACAGGGACCCCCGCCAGCCGTAGCCCTTGTCAGCATCATAACAGAGACCATGAAAAACAGCTCATGGCCCTCAATGGCTTTGGTGACTCTGTTCTCCAGGCAGGCCATAGGTAAAAGGACAGGCCTGCTGAGGCTTCTCAACCAAAGCACTGACATTCCTTTTCCAAGTAGTTCAAAAAGTTTGGAAAAATATTTAGTCTGTTGCTGGCCAGATCTTGAGGAGCCCAGAAGCTGAGTGTGACTAGGTAGATGGAGATGCCTGAGAAGCCGTTCTTGCTGCTCTCTTTTCTTCCTTGGGCTGACACAGTGGATCAGTCAAATTACAGTATCTGGGGGTCCTTTTCCTATCTTACCATACCACCCTTTAATTTCTCCTCATAGGGTATTTCCTAATATGGGAAAAAAAGCAACAAAAAACCCCCCAGCCTAGGTTCTCAGTAGCCATGTTCCATCACAGATGCTCCTGGCACTGATTTGGATTACTCTCTGCTAGCACAGATATTGTTTTCCAAGGTCATATCAAATTCAGCACAATGAAACAACTTGCTGCATACTGCAGACACTTTCTTCTGTAGCATTTTAGCGCACAGACGTACAGCTGCCAGATTTTAGTAGCTGTATCTGGCTTAGACCACATAAAGAATGTTTCCCTTTACATTTTACTATATCCCTTACCAGACACAGAAGAGACACGTGGAACTGATCAGCAGGCATGCCTTAAGAGCCTGTCATTAGTAAATATACTGCTTGTGCATAGGGCCCTACACCAGTATACTAGAGCCTGAAGTCCGTAGCAGGTTCAGTAGGCATAATACCTGAATTCTCCTTCCCTGCCTGTGTTGTTTCCCATGGAGCAAGAGAGACAGAGAGGAAACTCTACCCCACAGACTTTGTCCCACAGTTTACACGAATTAGTGGTTCTGGAGTTGTCCATACTGTACCTTTTGCCAATATTAAATTCCTCTGCTCTTCCTCCCACCCTCTTTCTGGCTAAAACTACACTTAATTTAATACTAAGTACTGCAAAAACTGAAATGGTGTTTGTCTGGAGTCTGCTAAGAAGATGATTTGGTGAGAAGTCTTTTATTGGCAAGGCAATAATAGGGTTTAGAGGGCTTAGAGGTTTCAAGAAGTTTTCAGGGAAAATGAAACATTTTTTAGAGAATGGGCTGTGCTGTGTTACAGCCGACGAGCAGCTGGTCCTTCATGCATATGGCCGGGGCAGAACCCTCTAAGCCCCACTCCAACAGTCACCTTGAGCATAAGGGAATTAACTTGCTCCAGCAGTGTGGAGTTTCCAATGAGGTGTGGAGAAGGCTGCAAACCTGTGACTGTGCTAATTTGACTATGGAACTCATTTTATTTTGACACGCATTGTTTAAAAATCAATGTGTGAAATTGGAGACATAATCATTAGGTATCAGAGAATGAGCAGAGCCGTTTAGCTGCTAAAATGACTTGCAAGCATAGACTGTTCTTTACCTAATACACTCCAAGGACTTTTATTTCAGTTCTTACCAATGCTGCATTCCACTTAACCTTAGACACAGCTATATGAATCTGTATTTTTGAAATTTTTAATCTGGGGACAATTACTTTGTTAACAACTTTTATCTCCATCCAGATTCCCTGGTTTCCATTGCTAGAGCTGTTGTCTGAGTCACATATGCTTGAGACTCATTCATAGAAATTTTGCTGATCCATTTGATTTTCTCACCAGATGTATCAGACAATTTTCACAAGAATGCTGTTGAAGTTTACAACTGTATTCGATGTGTTCTACTCAAACATTTTGACCTACACTACACTACTTTGACCTGAGCCAAAGTCACAAATTGCACTACAATTTCCCTCAGATTTTGTAGCATTCCTCTTTCTTCCTCTTCAGGAACATAGGCAACATATTGCCAGTATAGAAAATTACTCAATTTAGGCTCCTTGTGATGTATGCATGCATGTGAATTTAGTTCTCAAGCAGTTTAAAGTTTTAATAAAGACTTCCTCCCAGATATTAATAGAACAACTAAACCAGGGTATGATTCTTTGGAAAATGAGCTGAAACAACAGAACAGCATAAGATAAGATGGCCTGAAATGGAAATACTGTTTTTAAGAGTTGGGTTTCTTTTCTAAGCAGATCCCCTAGCAACTGAAATAGCATTTCCCAATGTGGAAGCAATGCTGAGATGTTTGCCTTTTTTTTATAGGAGCTTCTTCACCTTGAATGAATCAATAAGGCAAGGAAGAGCCAGAAAAAGAATGAAAACGTGTGGGCATCAGGCCATAAAGCAACAAAGGGCAGTTTGTGGAGCTCCAGGATAATGATGAAGTCCAAGTGGTTTCCCTTACCTCAGTCTTGCTTGTCATGTCACCTCTTGTCAGTGTAGCCTCGTTACTATTCCACAGCAGAACACAATGTTCAATAGGAGCAAAAGGGCAATGGCAGGCAATGCTACCAACACTACAATCTGCTTCTGTGTTTTTTACTCCTTGCCATAAAGCATACTGTGCTGGAGCATCCAGCAGTGCTTAGCTAATAGAGAGACATCAAACAAACCTGGCTGCCCTGGGATTAAGCCAATTGAGTTGAGGTAAAACAGCATAAGCAAGATGAAGTGGGTGTTTTCCAACTGCATATGAAGTCACAGAAAAATCTACCTACTGCAGCTCTTAAGAGAAATTCTCCACTGAAAACCACTCACTGGAACAATAAACTCCCTGAATGCTGTTACCACCCATTGTTTCCGTCAGCAGAACCCTTTTTCAGATGTTTTTAGAGTTCAAGATTTCACATGGGTTTTTTCCTTCCTTACCAAACAAGTGGGGTTTTCTCTTTTGAAGGAGATGAACTTTTCTGTGCTAGGTCCTGTACTAACTCTGATGGGAGATGTAAATAAATAATAAACTATTACAGGTCAGAAATTGCAGCAAGCACAACTTCTGAGTGCCTGATTCTCGCTTCAGGCACTTGGGCGAAGGCTGCATGTACTTGCAGCTTCCACTGAGCGGCACCTGCTGACAGAAAGCCAAGTCTCCCACAGCTGCAGCTTCTTCTGGGGACTCTGAGTAAGAACTGTGAATGACCCAGCTGGCACCTGCAGAGTCAAGTGGAAACAGCCGTTCAGCCATCCATAGCTGAAGCCAAATGGGCAGGAGAAATGGGACCTGACAGTTTGGGTACTTTTTCTAGGCAACTGTCAAATCCACACCAGGATTTCAACTCATCAAGAAACAACTAATTTGGGATACAAAAATATCCTCCAAGCATCTTAAGCTGTATCATTTTGCACTGAACCGTCACTGGTTAAAATGTATAAACTGCCCTGCACCTTCTCCCCTCCCCTAAGTGTCCTAGGGGCTATCTGTCCCTGCTGGGCAAGGCTTCAACGCTTCCCTGTAAAGCTTTGTGATGGGCAGGGAAACAGCCAGGCAGCTGGGAAACATGGGCTGAAATGCCATCCAACAATGGAAGATGCTGAGTCTCCTGCCTTCTAGAAGACAAGGTTATCGATGTGCTGCATTTTGAGAGGGCTTTGATTCTATGGGCATATGCTAGACATTATCTGAGATAGTCCAACAAGTTGAGCCCCTTTCAAAAAAAAGACAAGGGCTGATCAGTTGTAGATCCTAAGAGAAAGCTCTCAAATGTAATAGGTTCTGTGCTGTGCTGGATGATGCAATTGGGGCAATTCAAGCCATGCATAGAAGTATAACTCAAGGTACTGAGGATATTTTTTTTAAGTGAGCCCTCCCAGAGGCACCATGTAGTGCTCCAATCCATGAAAATCAAGATGAGCAGAGACAACAAAACATTCCTCAAACAATACAAGCTAATTACTTCAATTCTTATCTTCAAACTGAGGCTTGGAGAGTTCAGCACTAAACATCTGCTGAACCATCCACTGCCTCTTCCACTTAGCAGCCTTGCTAAAGATGAGGTGGCATCCACATGGGACGTGTATCCATTTGAGCTACTGTACAGTGGTACCCTCGGTGTTTCTTAGAGAATGCAGAGGGTTTTTATTGGCACCTGAGGAGTCTAACATACACCTCAGAGCAATTTAAGAGCAAAGGCTTTAGAGCTCAAGGGGAATCATTACAGTATTTGCCTAAGATGGCTCCTACAAGGCCTACACAATACAGCATAGATTATGCTTATCAGCATTTCAGGATAAGGCCATTAGATACAAACCAGCACATCTGCCAAGGCAAGGCCTGCAGGCTATGCTAGAGCAGCCAAAACACATCCGTAGAAAGAGAAAATGGCAATTCAATCTATGTAGTTCTTTGACACATCCAGAATAAACTGGTAACCCAATGCACAGGGACATCTTTTTTGCCACCTCACAAAAACTAACCTGGTAGCATAACTACCCAGTGCTGGCAGAGCTAAGGGAGTTTGAGTACATCAAGGAACATTCCTATAGCTCTGCGCCCCTAATCAGCTGCTGCATATAGTGTGTACACTGAAAATAACATTTCTGAAAGAGAACGGACATAACCACCTTCACAACACACCTGAAGGTACAGTCTCACCTTGGTGGAGTTGGCATGCTAGGATCAATTGCTTTAAACAGATTTATAATATACTTACTGTGTAAAAATTGCAGTTTCTACTCCAGGGAATTTAACTAGCCTGTGGGGATCAACAGAACAGATGAAGTGCCACTGGGCTGTGAAGCTGCATGCAGCACACATTCAGCAGAGCCAGGAATGGCCTGTGACTTACAGAGAAAAGGGTATAGCTGAGAAACTGTAGATGAGTATAAATGAGCTCAGTAATGAGGCTGTGTTCTGGGAGGTAGCAACCTGAGTCAAAGGCAGGAAGGTAGCAGCCGAGTCAAAGGAGTTTTAAATTATTTTAAGCAACTGTCTGAAATGCCCCCATTCTCCTATGCAATCCTTTTTTGTTCTGCAAGGGGCAGGGCACTGCAGCTCCTACGGGTCTTCTCCAGGACCGTGGGTGTTGTAAAGTAGAGGTAGCATCTGCACCGTCTGCCTGAGACTAGCCAGGAGTGAGGAAAAAAGGAAAGCATTGAGAAAGGGACTAATACCCACAGTTTTGCTCCCCTTATGATGCTAGCTGGAAATGTGTCAGTCACCTCTGTGGACAGGTGGTAGAAGGGCAGAGTTGCCTTCCTGCAGCAGTCTGCATGCAGAGATGATGGGGTAGGTAGCTCTGGGTCAAACGAGACAGATGGCTCATAGCACCTCAGCACTCACAGGACTGTTTCAGCTTCGCTAGCCCGGCCACCAGTGGAGAGATACAATAGCTGCAAATGTGACATCTTGTTGAACCACATTCAGAGTTGAATTCTGAGTGGCATCACTGATTAGTCATGTGCCAACACTGGAGCATGGCAATGCCCTCTGAGCATGAAGGTCTCTGTAATGAGCACTTGTAAGTACAGCCATCAGCTGCAGGGTGATAAGGTAGGTAGCAAGTGGCCTCATAATGGATGACCATTTGGGGAAAACTGAGTATAATTAAGTCTGGGCTTGTTAATTGCATTTAAAGTAAAGAATATCCCACCAAATGAATGAACAGCTGCAATTCATTCCTATTATCATGATGGCATGAAGAGGAATTGCCTTCTCCTAGCAGATGCTGTTTCAAGACCAGTGGCTGAGAACAGCTGTTGCTTAACAAGGTCATCCTTTCAAGTGTTATGGACATGCTGAGCATGACCAGGCCAACCCAGATGCACAGAGGGACAGACATTAAGAGTGTCTATTTTTCCTGCATAGCTAACCAGAAAAATCTTGTGTTTCAGTCTCAAGCCTTGTTTCCTAACATCAGTGAGGAGCACGTTGCTGCAGATGGAGATACAGTGAGAAGGGAGAATACAAGAACTCGTAGGATTGGGGAAAGACCTTCTGTCTGGCAGCATTGGCAGGACTCCTAAGCAAAAGGTTCCAGTCTCAAAGCCTATTGACATATTCAAACAGTTCATTACACTCCTCACACTTTTCATTTATCATCAGGCAGTGGTGAAAAGGACAGGGATATTTTTTGCCATCTTCATTTGTTGAAAGGAGGCACTGTTCTCAGGCATTTGCACACACACAAACTCAAAGGGTCCATGAGGGTGTGACCAGGAATGAACTCCCCAGACAGTGTGAACTAACTTAGCTCCAAGATATTATGCTCATTTATAACAGATAAGGAAACAGGGGTTTCAGTTTGGTAAGACAGATGCAAAAAGCAGATAAAATAAAATAGGTGGATAAACCCACCACATTTACACCAGCCCCAGAGAGCTCAAGATATTTTTCTTTTGTTGAATTTCCTCTTAAAATATCTTCGCTTTTAATCTTCTTCTTTCTTTTTTTTTTTTTTTTGCTATATAGATCACATTATAGGGAAAACCTAAAATAGCTGCAGAGGTATATATTGTGACAAAATCAGCCCTTTTTCAAAAAATTAAAATGATGTGCTAAAAATTTGCCATTTAGAGGGGGTTGATTTCTGTTTCAAATTACCTGCCAACTCATATTATTCTCCTGCACAAGTAGATAAATGGGGAAGGAAGATGGACTGAGAGCTGAAAAGTCCATATAAAAAGTTATCCCAGTAATAATTTTTGTTGGGTTATTCAGGATAGCAAGGCTAGAGAGGTTAACAGTGGGAAAAAAATTAAAATTTTATAGAAGCCTTCATTCTAAGGAATTCCCAAAGACTTCATAAATTTCAACTTGTACACAACCTACACCTAGAAATGTCATTTTACCACTGCAGAGACACCACATCAGGAATGCAATACAGCAGTTTATTAACTACATGCAGTCAAAATTGTGCATGCATATAGGCAGAAACAAGCGTAAAAACTACATCCATCTGAAACCATGAGGATAAATTTATGGGTGCAGAGCATCTTTATAAATAAGCTTCTTTTAAACATATGTGGCAGCTAAAAACCAGAAAACAAACACAGCCTGTTCTCCATGGAGCTAACAACATTCAAAGGCTGCTGCAATGAAGCAAGTCTTTCCATCGGCTTCACTGAGGACTGGCTCAGGCACCAGGAAATAAAGCTTTCCTAATGTTCTTTCATGTCCTGTGGCTGTTTATTTGTTTGTTTCTTCATTTCCTCCTGTCTTCTATGTCTGTTGGGAGCATTGTCTCCGTTGCCATTAACAGAATTGCGCATAGGTTTTCACTCAACAAAACACCTACCTCTTCTGCAACAGAGGCAACTGAAAAGCAGTTGCTGACTAAGGAAGACATCAGCATTATTTGTCTACTTAGGATTTGCTAAAGATTGGTTTATAAAAGCTTCTGCTCCTTTAGACTGTGACTCAAATGCCACCTGAACCTCCTTTCTCTGGTGTTTAATCCTTTCTCTGTGATAGCTCTCAGGCTAAGGAGAGCTTCCTAGGTTTTAATAACGTGATGGTAAGAAGTAACATGTGCCTGGGGATGGACCTGAAAAGCTTTAGTCTTGAATTATTCACTGATGATTAAAAAACTGCCCTCATTTGATCCTTCATTCAGCAAACCTGCCTTATTTCAGAGAATTTGCTGAAAATCAAGCTTCTCTGAAGAAAGGGGGACTCTGATGTAGGTTTGTTATATGCTGTCAGTTTTGCTGTGGCTGAAAAAGAATGGGTGAATATTCAGAGAGAAAATAATATGTACTGACTACCATCTCCTGCCACTTCAGCACAGCTCCACACCCTCCACATGTAAAATACAATCCCCCTGTTCTAGCAAAACTCCAGCCACATTGACAAAGGACAACTGGGACAGCCACACCATCAGGAAAGTATACACCAGACAGAGCTGTACAGCCAATCACAAAGATATCTTCTGGTGCGCTGCAGTCACAAGAGATGCGGATTTCCTGCTATCACACTGATATGCAACGACAGTGCCTCTCTCTGCTATTGTCAATAGGACAGATCTCTACCAATAATACCAAGGAAGGGGTAAAGAAGCCCTAGCACCCATCCTAGACCCAGTGATCCACCTGCAAGCAAACTTCATTGCACCAAAATCATCCCCTGCCTCTCAAGGAGATTCAGATGTGTGGCTTTACCAAGTATTTCCATCTGGCATGCAGGTTTAATAATGTCCCTATGGTGTCAACCTCAATCGTGGGTATGCTAGATGCCTGCTGCAGACCTTGGTAACCATCAGGATCCGCTGTGCAGACTCCATCTGTTAATCTTCAGGGTATTTCCTGTTGGACACCATCCTTTTAGGCTGATTTGAGAGAATCCTGGTGACTTCAGGAGACTGGAAGCTATTTACCTCCCAGGTTGAGCATTGCAGTGCTGCAGCTCTAGGATTCTGGCTTCAAAGTATTTGATTGTGACAGGGTCCAGAATCCCTGCCTTCTAGGAGCCACCTTCATCTAGGGCGCTAAAGAATTTTCCAAGGCTGACCTCAGCCACCTCAAATGCTTACAAGACTCTCTTTCCCTCCTTTGTCAACAAAGAATAGGCCCAGCTCACTTTGTTAACCTCCAGTTGTATTTTCCAAGGCCATTTTAGCACAAGAACAAGATCACCAGTTCTCCAAAATAATTTTCTCTCTAGAAACTTCTGAAAATTCTATAACTTCAAAATGATCTTCTAAAACAAGGACAAAAATTCTGATTTAGGCCCCTCTCTTGTCCTGCTGAAATGTGTTTTCTCCCTGTTTATATAAATAATTAAGGTAGGACAGTTCCCACAGAAGAGGCTGAGGGATTCCCTGCTTCAGAACATCTTGTGGCTGAATTTCAGGAGAACTTTTCCTGAAATGTAGGACAAAAAGTAAATAAATCCTTAGTCCAACTTGCTCTTCTGCACCTCAGCAAGCTTCTCTCTTCCAGTTACTTGTGAATGAGTATGTCTCATCAGCTAGGAGTTCTGTTTGAACCCACAAAACAGCCTAGCAATAGTTTTATTAAAATTATCACATCCTTCTAAAAGGCTCTGCTTTTGAATACCTGGTTTACTCCAAAAATCCTAGTTCAACTCTAATAATTAGTTCAAATTTTAACCATTTGTCCAGATGGCATCTTTGAGCCCTATTCCCTAGATCCAATCATTTGGATCAAGAAATGCTGAGCAATAAGGAAGCAGATCCTTTAATATCAATGAAGGGGTGAAAAGGAGCAGTAGGTACAAAAGGAGGCTGGATAATGAGATAGCAATCAATTTTCCCTCAGAGTTTTTAATTCCTGAAATCCAGATGACCTTAAAAGGCCTTCTGAAGAATGATCAAATGTGGACGCTAACTTCACAGTTGGGTCTGATCTTTTTTAATGGCTTTCTCTGGGTATAAGAGAAAGACGAGATAATTTGGGAAGCAAATAGGGATTTTTGATTGTGCTTCATCACCCCTCAGTGATGTAATGAGATTCTGCTTTCGAAGGCTCTGAGGGAATTCATACCAGACCATTCAGGTGTTTCTCAGGGTATACAGAGGGTTTTGATCTTTTCCAGTACTTAAGATAAATTACTCACACAAATCAAAAAGAGATCATTCCTCTTTCAAGAAGATGAAGGAAAGATGTGATACAAGATTAAAATCTTCTGCCACTGCTGTCCTCAGGTAAAGCTCCAGCATCAACAGTTTCTAAGGCAAATCAAACCACTGCCTCTCAATTCATTTCCTAGTTATAATGAGCACCAACTTCACATGTTATCAAAAGGTCCCGTAAGACCCACTGACTTCATTCCTTTCCCACCACTAGTAAGGCTTTTGGGGACTAAAATGATGCTCAGAAGCCACACTTCTTTGATAATTATGTGCTGTATATCCTGTATCAAGGTGCTGGTGGGTTTCCTTAAATAGGGATAGTTGCTTGGCAGTAATCACATTAATGAAAGGAGAAGGAGTGGTTTCCTTGAGTCATATCACTTATCTTCCAGTTAGGGTGCTGCTTCAGAGGTGTTTTTCTCCCTTCCCATGGTGGTTTGTCCTTTTCTGAGATGTGCTGTAGCAACTGTCATCACTCTGGTAAGAATACAGCTCCACAGCTTATTTAGAAAACCTCAGAAGCATAGAAAATTGCTGGTGAGAAGTCAAATGAGTTGTCTTCTGTTTGTGAATGGGCTAAGCAGCAAAAGCTCTTTCAGAGTCTTTAAGATCCAGTGACACACATGATCCTTACACTCAACACTGAGGAATATCACCAGACTGTAGAAGAGCCTCAAAGCAGTAAACCCTTATCCTCCCTCTGATCCTCTAGTTGCTGCTACCTCCTGTGAAGAAGCTGTCCTCAGGCACTGTACACTCACCATATGCCCACCCATCAGCAGGGCTCATATTCTCCTATGCCCAAACTCGAACCCTGTCAGTCAACCTTTCACCTTTGCATGTATTTGGAAGTACAAGCTGTGCCAAGTACGCTTTTGCCTCATCCAGGATCTGCCTTTCACCAGTACAGATTCTATTGTAGGCTTGTAGGGAAAACATGAGCCATGCTCTTGCACTGAAAAGAGCCTTCTGACAGCAATTTCACAATTCCCTGTGTCTGCATGCTCCTACCCTTACTTATACCCAAAGAACAGTCTTGGTGACCAAGTGTGTAACTGCAAGTCTTTCTTGCATCACATCATACATCATACTTTCTTGTGGCCCACTGCTGCAGTGACAAGTGCTTCTGCAAAGCAGTGGCAAGGATAGAACCTAAGACCTTCAGGTCCTCACAGGGGAACTTACAGTACAGGAATTTCCTCGAGTTTGGCTTCTCCCTGCCTTTATGTCTTTTTTAGAGCAATTTGTAACTTCTGTCCTTTTTTCTATCTCACATCTCCATGTTTTAAAAGAATCAGGAAATTCAACCGTTCACATTATGGAAAGAACTAATAATTTTAGCCTTACTTTTTTGTTTTAACATGTTTTTCTAATGTTCAAAAGCCAATATTTTTTACCATCTGGCAGAGTTTAAATAGCCTTTTCATCAGCCAGGACAACTCATAAAGAACAGAAATATTTTGCAATTACTTGAAGGGCCCTTTGAACACATTGCTGTAAGTATACTTTGGAGAGGATTGTAGGGGATTGTTAGGAACAATCTTAAAACAGCTGATCAAACAGAAGGGCTTTTTCCAATCTTGATATAGTCCTAACGGAATTCCCTACACATCCATAACTTCATCAGAATGAAAGCCCACTGGAGTACTAAAACACAGAATGGTACATAAACTCAGAACAGGATGGGAAGTTTGGGATCTGATGATGATGACTTCACTGATTTTCCTTTGCATTAATTGTAAGCAGAAGTCCTCTAAAGGGATTGCCCGTCCTCTTGGACCGTTTCTTCAGAGAGTGTGGTAGAGGTACTACTTGATTTTGGGACTGTCAGCATAAGCAACATGAAAAGAGAAAGTTTCTTGTAGGCAAGTTGCTAATCCCAGTTGATTGACCTCTTCATTTTAACCTACAAAGAATTTGCTTAAGAGGTTTATAAATACAGGTATCATGACACCATACTGCAGGAATCAAGTGGCTGAGGCAGCCTTGACTAGATTTTCACTGCTTGAATCAAGGTCCTCTCACATTTCCACACTGACATAGATGATGAAGGTAAAGGGAGGCTGCAAAGGGGTATTGAGTGGTGTGTATATAGTGACCTTAAACTGAAGCTGGCCAAATGCACAGGGAGTGCATCAGATTTCTTTCTTATGATTATCCATCAGGAAATTCTGCCCTGCTTTACATCAGAACTTCCTTCAAAACTAATTAAAATGCTGTGCAGACACTTATGCTTTCTGGTAGTTCTTCACTTCTTGAATAACCCAAAGTTCCTGGTGAAGAAGAATCCACAGGAAAAGACTCCTGAGCATGCAGCCTGTTCACTTACTGAGAAAGCTGCCATAAAATGGTATCAGAGAAGATGAAATCTGAACTGCTGCGGCTGAAACTGCAGCATTCTTTGTTGTCTTTCCAGAGAAGCTGGAAAGCTTTGTGAGTAGACCAAGCCATACCTCTTTGTTCCAAAAGCTGCTCGTTACATATCCATAGGGAATTGGCAAAGCAGGGAGAGAACTAAGTCCTGAGCAAGTTAAATATGCTTGACAGTCTGCAGTAGGGAGAAAGGAAAATTCAGAGCTAAGTGGCAACGAGAGAGTAAGAAAGAAAGCCCCTTGCAGCTTACAAGTGATGTGGGCACGAAATTCAGAAGACTCAGAAGAGACACATGGATTCAGGGAGAGGCTCAATGCCACAGCAGCACACAATAAGGCTGCAATTGCACTGCAAAGTGAGTTTTTTCCGAGGTAGATAGTAGATCAAAGGCATGCCCAGTGGTTAAGTACAGCCTAGCTGCCTGTGCTGGACTTCCTGTAGTCCAGGGATTTTTCAAGATGCATGGCCAAATGGCAGAGTCACAGTCATAGGTCCAGACATGCCCCTAACCATCAGCAGTCAGCCTGCACTTAACTCTTAAATACTAAGTTACCAGTTATCATGGTGGGACACAAGGCATCATCATATTAAATGGGAATTTGACAGAAAAATATTTCCTAAACAGATGTAGATGGAAGATTTCTGAATGGATGTTCCATTTGTTGAGAAAACACAGGAAAAGGAAAAGAAAACAAAAAAAATCTGAAAATAAAGTCTGGTTTCAGCAGTCCTTCTGAGGATGAGGACCCTGTCCTACAAGTCCTGGCAGTTGAATATGTGACTGTTGTCTCACAGCATGCTCCTAAGGAAGCTGATCCAGGAAGGAGAGCCACTCTTACACCTCCTTTCCCTTCCCTCTGCAGAATTGTGACCCCAGCCAGCAGCACACATGGCTACATTTACCCTCAGTCTATATGACCAGATGGTATCATCCTCCCCGCCCATGGGCCTGCCACAGGGACAACATCTGTACGGTTACTAATTAACATGCCCACAGCCAGCTGAGGAAATTAGGGTACCTGAACACAGCTCCCTAGCACAGGGCCCACAACCAAACCTCAAGGCCTGCCAGGCAGTTCTGTGTAAACACACAGTAACTCAGACATCACCACTCGGCTATAAAGCACTATGTCTGGTTTTGCTTGCTGAAACAGAACAATACAAGCCAAAAACCAGTAACTAACACTGGCAGATGAGAGAGCTGTCATCAAAAGATTTCAGGGCCCTTTTTGAAGGAAGCAAATAACCCAGAATGCAAGGAGGGGGGACACTTGGGCACAGCACAGGGATGTGACCTGCCTGGCATTACTCAGGAGGCTCAGAACAACCATCTCCTTAACTGTGCACAGTGGTTTATGCCTGTGAGCAGAAAAGCCTAAAGGGCTGTTGGGAGCAGAGCTGGTCATCCCCTCTTTCATGCTAAAAAGCATCCTCTGCCCCAAGCCCTCTCTGGGGTGAAAGGGCATTGTGGTACCTATAGCATCACCTTTCAGATGGGCTACAGCAACAGAGAGATCAAGAATTTATGCAAAAAATCCTTGGCAGCTTTTTTTTGTGGGTGGAATTAAATCCCAGTTCCAGTGTTTCATTCTGTTGAGCAAAATTTCTACATCTTTTCTTTTAATTCTTTCGATAATTTTTCCAGTTTACTGGCTTTAACTGTCACATAACACGAGTATGCATAAATAGGTGCTAGATATTTTTGTTGTTGTAGTTGTTGTTGTTATTATTATTATTACTTCTTCACAGATGATGAGTCTGAAGAAAAGAGCAATACAAGCGCTAAAGAGACTCATCTCAGAATTGATTTTTAGGCACAAATATAATTTCTGTTTTCTGCCCTACATGGTGACACATATCTACACAGGCTTGTGAGCCAATCATCATGTAGCCAGCATGTTCTGTGCACTGTGAGGATGCCTCTTGTAGTTCTACATGGAAGAGACTGGAGCTTGCTAATGGGGTTATTTTTGGTTTGTTTAGTTTTAATGGGAACTATAGCAAGAAGAAGAGGAAAAAATCACTTATTCTGTAAAGAAAGCATTCAGATGTTGAGAATAGAAAGTTTCATTGCTTTCAGTTCAAGCAGGTTCTGTCTCAATAGATTTCAAGCAGTCTTCCTCCAAAAGGTCAGAAGTATCCCAAAATAAGCTATGCTACTTCTCACCCAGCTCCAAATTGCCAAATACTGTATTTACCAGAATGGATGGGGATATCTGTTGTAAGGCAGCCACACATATTCCTCATGTTGCTGACTGAGGCATATTGAATAGCTGGGACTTTTGCTTAGTGTCTTACCACCAGCTGTTTTTATAAGAATTTCAGCTCCCATTTTCCGTATCCCTGTGCTAGAGACCATCCAGGACATTCTGCTCCTGGGCCTGCTGTCCAACTCCTCCAGGTTTGCATTTGTAATGCATTAGAGAAGGCTGATAAACACAGGCATATGTGAAGAGCAACAGCAACAAAAAATCCTGCTTGCCTATGAAGGGCTTATTTAAACTGACGTAAATCCTGAGTAAATTCTGCTCCTGGGAGCAGAAGTGTCAGAACCAGCCGTTCAGGCTTTTGCTTTACTATCTAGACAGGTTATGGGGCAATGAATGAGCACTCTGAATCCACCAAGAAAGCTCTTGGAGGAAAACTTAACCCTAAATTCCACTCCTATAAAGATGCCCGCTGAAGGCATATTGAAAACAAAATTTAAAATACACTACTAGTTTTTTATGAGATCTCTTACTTGACTTGTGTTAGGAAGGCTGGACAAGGAAGGGGCAGTGAGGGATACACTGATAGTTAGAAGTAGAATCAAGGAAGAATGGCTTTGAGCTTATGGCTTGGAGACAAGATAGACATTTTACCTTTCAAAGTACTTAGTAAGCAATGACTTTATTTCACTGCTGCAGGTAAAGGATTTTGTTTATCTTTTCCTAATAATCCCACAGCTTTCTCCTGGGTTTCCTTCTTAGTTTTTAAAGTTCCTATTTTCTGTTTTAATAATTTGATTATTTGATTCCAAATTAGTAGTGTGGCTAACATTGATTTGCTCACTGTACTTCTTGGAGCTTCATTCTCTGTACCAATTCAATTCCTTCCTGTTTGTTTTAATTTGCTAACATTTACAGAAAGGACTCTCTATATAATTAATAAGGATGGAACCAATAGAGAATTGGTGCTCCTAAGAGCCTAAGCAGGTCCCTTGTAAATCAATTGCTGGTTCTCAGATTCATTAGGCATTTTCTTACAAAATCATACAGTACTTTTTCCACTGATCTCACTTGGGATCCGTGATGGGCTTGTTTGGGGATGAATGAACACTTGTGGCAAAAGAGGTTATTGGCATAGGACCCTTACCGCATATGATGAAGAAAGGCAAGAGATGTGTGATTAATTAGGATGGGGATTCCAGAGGGAGAAATTAAAGTTTCACTGTTACAGCAGTCATACCCTATCATGACAAATGATATTCTCTCCTTGAGTTTGCCATAAAGCAAGTATGGAAAGCATAGAAAGTTTTTATGGAAGGTCACTTCCATTTTGTGCTTTTCCCATCTTTTTCCGACACTGGGTCAAGATCTAGAATAATAACAAATAACAAATGCTGAATACTCACACCTTAACTGAAACACACTTTAACCATCTCACCTGGGAGGTGACGAGGAAGGCAACTTCCCCGCAAAATAATCACATCTTTGGGAATCAAAAATCAGATACCCCAAATCAGCGGACAGATGGAATAAAATTTGTATTTCTCTGTGCTTCAGTTGTCTCTGAATAGAAATAACAGTTCTGTTATAATTCACAGTGGTTTGAGAACATGAAAATGAATAAATGCTGAAGATGTCTATAAGAAAATCAATTTTTTTTAATAGGTTTTGGATGGTGCAGATTAAATAAAGAAAAAGTATACCCACTCTCTGAAAGCTGCAAATTTTTGTTTCCAGAACACTGATATATCATTTTTATACCTTTGCAGATCATATAGGGTTATTTATGTTTGTTATAAAAATGATGCACATTTGCATGCTAACCAGGTCTGTCCTTTCAATTCCTGCTCAGTGCCTGTTCAGTGAACCAAATTACAAGCACTCCTAATTTCCCACACAGTTTAGACCAAACATGTGATAAACCTGCCACATCTCTACCTCCTGATCCCATCCCTTTCAACAGCAAAAGGCTTCCAAAAATATTAAGGGCAGAGATGTTTGGCTATGGGCTCTGACCTGCCAGGTGTGCTGACCCCAGTTCCCTTTCTGTGAGCATTACTACAGATCTGAAACAGTAAAAAATACATAAATAAACCCTATTTGTGCCCACCTCAGCCAGAGCAGATGAAAAGTGATTACAGTTCTTGTGCATCAAGTGGTAGGCATTTCCTTTGTATTCCTTGCCCAGCTCTTCCATAATCTTATCCACATCCTCTTCTGTGAAGTCTGTGGTGCCCAAGGCAATGGATTCTCTAGTTAAAAACAAAACATACAACAGGAAAAACAGAAAGATACAGTGAAGAGTGTGGTACACACCAAGGGAGAAGGAAATGATCGGACCTTGGCAAGAAGGACAGGTTTAAAATGTTATGGACATGCATATCTGAGGCTATCAGAGGCTCTCACTAACAGAATGGCATAGTAATATCCACAGCTTTTCCACAAAGCAAGTTATCACACAGGCAGCAGCCCTGAGATCTTGCTCACCACCAGGGAAGTCTCAGCTCTGGGGATCTGCTCCCACTCTGCCCATCATCCCACAAGAGAAACTTCCATTACAACAGAGGAGATGCTTTTTTCCACAGTTGAGAGGGTCCCCTGGGCCAGGAAGGAGCAGACTGAAAACTTTATGCAGAAACCTATTGCTTCTCCCAATATTCACTCAGTAGCACTTGCTCTTAAATGACCCTCAACATAAACTGGAGTCTGAGGTCAAGCCCCACTGCCATGGACATTTCCTTGACCCACAGTCCCACAGTCTGAGCATCTTGAACAACACAAGAACGCAGCATCCTCTCAGACTCCTCCAGCCAGTCTGTCCCTTGTAACAGAGCAGCAATAAACACATGAGATGACTTCAGGTACTCTGTGCAGTATCCACAGATAGGGGGTACTCATAAAAAGAGAAGGTGGTTTTTTTTTTCCCCTGTGCATTGGCTCTGTGTAACAGGCAAAACTGGGAGCACAGAAGATGAATAAAATGGGAAAAGAGAACTGCACTCATTTGTAAGTGTGCTTTTAATCCCTGACAAATACAGTTTATCACTGTTCCCTGTTTGGTGTACACACTCTTTTATCCACCTCCAAAATTCCTGCAGGGCTGCCTTTGAATCAGGATCATGTAAAGGATGGCAGTGAGGGAACTTATGAGGAGAGTGAAAGGAGGACCCAGAGGACGGGACTTCCCTGCTCCCCCTACACTGATGGGTACCAGGGGCAGAGGGGAAGATGTAGAAAAGGGCCCTTACTTGAATTTAAAGGTCTCGCCAAGTTCTACCGCACTGCCAGGTGTGATCTCGAAAATCCCACTGAAAGGGTAGGGATGCCCTCCATAGGCAAACTCTGACAAGGAAAGAAACAGATTGTGAGTAATTGAATGAAAGCCATGTCAGGAAAAAGTCTATGGCAGCTGTCTGCATGGCTCAACATCAGCACCAGGGGCTGGGCTATTGCCAAAATCTGTTTCAGCCAGACTCTGAAAGCTGTTTTCACTGCCTGGTTACTTATTGGACTGAGGATGCCCTCACAGCCTCCCTCCATGCTGGCTCTACTGTTTTCCCACAGCACCAGGAAAACTCTCCGAGTCTGTCTCTGTCCCCATCCAGGTGGCTTCCTCTCAGTGGAAAGTTCTGCACTGAAGGCATCTGGATAAACTATGAGAGGCTGCCAGCTACTGAGCTGGAAGAAGTCATTTCTAGAGTAGGGAGAAATCAAATCTTCCAGAGGGATTTACAGGCAGTGAGTGGGAAGTGTTTGCAGAAAGCCGGGCTGATTGTACTCTGCTGCCTCAGCACACAGGTCAGGCCAGGGAGTCCCTCCATGTCATACAGGCCACCTTGCATGGCCTGTGAAACACAGCCTGTGAACCTCACGGTGTCACACAGGCCATCTCACGGGGCCTGTGAAAGCCTCCGTGCTCAAGATGGAAATGGCACCACAGGGGTTCTGGCTACTGCATGGCACTGGCTAAAAATACCATGAGTAGCCAAATCATTCCCATTTAATGCTGAAAAAGGAAACAAAGGCTGTGATGCTAGTTCATCCCTCCCCACACTACAGATATTTTCCAGATCCCTTGACTTTTGAAATGGGTAGCTCTAATCAGCTTCTACCCTATCCAGACAATTTCAAAAGTCTTACATGACATTTTCCTTTCTTTGTAACTACTGTTTCAAATCAACAGTTTCCAGTATCTAAAAACCCAGATTCCAAGATTTCTAGACCATACGCACTCATGAAGAATTACTGGAAAACAGATATATCCTGACAGGGAATTAGCACAAACACATCTGCAGGCCTTAAGACAACCCCTGATCTACCTCTCTTCCCCGTCCCTCATTTCTCCCACCCTCTATCCCCCTCCTTCACTACAGAATGGCTTTCCAGCATTGCTCCTCCTATCTGCCATCCTGCCACACATCTGCACAACCTTTACAGGCTGCAGTTACATGCTGATTAAGGACTACATGGTTCATAACAGAACTGCACGAGTTCCTCCTAGACTCCACAATGGACTGTGAAAAGAGAACTGGCTGAGTTTTTTGGTTTTCATTCCTCAAAACATTCCTTGCCAAAAGCTGTAAATTTGGGGTGCTTTACCATATCAGACTAGCCATTCAGTTTTCCCCGTGTTCTGCAGGTAGTAAAAGGGAAACACTTCATACCTCTGCCGTAGATCTCGATGCCAGAGTGGAAGACACCAATCCCCAAGGTGGAAGTGTATTCATTTATCCAGTACTACAGTAAGAGAAAAGCCACATTGGGAAGCATTAGTGGAAAAGAAACACATGATCTTGGTCTAGGGTTTATTCCTCATCTCCCCAGCTCCCCTTAAGGAGAAGAGTGATTTTGAAATTATCTTGAGACAAACAAATTGAGACTCTTACAGACCAACAGAAGTGAGCACTGTGTTTATTCAGCTGGATGGGATCAGTTCTCCGAAAAATTCTCATCTGACCTTTCCACGTAAGGCACCAATCTGTATTAAGATACAACTGGACCTGAACCTGCATAAACCCAGATGCTACAGGATGTGTGATTATTTATCTATCTTCTCACCTAAATACCTGATACTGAGTCAGTTTTATCAACTCACTTGCCTTATTTGATCTTCAAAATCTGGAGTAAGAGAATCCCCAGGTTTTTTCCACATACCTTTTTACATCACCTCCCAACATCTACTTATTATTAGTTTGGTTTTAGGCAAAGAGACCATAGAGATGGAGGTTTGTTGCCCCAAAAGGTCAGAGGAGCACCCCTTAGTAATTACCTATCTAACATTCATAAGTGCTTTATAGAAAAAAAGGAACTCAGAGCTAGTCAACATTTTGCTCAGAAGCACCATATATAATCAAGCACTGATTTCAGAAGAGACAAGGGTCCAAGGTGACCAAAATTTCATCCAAACCAAAGACAAATTTTCAAGAGGAGCTGTTAATTGACTCCATTGCTCTGGAGCCCAGCACTTCCCCCTTACATTTAGAGCAGAGAAACACTGCAGTCCAGTGCATGCATGTGATGCTCCTCCACCAAGCACTGCGCAGGGCCTGTTTCCACCACACCGTGAAGGACAGTGCAGACACCCAAACAAGTCCCAGCTAAGCTAATTCCGGAGCAGGAAGCTGTACAGCCATGCCAGGGCAATGCTGCATTGGAGATAATTAGCCCTGCTCAGCATCAGTGTTTATTAGGTCAGCTGCAGAGCTGTGCTGCTACAGAAATGATGTTTTCAGGCATTGAGGAAACTGCCCATGCCTGGTATATTTACAGTTCACTTACAGCTGCCGTGCAGTGGAGATATATCTTCTAGTAACTCAGAGCAACTAAATTCTGGTTTTAATCTACCACTGCAAGGAAAATGAGTGTTGTTCACTTGTGCTTGTACAAGAACATGACAGGTTCATTAAACTGAAATTCTCCTTTGCGTCTGGTAGCAGCTTCTTGTGGAACCAGAAAAAGCTACACCTTCCCTGTGTCTGGTGTCACTGAGCTGCCATGGTGTGAGTAAGAACCCCTCTGCTGTCAGGCAACCAGAGGTCCGGCATACTCCAACTACTGTGCTTGCACTACTTGCTTACGTATTTATGATGACTGCAGTAGCTCTGTAAATCACCTGAAAATGTTTTCTGCAAAACCTCTGCTACTGTGAAAAAACACAGTAGCTTTGATATGAAAGCCACAGTCCCAAGCCTGACTTAATACATGGCTAATCTTGATATCTTAAACCATGTCCCCAAAAATGCTTGCCTCTGGTAGTACAGCAGTTTCATTTCCCTCCAGAAAAGGCTGTAATGCTTCTTGTTTGTTGTGAGATTTTTTATCACAAATGATGTATTGTTGCAAGAGGGCAGAAAACCACCTGACCCCAGCTGGACCTCTGCCCACTGCTCTCTGCAGACCTTGTGTATTCTCTGTTTACTTCTTCACTTGAATTATGCCAACTCCTGTTTTTAGGGTCAGGTAGCTCTCAGCCTCTGCCAGTTGGGACAGCTCACTGGCAGTGAACCCTGGGTTGAACACCATGCTTGGTATTTAGGTGCCCTTGCCTTCTGCTGCCCTTCCCCACAGTTCTCTGTTACCTAGTTCTCTGCAGCAGGAATATCTCTACTCTGGGGAAGAAGATAGAGGTGGAGGCCACACATGACACCATGGGACAAAAGCCTGTCTCCCCTGGACATAAAACCCTCAGTTCAGTTCTTTAATTTCCCACACCTCATAGAATCATAGAATCTTTAAGGTTGGAAAATACCTCTAAGATCATCAAATCCAGCCATCAACCTAGCACCACCACCATGTTCACCACTAAACCATGTCCTCAAGTGCCATATCCACTCATTTTTTAAATACTTCCAAGGATAGTGACTCCACCACTTCCTTGTACAGTCTGTTCCAATGCTTGACAACCCTTTCTGTGAGGATATTTTTCCTAATATCTATTCTGAACCTCCCTTGAGACAACTTGAGATAATTTCCATCCTGTTACTTATTGTCTGGGAGAAGAGACCAACACTCACCTCACTACAGCCTCCTGCCAGGTGGTTGTAAAGAGCGATCAGGTCTCCCCTGAGCTTCATTTTCTCCTGGCTGAACACTACCAGCTCCCTCAGCTGCTCCTCAGCCTTGTGCTCCAGACCCTTCACCAGCTCCATTGCCCCTCTCTGGACCCGCTCCAGCACCTCAATGTCCTTCTTGTAGTGAGGGGCCCAAAACTGACCACAGGATTTGAGGTGTGGCCTCACCAGTGCTGAGTACAGGGGGACAATCTACCCAGGTCCTGCTGGCCACGCTATTGCTGATGCAGGCCAGGATGCCATTGGCCTTCTTGGCTGCCTGGGCACACGTTGGCTCATGTTCAGCTGCTGTTGACCAGCTCTCTCAGGTCCTTTTCTGCTGGGCAGCTTTCCAGTCACTCATCCTCCAGCCTGTAGCACTGCATGGGGTTGTTGTGACCTAACTGCAGCATCTGGCATTTTACCTTACTGCACCTCATATGATTTGCCACAGCCCAGTGGTCCAGCCTATCCAGATCCCTCTGCAGAGCCTTCCTACCCTCAAGCAGATCACCATTCCGGCCCAACTTGGTGTTGTCTGCAAACTGACTGAAGGTGCACTCACGGGTTAACTCCTCAGATAGTCTCAGGTAGTCTCAGTGGGCTTCAGAGAAACACTGGTTTCTCAAGTCCGGGTAAAACAACTCCCAGATGATATGGTAAGTAGGTTGTCATCTTCCCCCAGGCTAAGCTATTGTCTCACGGCAACAATGCAAGCAAAACATGCCCAGGTCACGACAGCTGCTTTGCTTAGAGAAGTAACTAATAGGAAGAGAAGGGAGACTTTTAAAATTAGAAATACTCTTGCCAGTTATCAAAATCAGGGCTATCTGCAAAGCCTCATCTGCATCAGGCTTTGTATTTCAAACAATGAAGTTACACTGAAAGCTACTTGCAGCTATAGCTTTTTCTTCTTCCATGTAAAAGTTTATGTTGTATCCAAAAAACAAATAAGGAAACAAGCAGGAAAAAACCTCTCCTTGATTGATTATGTGTTAGAGTGATGTTCTGAGACCTGATCACCTCATACATGCAGAGCACTCTCAGATCACAAGCCTGCCCTGTCCCCCAAGCACCCTTGTTCGCAGCACAGAATTTCAGCCCCTGCAACCCATCTTGCCCAACTCCAGGAGCAGAGAGCCAGGCTTCAGAATGGCTCTGAAAGCACAAGTGATGACAAGGCTCCACCATAGATAAAGAAGAGAGGAGCAAAAGTGTTTCTCTGGCTGATGCCAGGTGTTGCAAGATTATGACCCTCACATGGACATTTCTGTATTTAAATGGTGTATTTTTCAGTATTAATTCCTTTAAATGAGCAATTATGGACTGAAGTGCAACAACCTCAGCCATACCTGAATTTGAACTGAACAGAAGCTATCCTGATTTAGTACTTTCTTTCAAATAATTTCAATCACACAAGGGTGTTATTGAAGCGGGGTCTGATTTGCATCTTGGTTCTATTGATACAATACTGATATGACCTACTAGCAAGACCAAAGTGCAAGGCAGCTCTGAATCATGGCTGTACTGTCCTTATCTCACCCCTGTCTCCAGGGTGCTGTAGAATCTGCCTCCAGCGTGTGACTGAACTCACAGTGAACGCCTCACAGCACTTTGGCACAGCCCACGGCTCGTCTCGGGAGGAAGCCATGCTGAAGTGAACATGTCAGTCACTTGCTGAGCTGGAAAAGAGAATCCAAGCCAGATTTGAAACCAGGTTTGTACACACATGCACGAGCTGGCCTTGTTTTCCAAGGGGTTTGCAATTCTGAGCATAAGAACAGCAGCAACAGTCAACAAATACTCATCTCTGGAGTAAATTGGTTATTGCTTAGATTAAAAACAAAAATCTGCAGCCTGTTTAGTCAGATGAAAAGAGCCAAGGAACTGAATACCGCAGTATCTTAAAGGGAGTTGTGATTCATGCTTGCATTGCGTACTGCCTGGAAAACTGTGCCCTAAACCATACACAGAGGAACTTGGAACATTCTGTCTCATTTCCATCTTCAACAGAGACAGAGAACAGCTCAGACGATAACAGAGGCAGGGAGAAAGGCTCACCAGGCTATAATCACTTCATAACAGCAGCAGATAGCCCAGAACTCAAAATTCAAACCCAGAGATGAACCTATGCATTTAATTTGTAGCATATAAGTTAATAGCTTTTAATGAAGGTCCCTGATGAAGTAGAATTTGAGAATTTTCAGGTTTTATTCAGGTTTTCTCTGATTTTCTGTTGGTTTGGTTCAGAGATCAGAATAACTGGTGAGATAGTTTAGATTCTGGGAGGTACTCTGAGTCAGTTCTTGTGTTATTCACTTCATTTATCCATCACACAGAGGTAGAAGTAAAAGTCTTACCAGAACATTGAACCATGCCCCAACTTTCCAGAAAGGACAGAAACTAAAAAGCTTCATTATATTGATATGCATCTTTTAGGCCTAGAATGGAGAAGCAGATGATGTGATACTGGCAGATTATATTATCCTGGGAGTTTTCAGAGCAGGAGATCCTAGGAACTCATACCAGAAACATGAGTTTCCAGATAGAAGAGGCCCATCCACATAACCACGAACTTCTGCCATCAACTAATACTGTACTATAACATTGAAGTTCCTGTCACTAGCTGTCTCTTCCCTGCTTCAGACCTACTTCATTATTTTCCATAGTATGTCACCAAAATCTTTCCTGCATCAATGTGCTGAGCAGTTTAACTAAACAGCTCCCCAGATGCTGGAGACAAGATCTCTTCTGTGAGTATCTCAGGTATTCTGAGCACTTGATACTTTCTCTGAGCAGCCAACACACTAAGCAATATTCCATTTATCACCCCAATACAATACAGACTGGATATTCCACTCCATTCACTACTGAACAAATGCTAAGCCTTCCTTCCTTATCATCTGTATGAACATATAGAAAAGAAATGCACCAGGAGTTGTTAATTAAATCTGATTTCAGTAAATAGCTGCAAACTCAAAGTACCCAGTGTCACAGATCCTTGCTGGGAGCTCTACTCTTCACCAGGTATCACACACAAGCAACATCTGAGTCAGGATACCAGGCTAGAGAGAGAGAGCTTGGCTCTGACCTCATCTGCTTCTCTGATGTCCAGGTATGACCACACGCTACTGTGACCGAGACACCTTTACGAAGGACGGGTGCAGATGATGAACCAGTAAGTAACTTGTCCATATCTCTTCTCAAAGAACCATCTGCTTGTAATTCAGAAGGATTACTTCCTTTTCCCTGTGAGTTCACTGGCAGAGCTTACTTCTAGGAGAAAGGAAAAAACCAGTAAAGGATGGTATTTAGACATTGCTAGGAAGCAAGGAGCATATTAATGGACTCGTGTCAACACAGGTCCAAGAAGAGACTGTCTGCCCTACCACCCGAGCTTGATTTTAATCCTTTCCTTTTTGAGGGCCAAGTCATACACCGTACTTGGCCTTTTACAGGGATGTCTCCTCTTTATAGGATGGGGGATCTGGTTTGCTGACGAGACCCTTGGCTCAACAAATCCAAGTGGAGAACACCCAGGGCAGTGCTTGGCCCCTGCAGTCAAGTTACCTAAGCAGCCTCATGAAGACAGGCAAAGGACTGTGTGCACTAAAATGCACCGATCAGTCATATCTCAAACACTAAGAGAATCTTTTGCAATGTTAAATCTCAACACAAAAGGCAGTCTTTTAAAGGCAAAATCAGATTGATGCAGGAGACCAGCTAGGGAACATCAAAGTAATACCTCAGCATTATGTCCTGAGATGCAATGATCCAGAAACTTGAGAGCACAAAAGATAAAACTGGAGGGGAAAGCTAGAGAACAGCACTTCAAGAAACCAGCGAGTAAAATCCCATCTGTTTACAGCATACAGCCAGCAGCTTCAGAAGGGTTTGTTTACCCCAATACATCCTTCTAAATCAAGATCCTGAATCTTGGGTCCACAGAGGTGGAAGGAGAGGGCCCAAAAGACATCACATATTATTCCCCAAGTAATGCTTGCAGGGGTGAAGGAAGCTTTACTTCAACTACAGACATGCAGGACAGGGAGCTCCCTGCAGATCCAGGGCACTTCAGTCATACTGCAGCAGTGCTCACTTATGTTCCATCGCCCCAGGTACGCACACAGTCCTGCAATATGTCCCAGTCCTTTTGCTGTTCACCCCTTCTGCCCTGGAGCTCTATGATAAAAACTCACTATCATGTGGGATGACATCAAATGATACAGCATGGCTACTATTAGCAAGTTTTCTTTTGCAATTGGGTGAGACCCAAGCTCATTTCAGTGTTACCCATATCTCTTACACTCCATTCTCCAGGGGTCCAAGGTTTGTTTATTCATCAAGTATAAAATGCTATTTTCCTAATATACTGTGTATACAGATTAAGTGGGAAAGGGTTTAAATACATGTGGGCAGAACAGCAACTAAATAAAGCTTAACAGAGTATTGAGGAGTGATGACACAGACCTGTCTTTGGTACTTCACACCTGGGAAAAGCCACCTGGGTGGGCCCTCACTCCAGCACACACAGAACGTGGTTTTGCTCAGCTGGACGATCATCCCGTGTCAGGTCCTCTTTGCTGTTGGCAAAAGCTATCGATCTGCACGTCATGGACATGGGTGCAAAAGCCCATGGGGTCGCTCCAAATCCAACCAGCCAAAAGCACCTGCTTTAGTCAGGTGTGTTAACTTCTGACTAAAATTCCAGACACTGCTAAAGAAACGAAATACTGCAGTAAGCAGGTCTGTGTTTACAAACAGGCACAGCCTCTGGCTGCAATAGGCAATAACTTTCAGGTCTCAAGAAAAACAGTTCCCAGGGTGTAGGCATTGGCCTGCTTGCAAATAACCCAGCTGGCAGAACTGAATAAAGCTCAGGAACTACAGGTTTTCTTCCAGGAGAGCATTCAAGTACTGAGAAATCTGCAGCTTTAGTGCAGCCGGAGAGCTTGATGTCGCTCTGATGAGGCAGGGATACGGCGTGACACAAGGACCCCACTCAAGGACCCCACTTCATACTCGGACTTGGACAGGAGAACTGGCTGAAAAACCAACACCTGAGGAGCAGAGTCACAGAAAGAAGAAAAAGACAAGCCATCCTTTGGCATGCAACTGCCTCCACTCTGCTGCATTTTGAATGAAAGGAGCTTCTGCTAAGGATACTTCTCCACCGTTTAGGTTAATAGACTCTAATAGAACAGGAATTTCCTGGGAAACAACACCCTGATACTTGAAATTGATGCTGCTAAATATATTCCCTCATTCAAACCCACAGATACTAAGAGAAGAGAACCAGGGCAAGATGCTCAATTGCAGCCTTGAGAGGAATGAGAGGCCAAGCCTCTGTGAGACTGCAGCAGCCAGTTCTGTCTCAGCAGCTCTTCTATTTCAGCCAAGTTCTGCTCTGCAAAGGATCTTTTCTTCTCAGGTTGGGCTAAATACATTCTTTGGCTGTCTCCTCAGGAGAAATTTCTTCAGAGTTTACTGTGGCTTTTCAGACATTATTATAATATGCATCTGAATTGCCTGATGCATGAGCCAACAATAAAACCTTTACAATCATGAAGCATAAAGAGCTTATTTCAGAGGCTTCTAAAATGCTGTGTGTGGATTAAAAACTGATGCTGCTGCTGAGAGAGATTGGAAATCTACTTATGCTTCAATGTTGTGACGCAATGCGATTTTACTGGAAGAATACGAAGACAGAAGAAAATATTAATCATGCTGCAGAAAGGAAACAGTAAGCATTTCAGAAGTTAACTTTTGGGTGTATCCAGAATATTTTTAATTAAAAATCTCAAACAAGATTTAGCTGTGACAATGGAATACCTCCAGCCTTTCCACTTACAGCCTCATCCTAAAAATGGTAGGCACAATTCTAGCTCAGTCTACTGGTATTACTTGAAATCTTTTACAATTTTCTGCTTTCTCCATTACTGTTTACACTTTCTACCCTGCTACACTGCTGGCATGCATTGTCCTGAGCGGAGCTTCCTTCCTGCAGCTACATCTGAGGTGTTTACAAGTTTACTGCTGTGTATCTTTGGCCTCAAGGCATGCACATCTGAAGCTGCTATTCAGAAGGCAGCTGACCTGGTGTCCTCTGCATTAAATACAGTTCTCTTGTTGAGGAGAGCAAACACTTATCCAACTTTAGTGCTTGAGTGGGAACCTGCCTTACCAACGGAGACATAGGGCAGCTTGCTGGCTAAAATAAATAACTATTTTCTGTCCCTGCAGAATGACCATCCCTGTCTCTTCTGTTTGTAGGTTCACACAAAGCCAGCCCACCAGCCTACTGGTTTGTCACACCAGTCATTACATTAATGGCCCATCTTGGCTGTCTGTGTACAGAACACAGTATTTATAGCAGACTGTTTACAGCCTACAAGAAGCAATATACCATTTTTCCAACCTCCACCTGCTTCCCTAAACTTCATTACTGACTGTGCCTGAAGGAGTCAGCTGAGTGGGCCAGGTTGGGATTGGGGACGTCAAAGAGAAGTCACTGAGTGGGAGTTGCTGGAGCATGTGCCAGTGCCAAGAGCCTGTCCCACACGGTGATCTTATAAGCAGCCCTGAATAAGGATTATCCATGCTATTGCACACCACTTCACATGCTGTATCCCCTTAGTTTGGACAACTTCTATGACAATCTTCATCTCAAGTATACAAAGTCAGAGAAAAAGCGCATCCATTTGCAGCATTACACTGAAACGTATTCCCTCATGGAACGTGCCTGAGAAACTCACATGTGTTAGAAACTTAAGGAAGTTATAATACCTTTGCCTTAGATGTGTTCACAATGACAAACTGAGAGGTATTCAAAAAGAACAGCAGCAAAATGATCAGTAAAGCAGCAAGACTGACATACAAGAATTAATTCAGAGAGCTAATAGCTTGGCAAAGCAATGACTGCAAATGACAAATTTGCAAACATTGGAAGGGCTGACATGAATGATGGGAGAATACTTCTTAAGAATGATACAAAAGATTCAAGTAGGAGCAACATACTAAGCTTAAAAAGAAGAGAGACTTTGACTAAGTGCTTAGAAGTTTCCTGGCAGCAAAAAAGAACAAGAAAACATTTGTATGACTGAAAGCCAGATATTGAGAAAGCCTCAGTGGGCCTGTGCAAGACAGAGTATTGAATGGTCTGAAATGTTTTCCTCTGCTAATGTCAAGGAGGCCGTCAACATTCTCGACTGAGCACATTTCAGATACTGCACACCTATCTGCATTGTGAGCCCTTAGCCCAGACTGTCAGTAAGCAGGCTTCCCAT
The DNA here is from genome assembly GCA_013397115.1 of Edolisoma coerulescens. Lineage (NCBI taxonomy): Eukaryota > Metazoa > Chordata > Aves > Passeriformes > Campephagidae > Edolisoma > Edolisoma coerulescens. The sequence continues at coordinate 523,063 of VWZW01002014.1, read as the reverse complement.
CAAAGAGGATTCAGGTGAGTTGAAAAAAAATGCAAGGGAGGTAAATACCCAACAGCTTGGTTCATCAGGAGCTATCTGAAGCACAGTGCAGATGCTTTGGCTCTGGAACTAGATTGGCCCTGACGTATCTAGTAGGGTCAGCAATATGGCCTTAGGGCTCTCTGTCCTTCACCTTGCAGAAAGGATGTAACTGAGAACTGTAATAAGAAATAGGGCTGTTAAATGATTTTTCAGGTGTGAAATAATGCTGTGGCCCTGCTCAGACCAAGAAACATTAACATCTCCTTTTCCTTGTTGGCAAGGATCCTTTGCTGTCTTCTGTGGACCTATAGCAGTGTTTCTCTCCAAAGAAGAGACTAACCCCATCCTGATGTCCAGCATTACAGAGAGAAAACAGACATTCAGGACATCCTTTGAAAACACACTCCAGTTGACACATCAGTCCTGCCTAGGCAAAGCATCTGCTTTGTTTAGAGAGTTGGGCTGCAGGTAACATGCATCCCAAGTCTTCCACAGAACAGTTGATTGACAAGCAGCTGTAGCATATCCCTGAAGTGCTGAAAAGCACGGTTCATCTCTCTGCTTTGGCACATTATTAGCAGGGATTTGAACTTCAGTCTTTCATATCCAAGATGAACACCCTAGACACCAGCCAGAGCTTCTCCATCACAGTGATGCATGCACATGTAAACAGCCCAGCAGAAGAGAGCGAGAGAGTCACGCCACCAAATAAACCACCAGCTACGACTTTTCTACCAAAGGCTTGTCTAGATCCCTGCTCAGGTTCCTGAATTTCTCTTCCATGACAGCAAAATGCTAATATGACACTGATTCTTCCTTATTGACTTGCCCCGCTTTGGAAAATTCCTGCCTGGGCAAACACAAATACCTATTTTTTGGTTAACCCAGGCACACCAACAGTCCATGCCCGACCACCTGAGGCAGATTTCTTGTGATCTCTTCTTGGGTTTCTAATGAGAACATCCAAAATACTAATTTCTTTCAAGCTACAGTATAGTTTGAAACACCCTTCACCGTGCTGCTTCCATTCATAAGTACTTCAGGAATGAAGTATTGCTTATTGGGATCCAATTCATAGCACAGCCTTCAGAACCTTTGAGGGAGAAAATTAATACCTATGACAAAAAAGTTTGTCTGCTCTTCCTGTTAACAAGGCTTCATAGCTTGGTGGACTGGAGTGCTCACTCTTTTTCCTGAATGGTGTTTTGTTTTCCATTATCCTCTGACAGTAGCTCACACCTGTCAGGTGATCCAGACAAACATAATCAATCTTCATTTCATATCATAAGCCTGCCTTTTCTGGCTCTTTAGATCAGTCTGCCTTTTCTCCTAACCATATCTAATCAGTGGTAGAGGGAGGGAGGGAGGATCATCTCCAAAATTTCCAGGCTGTGACCAGCCTGAAGCGATGGGATGCAATAGACTAACAATAGTGTTACTCTTGTGACACGTACGACCTTGAAAGTTTTGATCAGCTGCATGCAGGCCACTTACAACTTTCTTTTGTCAGAGATGACTACCAAGTGGAAGGAATATCCATATTGGCATTGCAATCCAATTTATTAATGCTTTCACCAAGGGCAACAGCCTCCTAGATACACAAGGCAGGGACATCTACTCTCTTTATATCAAGAAAGTATAAGAAACTGGTTAAAACAATGTCTGACTTCTGCCAAGTTTCTACATAGATAACTACTTGGAGAAGACTGAGGTAACAACAAAGTAATTGCAATTACAGCCATCAGAAAGGGATAAGAAGTCCCTTTATGATATCACAGAAGGACCATGAGCACCACAGGCAGTGGAATAAATTGTTCTTTTTGTTCCATCCTATTAATGCAGAGCACAGTAACATATTGTTTTCAACCTGTGTAGAGACCCAAGGTAGACAGGAAACAACTTCAAAGAAATTTGTAGGCTGGCAGGGCTACATTTGTTAGACAAAAGCTGACATCTTCAGTGTAAAAAAAAATTTAAAATGAGAGGCATACAAACATTAAAGGAAATAAAATTATTGCCCAAAAAAATGGAGAGGAAAAAATCTTGGGTTCAAACAGGAGGTGGAAGCATCTTTGAACACCCACAGACAAGCTGATGAAGGATAGTTCCATAGCTAGGATGTCAAACAAGGACTTGAGAGGTATTCCCTGTTCTGCTATGGACGTACCACAGATTTACTCCGGACCAGATCAAAACTGAAATTTCATCAGCATGATACTACATTCACATTCAAAACTGCGATCGTCCAAATTATTCTTCAAATTCCCGTCTACCCTGAAGTGTGAACCATCCTTATCAGCAATCTGAATGGAAGACCTTCCCATTCCACTATAGTGTGAGCTCCATGCTCAGATGAAGATCCCAGCTCTCCTTTCAAACAGTGATTGTTTGCTGCTGGAGGTCCACAAAGTAGGACTCACCCTGGGGTTCCTAATGGCAGCACTAGCACCGCATAGCCAGGAGTTAAACCTACCCACAGGTGAATCTGGATCCTTACAGAAAAGTAAAATAAGAATGTGATATTCCCTAGATTTTCTCTCTGTGCAAGGGCTGTGTGAGGTCAAAATTACATGCTGTATAGGCATGTAAATTCTCACTCCCTGTCTCATTCTCATTCACTTGCCAAAACCAGTTGTGCCTGTCCTGTGAGCCAACAGCAGATTAGAAAAGAGCAGGGTAGGGCCTGTTTGCACCTAATGAATCTATACTCCACGTTGGCTTTGGTGGCACATATTCAAAATACCTCATAGTGTCCGTGAGAGAAATTGACTGTGTGCCACTAACATTAGTTTGCTATTGCGAAAAAAAAAAAAAAAAATCAATATTTGTCTCCAAGCTTCTGAGAAGAGAATCTATTCTGCAGCATAGATGGGGAAAATCCTTTCACAATGTGAGCTGAGATTTTTTTCCTGGAGAGGTTCCAGGGGCCTTGCCTAGCTGGCAGGGTGCCTAACCAGCTTAGCTTAGAAAAATACTGGGAAATACAGATTCCTGCAGCTAGCGACCTGTCCTTTTACCCTACAGTGTTTGTCCTGTCTTGGACAGGACTCTTCAAATACAGTGCCAATTTCATACAGTGTCTCATCTCTCTGCACTTCATACAAGTAAATGGATATGTGTGCATTTTTGCCATAATTGTATACTCTCTCTCTGCTCTCCCAGCACAACTACTGAAGAATCACATTGCAGTGATATCTCCAGATTAGAATTTAAGGGATAAAACAGAGAGGAAGGAACCTGAATACAGCAATGATAAAATGCTGCTGTGCCACGGAGATTCAAATACATCTTCCCTCAAAACCTGCTTCTGCTGGTCTGAAGAAGGAAAAAAAAATAAAACAGTAAAGCAAGGAACATTTAATTGAGAAGGGAACTGTCTCAAGAAGGGGTAACTGTATAATCTAGCTCAATGCCAAATTGGGTTGTTGGAATAATTATCATCTACAAGGCACGAAACTGATACAAAAACACCGATCAGGGAAGTTCAGACAGAAAATTGTTTATAACCCATGACCCAATGGCTTCTATGCTGAGTGATTGTAGCACTGTTTAAAATGACCAAAGATACTAAACACGAATAACTTAGGAAACGAGTAAACATTTCTTATTGTTGGCATTTACCTATTGCATGCTGACAAAGTGTTTTAAGAATACTTTTGCTCCCCTCATGTGAAGATGCAACAGAATTATTAATACGTGCAGCAAGACACTGTGGCTGGGAACAAATTAAAAAGCAGTGGGAGTGTCTTGATTCTGATGTAATGTGCTCTGCTTTGGTTTGGCTGGGGGCTACAGGAGGTTTTATTTTTTTAATTCTTTCCCAAGGATTCCCTCTGTCTTTATTTAACAAGCAACACTAGATGTGCAGTTCCAAAAGCATTTAATAGCCATCCCTTGCTGAAAGACAGAGATGCTGTTGAGAGCAGTGCCTGGCAACAAATCATCAGCATTTAGTAGTATGAAGATACTGTTTTGTGTGCAAACCACTTCAGATTAAAATGCAGGTGTTTGTCCCTTCAAAGGGACAGCCTCTGTGCTTGCTTCTCCCAAGGGTCACATACACACCATTGCACAGGGAGAGGCACAAACCTAACAGCGAAGCTTCCCTGGAAAACACTACATTATCCTTTCTTTCTTCTCCTTACCCCCACCTCATAAACAGCACAGCATGTGTCGGACTAGCATTCAGGCTGCCCTAAATATTTCCTTTCTTCCGGGCACAATAATAATTTTACACTTGTGTTAAAGCAAATCTTCTGTGCCAGTCTGCTGTATGTTGCATACATCTAGAAACAGACCTGAAATGACCCAAGAGATTCAGACAACTGCTTCCTTTATGGACTTGCATCTTACAGTATCTCCACATCTGAAATGTACCCAATAAGATCAGGAATTGAAGGGGAAGAGGGAAGATAAGATACTTCAATAAGACCAAAGAGGAGAATTTGCCTTATGTAACAAGCTTCCCTGGGAATATTCTTCCCACCCTCCCTCTCCTCCTCGCCACCCCCATTAGTATTTATTTCTATAAAAATCCATTAGATACTGCAACTACATCTTGGCTCCTCTTTGCTTCAGTGAAAAGAGAAAGGGTTGTATATTTGTACCATGGAGTGCAAATGGTGTTGTCTGCCAGATCCCTCAGAGAGCTGCCAAAAAATTCTCCTGCATGCAGAGTGGATATCTAATCTGAGCTGTGGCCAGGCTGATGTAGGAGAAAGAGGTAAGCACTGTGATGCCTCACCGAGCTCACAACATCCTCTAATATCAAGGACATCTGCTCTCAGATTAAGCTGTCTCCCTAGACTGGCCCTTATAAGAAGCTTCTAAATGCCCAGGTATCTACTGAAGAAAAACAAAGCCTTATTTGGCCTTAGGAGGTGGGCCATTGTCAGCTTTCTCAAAAGCAGATTGCAACGCATTTCTAGAAGTGAAGAAGCACACTCCAAGCACACCCCCATTTTGATTACTACCTAAAATAAGAGCACGTGCTCTTAATAGGACACCATACATGACCCATATTCCATATTGACCCAGAAATTCTTCTCAGAGAACCAGAGACCTAAAAAAATCATCACACTCTTTCCAGAGCGATCCATAGTGCAGAACAAGGGCAAAACCCTGTTCAATTGGCCTCTGCTTCGATACAGACACGACTCGCACAAGTGATTAAGAGTGTTGCACAACAGATGTGGATTTCAGTTCCCTTGAGTGGCTTTTCTTTAAGTTCACTCGTGCAAGCTAGGGAATACAAATGGTCATAAAGCCATAAATTAAGCTAATTATCCAGTAAACCAAGAGAAAAGAAAGATTTCTATTCCTACATACCAGGGAAATAATCTGGACACTCTAGCAATGAAAGTCATGCAAGTGATGAATGGATAGGTCTGAGACTATTCAGTTCCCACTCCATATATCTGCCTTCTTCCAAGTTAGATGGATGTGTGCAAGAGGTAAACAGATTCATCAAACAAATAAGATCAGCAGTGCAGCCTGATATATTTCATCTTATGTGAAAGTTCCATTTGCTCTATAAAGTACAAGTTCAGTAGCATTTATATAATTCATTTAACTGTGCTTCCCTTTAACACCACAATAATCTTGTTTAGCTTTTCTTACTGGAAGAGACCACAAAGGGATAAAATCCCCAAAATAGTCAGTATAAAACTGGGCATCATGACCAAAGGATTGCTTGCATGACTGGGAGTTCTCATCTCGGGAGGGGTTAGTGTCACCAAAGGGAGTTCATAAACTAATCTCTATTCACATGCTTCCTATCAGATCTAGATGAGAAGTAGCCTGTAATCTCTTAAGAGCCAGAACTCTTTCTCTGGTTCCTATTTACGAAGTATCTTTGTGAAATATGGTGGAATCCTAGTTCATGGCTGAGGCTCATAGCTGGTATCACAAATAAATCATTAACAGCAGGATAAGGCAAACACCAGCATATTGTAAGCAGGAGAGTATTACCTCCTACCACAGGAGAACATTGAGAAAACTTCACAAGCAAACAGGACGTGTTTGCTCATGCATCACTTTTGCAAATATAAATACAGGCTATATGTGTACAACAAAGCCTTAGAGAGCAGCGTTTTAATCCTCTGCTTTCCATCAGGTGGCCAGCTAGCAATAAGCAAACATGCCCGAGACTGTGTATAAAGCCAACCATAGAAAGGCTGATAATCAGTCTCCTTTCCACATATGCTATTTTAGTAATCAAGCCTAGAAACAAGCCCAGTATTGCACCAAAGGTGCAGCGCTGCAGACTGGTCCTTGGAAAAACTCCTTATAAGAACAATTTTCTCCTAACCATCCTCTTCCAGAACATAGTGACTTACAGAAGCAAGCTGCTGAATCCCTAGGAATGCCTTTGCTTTCTGTGGCAATAATTAGTCTGCTCAGAAGACAGCCTTCTTCAGCAAGTAAACTACAGAAGATGCAAATTTTTTAACTCTCAGCTTACTTTATCCTCCAAAATGCATTTGTACGTGGTGAACAATGAGAGTAAAGACACAGCTTGGTTTGCTACCCTACAGCAGAAATGTCCAGGTAACCAAGTATGCAAACAGTGCTGGATAGAGAAAAACTAGCCACCAATGCATCTTTTTTCCTCTCTATTTGTAAAAAACGACCACCGATGGTGACATGAGCTCCATTTCTATTTTGTGTCTGTGTAGCCATGGTTTCTACCCCACTTGAACACTAATGCCATGGGATTTGTGCACCCATGTTTGCAAATACCTTCTTTGCTTTCCCTTCCAACTCAGTCCTAGCAAGGCACATGCTCCTTCTCATCTGTTTAATCAGACGGCACTACACAACGGATGTGAGCAAGACCAGCCTGGTGCTGAATCGCTGTGCTGGTGCCAGTCCTAAAGAAAAACACTCATGAGAGAAAGAATGCCAACTAGGCATGAGTTGGGAGATGGGATGGAGAATAACATGATTCATGTCACAAGTGAGCCTTTGGAAGATTGTTGAAGTAAACAGGAATCAGTCTTGAGTTTTAAAGCCTTAAGAATAGCCAAGATTTTGGAAGCAGTCAGATGCTCTGTTTCTTTGGCATGTGGAACTGCTTGGCATTGTGGCACTCAAATCTCAGTTCAAGTGCAGTCACAATAAAGATTTAGACACCATGAATGCACAAATTAGGGGTAGGAGAACCCCAGAGTGTCCAGCAGAGAGCACTGTAGACAGAGAGCACTCTTACTGATCATTCCTCACTCAAATTGTCTCAGGACCCTGTGCTTTCAAAAGTAGATGAAAACATTTTTACCTTTAGCTTCTAGACAGACCTAAAAAAATAAAACAATAGCCTCTCCAGTAACATTTATTTCTTCAATCCTTCCTCCAATATGTCAGAAGAGAAGTCTTCAGGGCCAAGTGATAGCAAAGCTGTAAAAGGAGAACTCAGATGTGACACCCACTGTTGCAGAAAAAATAAATTCAATCTTTCCATCAGAGTTTTCTTGTTTCCACCAAAATAAAACTGGTGAGATTCCCATGCTGGAACCTCCCACTTTTATTTTTGTAGAGGGAGTAGGAAGAGTGAGGAAATCCGAAGAGGACATAGCTTTTCACCACTAGGTAGTACACCTGCAAACTCCCAGCAAGGACTGTTAATACAGAAGGTTATATTTGCTCAGGAAAACTGAATGGAAGAAAGAGCCAGAGAGGACTAGTAAAGAAGCAGAGGTCAAGCTCAGAGAAGTCCCAGAGCTAAATTTGTGTGAATGTGTTAGAAGGAAGTGTCATATATGCTTGTGCTGCTCCATCTCCCAATTGTGGCCACAAGCAGACATTGAGGGAAGAATAATGAAATTGGATTAGATGGATCCTTGGTCTGAACCAGTCTGGCCATTCTTATGTTTGTGTGTTCTTTTCTGTGAATAAGAAGGAAAACATGGAAAGGATACTTTGGAAATATAAGGAAGGGACATGTTTCAAAGATGAGCTTTCACCTGTCTGAAAGACTGGGCAAGCCTGATGAACCCCTGGAAGAGAATCTGCTCCACGCTTTGATAGTCAGGATACGATTTAAGCAAAAGTTTTGAGATTATGCTGTAATTGCCCAATTAGCTCTTGCGTGCAAAAGGGATTCTCTTCTATTTATCCATATCCAGCAGGGCAGAAATCCAAAGCTTTCTGCCCACTGTGGATTTGCTCTTCCAATTCATTAGGATTAATTTCTTCACCACCCACACAATTCTCTGAATCTCTTCCTCCCCTTCTGCCCCATTGCCACCTGTCAAATTTATAAAGATGATTGGTGCTCCCTAAAAGCAGCATGGAACATCTTTATTCATCTATTTACTAGCAGATGCTTTCCCCCCCTGCTCCTTTGCTAGACTAGTTCTTTCCAAAAGCCTGCAGTCTGTCAAGCTGTCCCCAGACCACATATGTGCATGCAGTGTTTAACCACATCACCTCCTGTAACCCCAGTGTCTAATGTGTTCTTATCCCCCCAAAATCCTAGGCAGCATTTTATTTTGTCAAATACCGAGTAAAACAAGAATATTTTCAAATCTATTGGCCATCAAATTAAATGACAACCCGTGTAAATGGGTCAGCATAAAGACTTCAGGCTTGTCTAGAGCAATTGTTTTTATTTCTAAATCAGAGGATAAATTTTGGTGGATTAACATCTATGTAATCCTGTTGTCAAGTCATTGGGCAGAACTGGGACTGACTGTTTCTCCTTTACCTCCTCCTATCTCAGTCCAAAGCTTATACAGAGTCATGGGAAAAAAGGGGGGCATTAATTGCTTGTGCTCTGGGTCATTTACCCCTGTTTACTAAGTGACACCTTTTCAGAAAGCCTCTTGAAGTGAATTACCAGAGATGCTCTGTAAATTCATCGGTTTGGGAAGAACTGTCTCTGATCCTGTTTGCATCACAGTACAACATGTAATCCTAGGAGTTTTCTTTCAAACTGGAAATCATGATAACAGCAGAGGGCCTGCACTTTCATTTTGAAAAGACTGAGTGCTGGAAGAGTGCTTCTGACCCACAGCTCCCTTCAGTGCTGGAAGCTATCTGAACTCCATCAAAGGAGAGCACAGGTAAACTGGGAAGCCTCAATAAAACACTTTGTTTTGAAACATCTATCACAGCCCTTAAAAAGAAATCAGAGCATTTTCAGCAGCCACAGCTGGAGAAGAGTAGGAACACTCTCACAATCCTAACTCCACATCAAAACCTAAGAGACTGCACAACAAGTTACCTAATCAAAGAGTCATAGAATATCTCAAATTGGAAGGGACCCATAAAGGTCATTAAGTCCAATTCCTTGCTTCTCCCAGGACTATCTAAAACTAAGCAATAATGACTATGTTGTCCAGGCACTCCTTGAACTGTGTGAGGCTGGTGCTGTGACCACTTCCCTGAGGAGCCTGTTCCAGCAACCAATCACTCTCTCAGTGAAAAACTTTTTCCTAATGTCCAGTTTGAACTTCCCCTGACACAGCTTCATTCCATTCCTCATGTCCTATCATCAGACAAGTCAGCCTCTCTGCAAGCCAGTGTCTCAGCTGCAGATTGGGAATAACAGCCTTTTCCTTCTCCAGGGAAATAATGGGAAGTGCACTAGGGAAGACTGAGAAAGGATCATACCCTGGAGTGGAAAAGGCTAAGCAGATCCCTTGGGTATCCCATTCCAGCACCTGCAACAGCAACATAGAGATACATTTGCTTTAAATTGTCAAGTACCATCAGCAGGGTCCAGAGCACAGAACTGCTCAGGGGGAGCTAATGTATCCTGTCACAAAGCACAGCACACAGCCCCCTCATGCTGCATTATTTTCTTACCCACTGCTTCTGCGTCTTCCATCCCCTGAACAATACCCACCACACTGCAACTTGTGTGTTTGCAATTCACACACCGTCAAGAATCTTGAGTTGCTTGGGCTTTCCTGACAGAACTAAATGAATAGCAAATTGAGATCTATCTTTTCCTCCTCTTTACTTCACTCTCCCCTTGCTTTTGTACATGCTGAAGTAAAAAGCTTCCTCTGACTCAGATTTCAGCTGTCACAGATTTCAGCAGTTTTCTCCTAAGAAGTCTGGATGCTAATGAGAGAAACAGCAGCTGTCTCTAAATAAATACTTCATCTGCTGTCTGTGGTCAAAGGGCAGTAAAGGCCAGGAGCAGGTGTGGTGGGTGACTGCTTCAGAAAATCCCCATCCTCAGCAGGCAGGCTCTGGTGAGAAGGGAGTGGGACCTCCACCCTCTGATTGACAGGAAGACCAGGGACAGATGCCAGGGCAAACAGGAGGGATGGGACAAGAGGGCTTGTGCTCACCTGGACACAGGTCAGGCAGCCAGCAGGGTACAGGGCTGCTGCCCCTCAACCCACTGTTCAGAAACCCTGCTGCTGCCTCCCATTCCTATGGGAATCACGTCCACCCAGGCAGCAACATCTCAGGTGCCAAAAAGCAATCAGGGTTTTAAACACCCAAGTATCCCATAAATAGGGCATCTTACAGGTGAGATGACTCAAGGCAAAGAGATTGAAGTGACTTGCTAGAAATGCAATTGAGATGGGAACTAGGACTAAAGTTTGGGCATTTCTCTTTCTCAGCATCTAGTGCTTTACTAAAAATGAAGGTTTGGTTGTTCTTGGCCAGAGTCCAAGGACATGCTTTGTTGGCAGCATGACACAATCTGTTTAGAGCTTTTTGATCCCCACATGTTCAAAGCATTTGTACTTTCTACAAAACGTGGTGGTGTCATTGAACACAATATTATGTTTGAACTGAAAGGAGGAAAAAACATCTCCATCTATTTTATACGTAAATAAGAGTTGGTCTTCTACATAGCATCTTAGTAAAGAATGAAGGAAGAGTGAGTTTGACCCTTGCTGAGATAATTATTGATAATCTACCATCAATTTACTCAAACAAAAATGCATCCTATCAGATCCACTATAATTTCTTTCACTCTGCATGAAGACATCCTGGGATAGAAGGAAGGGCAGAGGGGAACACAGAGGTACCTGAGGACCTATTCATGTCCTAGGGATCCTAAAGAGCACAATTTCAGTCATGTGTATCATCCTATCTTAACAGGTTCACTTACCTGCAACACCCTAGGCTTCCCACAGTAGGATTTTAAATGGTAGCAGGAAAGTGTACTGCTGCTTAAACCAGAAATAAATTGCTGTTGCCATTCCATTTCCACTAGAATTGTCCCAGCTAGAAGGAGTTGGGTGTCAGGTTCTCATGTCTCAATATTCCCAATAGTAAGAAGTGCCTTGAGACATGTTCAGTGATTTTCTTCTTCTTTCATGCCTATTCTTTGGTCTGTCTCTTCTCAGTCTCTCTTTTAGAATAGCACACAAGATGAATCAGAGCACAGGTAAGTCCTAGAGCTCCATACAACCTCATGTGTCTCTCTGTTTCTAGACCAAGCAGCAGCACACCACAGAGAGGCACAACAGCCACCCCACAGTCACAGAAAATTAGTTGTGCCACCCAGGATTTAATAGCCCATCAGGTATCTTTTAGGGAGATAAATATTGAGGTATTTTCCTAGTAGGTAAGTGTTCATAATGGGCAATACACCTGTAACTGCAGTAGCATTACAGTTCTCATCACATGCAATGGTACAGCACCAGTTCTGTTGCCAGATCCATGAAAGAAGCTTACCTTTCTCTTGTGTTTTCTCAATTTGCACATTCATTGCCCCTGATAGTACCAGGTCATCTGGTGTGGGCTCAGATGAGATAACTATCACTTCTGCGTGCTTAAATTCTTTGACAGAACAACAGCTTTACAATAATGAGTGGCAGGACACTAAAACCTTTCCGACTTGATGGATAAAACAGTTCTCCATGCTTCATGGGCAGTTCAGATGCTTGACACGAGGGATATTGTGATGATTAATAATTAACTGGCTGGAGAGACTGAGAGCTCAAGGACAGATGCTTCCCATCTGCAATCTCCTGGAGCTGAGGCTGCACTTTCCAGGAGGGAGGGAGGGGAGCTAGTAGGGTGAGAAGGTGACAAGGTTGGTGTGCCCCTGGAAGTCAGCAGCCTTTTCAAGACACTTTGCTTTCATCTCCCAACACAGAAGAAGGTATTATCCTGCACTTCTCCAGGTGGCTTTCACTATCCAAGGCACTGGGGGACCAGAGCAGCAATGATCCCTGCCAATTCCTGGTGTCAACTCACCTAAATGAGATGCATCATTAGAAGCTGCATTCATGTATTTAATAGGCTTGAACATCAGCTTTAATGAGACACCTCTGAGATCTCAGGGGAGGTAACAGACAGTTAGAAATATGCTTCAAAGTCCTGTGGGTATGAGAAGTAAAATCCAAGTTCAGAGGTACCAAGTACAAGATTTTTAAGTACCTCATGTGTTAGAGACTATTAAATTGTTCTTTACACTAGCTTTAAAATTTCATCTGCATAAATTTCTTTGATCCATGAACGGCTTTAACTGCATTAAAATTAGTCAGAACAGCAGCTGCAATAGGCACCAAACTGCATATCTCAGAGTAATTACACATTACAAATGGAATCCTTGAAGCATTTCAATAACATGCCATATTACAAACAGCACTTGAAAAGCCACAGATGGACGTGTGAGCCTCCTAGCATAACTTTACTGCAGAGATGAATTTGGATGGTAGGATGTCACTTTTACTCCAGCTTGCTTCCTGCTTCCTTGCCTTTCTCTCAGGAGTAGAGGACATTTCAAAGAATGTTGAAAAAGTTTTAGTTGATCCTGTGCAGTTGAAAACTGTGAAAAAGAGATGTGTAAGGAGTCTCTTCCTCTTCTCTCCCTCTTTCTTTTACCTCCCAATTCAGCTCTCTGGTGATATGTTCCTTCCTATTAGCTCTGCCTGAATACAAGGGACAGAAGAGTACACAGTCAGGGGGATGTATAACCAATCTAATTAACATGGTGCTGGGATGAACTCCTGTCTGTCCCCCAGGGGTGTCCTGCCTGTTTGCCAAGGCCTCTGGTTACCATGATGCAGAGCATCTCCTGCCAGCAGCACTCTGCCCGGGGGAGGAGACAGAATTTGACCCAGACAATAAAAACAACTGAAATTTTTGTGGATCCATGTGGTTTGCATTCTTTCATCCTTCCCGAGGCTTTTGCTCAGCAGAAGTCACAGCTCTTGCTTATATGATGAGAAACATAAGGGGGAAAAAAGTATTTATAGTACTTCCTTTATTCTGGTCCCAAGAACACCCAAGCTTGAACTGGGCCCATTTAATTTGCCCCTGATTCTTCTTGGCTTACACTGTAATTCATCTGTTCTGTTTCAATTCAGTACAACCTATGCCTCAATGCCCTGTCCCCCAGCACACAAGGCACAGTGCTCCAGCAGCAGAAAATAGGTCTATTCCACATCCCAAAGAACTGCCGAAGAGAAGATAGCCAGCTGTCTCGGATAACGAGCAACCATAAAAATTAGAGTGAACAAAAGTACAGCAAATGGCACTGCAATCAAGAACAATGAATGTTAGAACTGAGACAGATGGTGGGTGGATTTCAGCTTGGGACACGCATTTTTAGCTCGGGCCTCCACAGATTTGGAAACCTTCAGCACTGCCTTCCCCTCTTTCTACAATGTCTCCATCACAGGTATAGTACCTGTCTCCAGGTAGGTCTCCATCACTCTAAAGGTATAGTAGCCCTTGTATTCTTAATGCTGGGACAGACTGAGAAAAAAAGCTCCACAAGTAACTGACTCTGTGGGCTAGGTAGACAGGTAAGGAAGAAAGGGCAGAAGAGATCCTCTCAGCACAACAAAGCCTGACATCTGTCTAAAAATGCCCTGATTGAAAACAAACCAGTAGGAGGAGGGAAGAGTAAGGTTAACCTCTTATTTCCCAGGAGGAGCAAATGCTTTCTGCTTGTACCTAATAACCAGGAGCCCAGACACTTGTTCAGGAGGGAACAAACCAACTTTCTAACCACCTCAGCCTGCCAGAGGGAATTTGACTCTCCACCCACCTCAGAGAGAAGCAGCCTGGTTGCCCTATCATAGTGTCTGGAGTCCAGCTTTCTCATTCCTTCATGGTGAAGCAGTTATAGAATTGCATAAAGTAGAGAATACATTCCTTTCACATAAAATACATGCTCAGTGGGCCATAGAAGAAGTGTGAGTAGCACTATAGCTTGGCTCCAGCCTGGACAACCTCCTGGAACAGCTAGGATTCACTGGAAATATTCACTCTTCTGCTAAGTGAGAATTTCAAACAATATAGAAATATTTTCACACAAGAGATCAACCAAATCCAGAGTTTCCTGCTGTCTGCTTCTCTGGCAGACCTGTGGGAAGGGGCAGTTGTGTTTGAGTCTCCCAGGGATTTTAACCTGGTCTCTGTCACCCCAGATGCATCAGCACACTAAATGGTAGAAGCCAAATGCAGAACTAGTACTGTTACTCCCCCAGCACATAAGCAGCACTCTTGACAGAACCTCTGGGTATGTCATGCCATCTCAAATGCCCTAAAATAGTCAAGACATTTCTACAAAGTTGATAGCTATGAAAAAAGATGAATGAGGGAAAATACCTCAACCTTTCCTGAGAGAAATCCAGAGGCCAGACAAATATCCTAAAATGTCCTTTTATATCGATGCTTAGCTAGTAGAGCCTTTTGTTTTCTAGATAAGTGATTTGCTCAGAAAGCACCTGAGCCCTGCCTGAAAATACCCACAACCTAGGCCTCTTCTTATGCAAGTAGAGCAGATAGCTGAGGCTCTTGCCCCAGATGCTGCCCAAGAGTAGAGGTTAATGACAGAGGTAATGACTTATCAGATTAATCCCATGGTTAACCTCGTGCTCCTCTCTTTCTGCCAGTTCCCACATTTACCAGGCTAGTCCAGAGCTGGGGGAGATGACTAATGTAGGGCAATTATAAAATCATCAGCTCCAAGTAATCCCAAACAGAGCAAGACACACAGATGAGCCAAGAACAGATGTCTAGAAGAACACTGTGTTCCCAGGGAAAGCTAACCTATGGCAAAGTCTATAGTTCACTCTGGAAGGCTACACTGGCTCCTCATACACTCTAAACCCCGAGGCAGCAATCAGCATCTAGGAAGCTTATTTTCTTGCATCAGGACCCAGTGTAAGGCACTCGCTAGCAGCTATTGAAGAGAACAGCAAAGAGGTTGATTGTTCTTTGTGGGTTTAAGTATGACCATATGGAAAGCAGAGTAACAGATCCATGGCTGAAGGTTCAGCAAACCATGTAATCAACAGAGTGTACACTGTGCCAGGTCCTCCCTTTCACAGAGATGTGGATCTATCAGCAGTCACGTGGCATTCAACTCATGTGTTGACACACACAATGAAGGCACTAAACAGGCTGAAATGCTTTCAGCATTTCTAGCATCAGACACCGGCTTCTGTAGATCAGCATTCCTAGCTATCAGAGATCATTTATTTCTCCCAGCTTTTCTTCTCTTATCATTACTTTTCCTGACGCCTTTTTAAACAATTAAGATTAATTGTTTAAAAATTAAGTTGCCAATTAAAACCACTTTCCAATCTTAGGATGCAGCCTCATAGTTTGCTCTGAGATGAGAAGTCTCACAGATTCACACGCTGAGAGATAAAGCTCTGAAGTGAGGAGATACCTACTTTCTCTGCTCTGGATCTTTCACACTCAAAAACATCCAGTGTTTACCTAGAACAGTAACAAATATTTTTTTCTTTCCTAATAGTTTGAGTCCACTTGTTAGAGAAAGAATCATTAGACTTGTGAATTTTGGGGGTTTTTTCCCCAGCAGAAATATAGATTTTTTGTATTGATTGGTCTCTGCGTCCCTCCCCAGCTTCAGCTACGTCATCTTCACATAATGACAGGAACAAGAGGGACTGAAACAAACAGAGAATTAGAATAAGGGCAACTCAGGTCACTAACACAGCTTTCAGCCCTAAGACACCCATTTAAATTCAGTTCATTGCACTAATGCACAACTATATACCTGCCGATCACCACACTGAGAAATGGATCTGACAGCTGTTCCAACTTAGTAGCTCACTAATGCTCGGCTCTCCCCTACAGAAACTCCCACTGCATGTATAACTTAGTCCCTGTGGGCTGCCTGAGTAGGAAGCTGGATGACCAGCTGAGCCATGACACCAGAGCAGCTCAACCTATACACTAGGGATGAGGTACAAAAGCCAGAAGGGTCTGCTTTGCTACTGCTAGCAGAAATTTATTTGTTAGGAGAATGACAGTCTCCAGTACTGTCAACACATCAGATTTCATCAATAGTAAGAAGGATTTGTTTGGTTTGGGGGGTTATTTGTTTGTTTTAAGGAATAGCCAAGTAAAATTAGGAACCTTGACAGCCTAGTGAGCCAGAAGCTAAATCTTGCTGACAGAAGTGTCATGTCCTAAAAGGAGTCTGCCTTTCTGTAAGGGGAAAGCCCAAAAAGCACCAGAGAAAAATCACTGGAAACCAACTTCCATATGGTTTCAAGAGGAAACAATCATTTCTCTCAGAGCTGCTCAGAGCCAGGCCAGGGGATTGAGACTTTGCTCATAGGTGGGGTTAAAGAAAAACTTCCAGTTAGCAGAAAAAGTAACTCTGGATCTTTTGTATCTCTGGGTTAAAGCTGACCTTACTTTGAGCTCCTGGGCTTACACCTGAAATCCTGCACAGGAGACTCCTGCCTCCGCAGGAGTTCAGGCTGCCTTGAAATGAGTGCTTTAGAGACACCAAGTCAGATTGTCACCTGCAGGAACCAACTCAAGAGCACGGATGTGGGAACTGCAGGCTAATGACAGGATCTGTGAGGATTTGCTCTAGAAGCAGAGTTCACACATTTTTTCACACTGTGTTTGCTTTCCTAGGTTCTCCTCACTCATAAGGGTTTCTTACATTTGCTGATGTAAAGCAGAGTATGTTGTGGAGTAGTTTTCCTAAGGCATGCAGGGCTAGCAGAAGTGACAACTCCCATGTTGCCCTGAATGAGTCAGTTCAAGTCAGTCCACTGGGCAACAGAGCACTGGTTCAGTGAGCTTGCTGATGGGATAAATGCCGTGGCTGGAGAGAGCAATGCCCTGTGTGCAGTCAAGAGACAGCTCTTGACACATCTCATGCATAAGCATACAGTAGCCAGTGACAGGGCTGCAGTGCTGGAGAAGATCTGCAGTAACATGGACAGGTAGCCAGCTTGTCACCCTGACAACATCCAAACAGACTGTTCCCCCGATGGATAACACAGCTCCAGGCTGTTGCTAAGACAACAAAAATCCACTTATTATGCATAAATGGGCACACTTCATTGCTGGACTTATTAACCCAGGCCATGCCACTTACTCTTTATCTTCTTAATTGATTTAAATCAGATGACATGTTTGGATTCCTTCTTCTGGAAGGAATGGACTCAGCTGCAGCTCAGTGTATTAGTTTTTTTAATCTTTTCTTCCTCTAAGTGATTTCCTCTCTCCAAAGACACAAGAGAGTAGGGATGCCTAGTTGCATTTCATCTTCTCACGGGCTTGAAGCAGGCACTGACTACAACACAGTGCTCAGCATCACCAAACTGCTTTCCTTGTCCCTCTGCTCCTGCATTCAAGCAGGGCAAGGGAGCAATCCTGCTCTATGACTACCCTGCCTGAGGTCAGCCTGCTGTCACTCAAACGAAATTGATGCAGTCTAGGAGGAAAAGAGAAGCAGAAACAAAGCCTAGTTTTCCTCACCTGCACACACTGCCAGGCTGCTCAGCCTGATTTATTTGAAACCTCTAATGTACTGCCATCAAATTTGCCATAACAGCTTTTTAAAAAAAATTACTGACTTTTTTTTTTCAAAGTCAAGAGCATTTGCACTGGGAATTGTTGCATCCAAGAAAACTGAAGCAGTCTCTCCTATCTTGGGCTCAGGACTCTGCTGTTATCCAGTGAGAGCAGCTTTTCCTGCCCTCCTTTCTCATTCTCAGCAGTGGTCTATTTAGTCTCTCTGACCTTTAACCAAGAGTCTTCCCAGAGAATTTTTGGGCCCATAATAGAAAGTATCACAGTATGACACAAGAGTGATTACGAACCCTGAACCTATTATGCAGCATATGCGTAGTTTAATAATCTAAACTCAGTCCTACCAAACAAACAATCCAA
Organism: Edolisoma coerulescens; assembly: GCA_013397115.1. Lineage (NCBI taxonomy): Eukaryota > Metazoa > Chordata > Aves > Passeriformes > Campephagidae > Edolisoma > Edolisoma coerulescens. Next base: position 504,946 of record VWZW01002014.1, on the reverse strand, counting down.
GAAACAAACCCAGCCAAACCAAACAAAAAACCAGCATAGGAGACCAACTCAACGCTCTAGGAAGACACATAAAACAAGCACCTGAGGGCTACCTGATCCCTCGCACTACCACCTTTGAGCAGCACTATGTCTGACTCCTCCCAGAAACCAAGAGCATTTAGCATTCCTGTGGGACATGCTATAGCACTGTGGGGAACCCACTTCCAGACACCAGGCCCCTGTTAGCTCACCATTCTGTTTTGTTATTCAGTACCCTGTGCTTGATATGGTTTGAAGACAGAAAATGAATACGAATCTGGATAAAAGAAGAGTCAGTGATAAAGTAAAATTCCAAGCACAAAATCTTCCCCTTTTCCTTCAGGAATTTTAGGATTTATCTTTGAGCTTACCTCTGCAACAAGCCTGGGAAGAAGATTAAAACACCCCAGATTTTTGCTAGTCAGTTCTTATTCATGGAAGAGGGAATTCTTATGAGTTTTGTGACTGGTCACAAAACAAACAATAATATGGTACACCTACCATGCCCTTCCAAGAACATGGCAAATTTTGAGTGTGTTTTGGAGAACTGAAATGATTCAGATTTGGCTAATAATTTTGGACAGAAATGACTGGCAAATATTTGAAGGAAAATCAAAGCATTTAATTTAATATATTTATATCAGGAGTTTCCAAGGAGTTGCCAGAATTAATTAAAATCTCCCAAAGGCAATATTTTGCTTTTTGCTCTCTGTTTGTTAAATACATTCAGTTTGGCCAACATATGAAGGAGGGGAAAAAAAAAGAAATCCTAGTGACTGTCCATCACTTAATCTTTCAAGACCACATGCTCTACTATTGACTTAGAACAACTCTTCAGCTCATCACTGCAAGAAATTTCACAGCTATCAACGTACTTAACAAAAAATTCCCCTTGCTCTCCATGTGGCTTCCTGGAATACCAAACAGATGCTGTGCTTCTCCACACACTGCAGCTCACAAACAACTAACAAGTAGCACAGAGATGGGGCCACCACCTGCACTAGGATTTTTCACTCTTCTGACTAAGCGAGCTAAGAGGATCTGAGATTTTTAACTACAGTAAGCACAAATATGTTCACATTTTTCTGAGTAACTAGACTTATTCTTTCCTCCAGAGAGATAATGACATGCTCCATGATCTAGTCAGTGCTTTAAAACAATCACTTCACAGAATGAAGTGCTTTGCTTGCAATCTTGTTGCTGCTTCTATAATAGACCCAAAGGCTCCTTATATACTGAAGACAGAGGTACAAAGCATCTCTCTTCCTTCACTCCATCTACAGTGACCTGAATGTTATTTCCCTCTCATTGACTCCAGAGGGGATGACAAGTAATGTCAGTGGAATCATGGAATAACTGCGGGACAAGGCTGAGTAAGAGAGCCCCTCTCTCGTTCAAACAGACCCTACATCACTGCTCCCTGGCTCCCTGCTGACCAGGGCTCTCATTCTCCTCTGCAGCACATCTCAGGGGCTCATGTTCCCCAGCAGAAGGAGTAAGAAAAAATGCCAGTAGATCAAAACAACAGTTTTGTATATAACAACAGCTGATGTTATCAGCTGCAAAGACAGTGGAAATTCAGGACAACAATAATAAAAATAAAAGAGGGACAACAGTGATATGAATATCTTTGCCTTTAATATGATAGCATGAATGTGCTATGCAATAAGCTGAAAATATAATGAGAGCCCCCAAACCTGAATCTCTGCCAAGCAAACTATTTTTAGTGGAATATGTTTAGCTTGTTAAAGATTTAAACCCAGGAAATAATTGCAGTTACTCTTCTGCCTGATTTAAGTAAGCAACATTTATTAATGTACAGTGACAAACTATTCCAAAGTAAGCCACAAAGACTTAAAGTGATGACGGAACAGGATAATATCCTGACTAAAAAAAGTCAACCCTGTGATCTAAGTAAGATCTGTTCCATGCTAAACAGCTTATTGAGGCAGACTGGGGGGAAGAGAGCTGCAAGTTATGAAAGGGAATTTGATTTGTCCCTCTGAAGGTGAAGTGGTAACAGACTGATCTGAGCAAATTCTGTCACAGACTTTATAGACCTAGTTATTCCTTGAAGGTCTCCAACCAGCAGTTGACTTAGAGTAAGTCCATGCAAGAGCTGGATTCAGACTCAGAAAGAGATTCATCTGTGATCAAACCCCTGATCCATGTAGTTATTCTGTGTTCACACTTACACATTAAATCAGAGTTCAGTATCCTGCATATCTACTCTTTAAAATGTCCTAATTGAGCAGCAAAGTCCACCTGCCCTGTCTGTTTTGCAAGTGTCCAAGTGTGTACAAGCTCGTACAAGCTCTTTGGCAAGAGACAGAATAGGGTATAACCACCCTGTGTGCTGGGGGTGACGGAAGGTTGGTTTTGATGACTATTCAGAACACTTGGAATACCCAGTGATTTTTGCTCCGTTATTTTATGCTGAAGAAAGTAAGCCTATGAATAGATCTACCTGCTTCAGTAATTTGTGCAAAACACCTCATTAAATAGCAGCACTTTTTTTTCCTAAAGAAGCCTGCTACATACCCAATGGGTAAAAGGATAAATGGCTATAATCTTTGAATACGCAAGACTACACAGAGTGGGTATTTCGTAGCTGCACAAAGCCCATAATTGAACTTCTGCCCTAGGGATAAGTTTTCCTGCAGTGTAAGTGCTTCCAGTTGCCATACGGGGGTCATGTTCTTTGTCAGGAAAGCAGAGCTTTACATCCAGCTAATCATTGTTCCCAGCTGTCTTTTCTTTGTTGTTGTTGGGTTTTTTCCATTGAGGCTAGTTTTCCAACAGTCATTCAAGCAAATGTGCTCATTTCCCAGTTCCCCCGCAATTCCCCACCACAGTGTAACAAAGTGCAAACTTTGCATGGCTACATTCCAGGCTTCATGGTGTTAAAATCATAGCAGCAATGGAAAAGTGTGGTAGCCTCAAGAGTCATAATGTAGGACTTGAGCTACAGGTGACTCAGTGGTAGTCAAACAGATGCTATATGAAAATAGAATGGTTTCTGTGTACAGACTGGTTAACCCATGGAGTTAGTACTTACACATGAAGTTCATGGTTGGCTAAGCAACAAAAACTACTCAGTCTGAAGTAAACTGATGACCTCAATTCAGTTCACCGTGTCTGAGTGTCCATCTCAGAACACCGTGACCATGAACAGCAAGCTCCTTCTGCCTTAATTACTTAAGGCTTCATCTTTGGTGTCAATGAATCAATCAAACATAAAAAAGTAAAGACCATGTCCATCCAGTATTTGGATCTCTTCAGCTCAGTGGTGAAATATTCACTGTTTTGGGATGGATCAACAGTGGCTGAGCAAGGAAAGCTTAGGCCATGGTCTACTGCAGAACAAACTAAAAAAATTGCAAGGAAGTCAGGGGATACTATAAAAGGACAACACGACTCCTTTATTTTCTTCAAAGGATTAATGATAAACTCTTGTACATGCATTTGCAATGTGAGTCCCTTGTTATCAGGCACTAGTTACCACCTATTTGGGTTACCAGACCTGCTGGTTGATGAACATCTTGGGAGAGTTCACAGTTCAGGCTGCTAAGCAACTGACCTTTAAACACTCAAGACCAAAGTCCTGGGAATGATTTTACATCAACTAGCTCAGTTTTACCAATAATAGCTCTGGAAGAAGCAGCTTCAGTCCCCTGTACTTGTGCTTTTTGGACTGCTCACCAATGCAAATACAGTCCTACCTAAATAATCCCTACCACTCACTCTTCCCTCAGAAAACAACCCACCTGTTTTAGTTCTCAAAAGGTCCTTTGATCCTTGTGATAAAAAGATGTTTGACTTTTACAGCAACCCACTCCTAATCTCTTTGGTGTCTATTCTCTGGATTTCCCCAACAAGGAAACCCACACTATTCTGTGGGCTTCCTGGTAAAAGTTGTCACTGCCTGATGACAAAAAGCAAAAGTATGCTGTAATCTTAAAGATCTGGAGCTTGATATTTAGATCTCAGCACTTGGGCCTTATAAGGTTGTATTTTCCCCAGAAAGAAATTTCTGGAAGATCTGAAAACTACTTTTTTTAAATCATTAGTTGGTAATCAAAAAACAAAGGTGAAATACATAATCATCAAAACATTCCTCATCTGAACATGCCTCTCCTAAGCTTCTGTCTGACCAGCAAGCAAATGGGTTGTGCCAAGCCTTCTTCTCTTTGGGGGTTTGTGCCAAGATTTGGACCTGCTGATTTGCTAGCACAGAAAACACCCACTCACATTTCCCCTTGCAAGAAGAGGTCAAGGAAAACCACTTGCTACCCTGTGAACTTTCAGGAAATATTGCTGAGCAGCATGTGCCCATGGTCCTTTATGTGCTGAAACTTCACCAGACAATTTCTTACTCTTGTTGTTGCAATTAACCTTCAGAGAAAATTATTAACTACAACCTTACGCATACGAGGAATTGATCCAGATTATTATCCTAGAAACTATGCACTTACTGTAACTCTACAGCTGTTTCTCCTCCTTAAATGAAATCCTGACCCCCACCCCACAGCCTGGTAATGCTTGCTCACTCAAAATTAAAGGACAATTATCTCTAACAAAGACAGAGGTGATCACATTTCCTTCCTTAACTGGGGCACTGGAAATTAAAAAGTCTTCTCCTCTCCCAGTGCTGCTCCTGAAAGATTCTGCAGAAAATCTGGCACAATACCTGTAATCTGGCCCAATACACTAAACATTAGGGGAAAAAAAAAAAAAAAAGCAGGGTCAGCAACATCTTTGACATGATACAATGATAGGCTTGGATGAGGAGTTTGGGACAGGGAAGAGAGGGAGGGGGAGGGAATCAGCCTCTCTGGGGATCTGTGCTTGGCTCCTCTTTGTACAGTGCCTGCCCTCCAAGCATGAAGTCCCACCCAGCCCCACTCCCCCCCAGCCAGTAGTGCTTCATACTCACCATGTCATAAACATTCAGAATCACTGGTTCATTTGCCATTGTTGATTGCAGTAGAGGCTGGATTAAAACCTTTCAGTCCCTGCCAGCTGTGTGTTGGTGCCCCCAGGGTACACTTTTACCCTGAGCCAGATAGAAGAAAATGCCTCATCCTACAGTCGCTGAAGGAAGGAGCATGGAGGGAGAAGGAAAGGAGGGAATTCTCACGGTTGGGTGTGTATGTGTGTAAAGTTGGTTGCAGGGAGGCAGGAAGGCCTAGGTTGGGTTTGCTGGTTGTATAGGGTTTATTTTAGCCCTCCACGCTGTGACAGATCCAAGGTTTCTTTCTAACTCTGTAGTGCGCCTTGGGGTCCGTAGACTCATACACCACCGTAATCAGGCACCGTCCAAGCTCTAAAATCCCGATCCACAGAAGACAGACTCTGAGCCCAAATACAAGCCCTCTTCTGGCACCGCGAGCAAGGTGGGTGGCAGTGCGTGCAGGGGGATTTCTCGGCAGCGCGGAGTGCCGCTACCGCAGCGGGCTGCCAGCAGTACGCAGGAACCCGGGGCACCAAGGCACGGAGCGGGGCTGGAGCGGGCGCCGAGCTCCCTCCCTCCCGCCGGCGGAGCCCGGAGGCACTCCGGGATCTGTCCGTGGTGCTGGGATCGGTCTGCCCGGAGCCGGGATCTGTGCGCGGAGCTGGGGTTGCTCCTCCCGGAGCCGAGATCTGTCCGTGGTGCTGGGGCCGGTCCGCCCGGAGCCGGGGTCTGTCCGTGGTGCTGGGGTCGGTCCCGCTTAGGCACTCGGTTGAGGGTTCTCCGCCCCTGGCAGGACACGGTGAAGAGGCTGTGCCAAAAGGATTCCAGCGCGGGGCTCGGCGGTGGGAGGAAGAGGAGGAGGGGGCTGTCTGCCCCCGGGGCAGAGAGGGGATTCCGCAACCCCCATCCTGCCCACGACGTGCAGGTAGACCTGGCGTCAGCGCCGAAGTTAGAAGGCAGTTCCTCGCGGGAGATGATGCGGGATTACCCGGACTGGGGCTGGAGAGAGGAAGATGCCAAGCAGGCGATGCTTCCAGGCAGGGTACGGGGCTGGACACCCCAGCTCTCTGTGCTCTGCTCTCCGCAGGGCCAGTCCTTATTTCGCGATCAGCTCGTCCCGAGCCGGGCAGCTCCTACTGACTGACAGCCAAGGGGACCTACCCCGTCCTCTGCTGGCTGGATGCATCGCTGCATGGCACACGGTGGGAGGGCGGGGAAGGGACCAAGCGACTGGGCAGGGCGAGTAGTTTCACTTCTGGCAGCAGCAGGGTCTGGAGTTTCTTTCGTCCTGGAGCTACTTTACACTCATATTAGGACCGTGCAGCTCCGCAATGTCTTGCCAGCAAACACTCCCCTCTGGCCTGGATGCGAGAATCAATTATAAAATGCACTGCGGTAAATTCATCTTCCTTTTGCTCCTCCTCTCTTTAAAGGGAGAGCAGAGTCTGTGATGGTGCTGGAAAAGAGTGTAGCTGAGAGGGGGAAATGGAGCTTCCTGCTCCCGGAGATTTGCAGTGGTGGGGAAATCAGCACTCTGACCTTAAACGTTCATACACAACAGACTTCTGAGGCAGGAAAAAAAAAAGCAGGGATGACCTCATCTGAGTTGGAGGCGTATCTGAGGCTGAGGCTCTCAGCCAGCTCACAGCCAACCAGATCTGAATGAAAATTGCAGGGAGGCCATTACATCAGCAAAGCCCAGCATGCCTCAGCCCTGACTTCAGCCACATGCGAACCATCCCGTCCGGAGAAGGGCTCACCTCCCTTTGTCAGGAGCGGAAGGACAAGACCATAGAGCTGCAGCCTTGTAATAGACTTGTTAAACAGTGTGCAGGAGAATTTCTAGTGAAGGCAGGCAGTAGGAAAAGGAAGTGAGTCCATGTCCTGCTTAGCTAAGTGCCAGCCCAACAGAGTCAGACATAAAATTTTCCTCCAGACAGTGACAAAGGAGATCCAGAACTGCTTTGCCCTAATATGCATTTTGAAAGTGCAAAGCCACAGCTCAGGCTTGGGCACGATGACATGCAATGTGGCAGGGACTCCAGCACCGTAATTTCATCTGGACTTTGGACATGGAATTTCATTCCATGGGTGGGCTGGACAATTCCACACACATGGTACAGAGACTTGACCAGCACCCTGACTTCCCCCTCCGCCCCTAGCTCTCCAGCCCACCAACTCAAACTGTGCCATTAACCATCTGTCTCAGCAGCCTGGATCTGAAGGAGCAGTTTGCGCAGGTGGGTAAAGGCGCTTCCTCCTCCTTACCACCTCAGAGTCCAGATACTCTTCAGAGGATAGACTGAGACCCCCTCACGCCCCCATCATTTTAAAGGCTATGGAGCAATGGAAAGCTTCCTCTGCAAGAGGCTAAGCAGCATCATTCATGCCCTAACTTGTGAGACAAACCGCCTACTGAAACCCAGAGGCTCCTGTTAAACTCTCACATATACCCCCAGGTTGTCACTTTTGGGTATGTGTCCTGCTCTAGAGATGGTGATGTTTTAAGGAGACTTGAAAGGAGAGGGAATAGCTGATATTAGACTGACTGATGTAACTGGAAAAGAAAAGCAGCACTACAAGGTGTTCCCACACTTGCCCACATGCTTATTTGCTAAATTAACTCCAATGACTGCTGTGCTTGGAGTTCACTAAAATGAATTAAAGATTTAAATCAGATACACATTCCAGAGACAGACATCTATAAATACTTAGCATTTGGGAAAGGTGACAGGCAGCCACAAACTTCAATGTTTTGTCCTGTAAACACTTCTAAATTAATCACCTATGGGGAAAAAAAAAATGTGACCAGAATTCCACTTCTAAACTTTAGAGATAGAAGAGGGGGGAAAAATAAAACCAAAACATGTCTTTAACTAATCATATTGCTTCAAGAGATCAAAGCCAGTCTAAATGTGCATTTGTTATTTAAAGGACTTTTGCTGTAGGAGAGACAGTAAATATCACTTGCACATTAAGACCTGGATTCCCTCCCTCTAACTTGAAACAACTGTGAGAGCTACATCACAAATGTCATTGTTTCAGGCTCCCTTTTCTGCCCTTTCACAGAAAGAAGTTGTTCCACATGGTGACTTAGTCTCATCAGTGTTTCAGTGATCCTTTGAAAATTCCTTTTTTACCCCATTCTATTCTAGACAACTTATTCTAGCTCCAGATAGAAGGGATCAGTCTGAATTCAAAGAGCTCATTAATATGAGTTGTTTTACAGTCACATAAACTCTTCACAAGGCTTGGTTTGCTTTGGGCTGTGTTGAAGTGTTTCATCAACAGCTTGGGCTGATACCAGTTGAGAAGTGAACTGCTCTGTTTCAGGAGCACAAGTACAATCCCACAGATAGCCTCGCTGCCTACAGGCACCAGAGCCCATATCTTGCATTTTAAAAACATTACAGTATAAATGAATTGCAAATACAGAGGAAAGGGAGATTCTTATTATTACTCATTAGAGAAGCTGGAACTAGAGCTTTGGGTTGCATTTTGAATTCTTCTTTTAACCACTTATGCTGGTTTTAGGACAAAGCAGACACATTTTTCACATACATACACCTTAATCTAGACAGCACCTTTATTCGCATTTAAGCAGCCTGTTGCAAGCCCAAACTTTCTCAGATTCTCCACATTCCTAGCACTCCCTTTAAAGGGATTCACGTATTTGAGTTTATCTGTGGTCATCCTCACTTACTATTATGGTATAAGTACGTGTGCATCTTCAAGGATTAGTGTCTAGAGGAGACAACATGGTCTTACGCGTGTTCTTTGATTAGGAAAGAGGTGAAAAGGGTTAAAAGGAAAATAGTGCTGCTACCCAACATGGGCTAAAAAAACAAGAACCAGGTACAACCTTAAGGAATTACCTGGTACATTAACCAAGGCAGTGAGTAGCTGAGAACTTCAGCCACCTCCTCCAGGTCCCAGTCACAAAAGTGGCATTGCTGGGCACTGTAAACAGAGCTGAGACATTCCACTGGGGGCAAGAACAAAAGAACAGCAGTGCAACAGAGAAATAATGGCTGCATTAGAGGTGATGGTCTATCTGTGAGTTTGTCTACTTGTGTTGCTACTGAGGAATTCTAGTTTAAATTAACGCCTTTCCTTCATCTACCCTCATGCGCTTTCAAAGGCTCAGCAGTAACCCAGCAGACAATGGGGCTTTCAAGCATGTTACAGCAGGGCTGCCCAGTTTAAACTTCAAGACACTTAATGGTCTTCTCTCCACATCAGGTACACCACCCCTGGCTGTCCATTATATTTTTTGACAACTTGTCATTTTGAATTGTATAAAGTGCTTCTATGCATGTCAAGTTGTCATTATTATCCTATTCTGAGTACATTAGTCAAGAGTATCCTTTTTAAAGAAAGTATAAAATGGCCTTTTGAAAACTAGAGACAATATTTTTTCAGATCCTTGAGAGTGGTGGAAGGTATTCAAGAATGAAAAGGGAGTTGCAGTGCCTGTCTTCCATCTACAGCAATAAATCATCACCTGGACAGGTGCTGAAGCTTTGTAACCTTATTCTGGGAGTGTGAGAGGAGGTATTTTGATTAAGGAGTTTGAAGGAGTTTAATCTCTTTTCTAACCGAGGCACTTGCACATACCATGGATCTGACTGATTCTGGTCAGACTTGAGTACGGGCTTATGGGAAAAAATGGGGAGAGAAAATCAGCACAGGATGACACCAGTGTGCTTTTGCCCTGTGTAAGGCAGCGTGTGAAATATTAAACTTCTTACTGCATCACAAAGGGAAGAACAACACTCAAATTGGATTACTCCAATCATTTAAAAGATTTCATCCAAGACTGTGGGGATTTGTAGCTCAAAGCTAGATGTGTGTTAGTAGAAGGGGAAAACAAACTTAATATTTGCATTGAATTCCTCATTGAGTCAATCCTGATTTTGCATTTCATCTCCCTTCTCATTGCAGCTACACTTCCCAACTTTTTAATATAAAGCTCTTTGTCAGGAAGCAATGAAGGCTGACAGCTCTTAACATGGCTGACATGGCAGGGTCTCTGCCCTGTCCAGGTCTCTGTCCTACAGGCCATGAGCAAGGTGTGCAGGGCAGGCCTGCAGATGGCCACCACATTCAGCCACAAGTCCAGAGCATCAGGCGAGTTCATAAGAATAAAGCAGGTCTAAGGCCAAGCCAGGACACCAGCCCATGTGTTGGGCCCAGCAGAGCACAGCTGGAGACCAGGATCCTGTCTGTGTCACAGGGGCAGGGACTTACGGCCCCAGGCTGGGTTGAAATGGTGCTCCTGGGCCATGGAGAGGCCCCAGGGGAGCACAGGACTATCTCCTCTGTTTACACAAAGCAACACTGTCAACTGAGAGCCAAGCAATGTACACAGAGACTTTCAACCTGGAAACTGGGATGAAAATGCCGAACATTCCTGTTCATTCTTATGCTAAGGATTAGGGAAGTAGTTGTTGTTATTATTGCTATTAAAAATTCACAGCACAAACTATCATGAGTCAAAAGCAGCCAATGGATGCAGTTAAAAGGGACAGTACACGGTAATTTGTGTGTTGTAATTTGGGTTGCATTTTGAATTCTTCTTTTAACCACTTATGCTGGTTTTAGGACAAAGCAGACACAAATGCATTGTGTTGTATTTCTGGGAAGCAAAGCAGGCTTAGTTCCAGAGGGTTTTTCCACAGCAACATCTTCATACTATTTATTTGCATTATGTTATAATAATGTTTAGAAGCTGTGGCAGGGGGCAGGGACCCATGCACTGGACACTATATGAACACAGAGGAGAAGAGTGCACCTACTCAATGAAAAGTGGTAATTAAAGAGATGTGACAGGTGAATGGCAAGAGAAAAGATACATCATTAACCTCATGTCACAGAGGTATGGAGAAGCAAAGTGACCAGACTTCAGCCAAACACCATGATCTGCTGGATAGTCAGGACCAAAGAGAACTGAAGTGAGGTGCAATGCCACACTTGTAAAGACAGGAACTGATATCATAAGCTGTGATCCAAAAACCCGGAGCCTGCTTAACCCTGAATGTGTCTAAGCTGCCTCCCTCTTGGACCAGGACAATATTTGTTCTTCTGCTGACCGTGTCCAAAGCTACCCCAGCCGAGGCACTGTTGTTTTTCACTCCTACTGCAGTCTGACAGAGAACAGGAATCAGCATGGTGGCGTGTAATACCCCCAGATCGCTTAATCTGCCTGATGTGCTCTGATGCATCCTACTGTGTTGAACACAGAATCTTGAAAAAAAGGCCAAGCTTCTTCAAAAACACCCTGTTGGGGCCATTGAATGCCTTTTGTATAATCACCTGTTAGTTAGATTAGAGGGAACTGGAAACCTAGTCTTATGTTCTCGCAACGCCTTACATCCTTCTTGCCCACCACACAACAAAGGATTCAAGAGGCTTGGGCTCCATTCCCAAAGCAATTTACGCACTTAACACTGGGTGAAGACAACCCACAGAAAAGGAGACAGAAGCTCCAGCACTTGTTCCTAGACATATTCCCCAACTACTAAGCTACACTGTTCCAGCACTCTCAAGCTGTCTATTGATTAGTGTCCAGGGTCTCTTTCTCAGTCAAGCTATCATATTCTGCAGAAAAATGATCAAAGCTAGTGGTACAGGATATTAATTAAAGAGATGCATACACGCATCACAGCTTATTCACAGAATTTAGGTATTCCTTATTCTATATAAACCTCTCTTTGCAGTCCTTTCATAGAACCTGAACCTTTATAAAGGAAATAAAGAAATCACAAAAACTATTGAAAGGTGTTTCAAAATAGGTCCTAATTTTTAACTTTTCCATTGCTTTTCTAAATTGTATGTTCAAAGTAGGGTAAAATGCAACTTGCAAGAGCTAGTCTTTACAGCTTGTTAATAGTGGTTAGTAATTACAGGTGCTCCACTGTCTTTGATGGTATGAGTTCCCTTACAAATCACTGTGGTTGGTTGCTGGGTTTTTTTTCAGAATACTAGAATGTAATTCCCTTTCCTTATTTTACTTGCCACTCCTGTTGGATGATTAGCCGCAGATATAATAGAACGCTGCATTTCTCTGGGGCTATTATAGCATCCCAACAATACATGGAACCTTTTAGCTTCTAGAATAACACAAACACCCCACCTGACAGCAGGTGCATCCACAAGTGCCTTTTGATCGTTTCAATACTACTATGACCACCATACTACTATGACCAGCTTTAGCTGGTAGATTTTTTTTTACTAGTTTTAACCCCTCACTTAAAAACCCCTGTTATTTTTAAAGAGTGAGCTATCAATCTATGCCTAAGCAAAGATGGTAGCTCTCTAACTCCCCAGGAGTACCTCATCCCTTCTTTGGTTAGATACAGAGACTGGGCAGCTCAGTCCCTCAGAAAAGCAAGAAGGTATGGCTTTAGTGTTAGACCTTTAAGTTGATTCATTGGATCTCTGAATCTGGATAGCTTTTCACAGCTTTACAAGGCTTAGTGATGGGTTTTGTTTAACCCAATAAATTCTGTAAGATATGCCCAGAGTGCTCTAACAGGCCCCTTCATGAAATCCATATGAGCGAACAGGCTGTGTCTAACCATTAGACATATGTGCACTTCTCAAATGACTCTTTCAGTCAAGCCAAAACCCACTGCAGTGCCTTCTCAAACAAAGCTCATATATAAAAGCATCATTAAACAGTGCAGGAAAGTCTGCTGATAAAGAAGCAAATCTAGTAGGATTTGGAGATGAACTTCAGTAGATTTTTTTCCTTTCATTACTCCCACCCTCAAATTATCATATAAGCCTCCTGTGGTACACATTCTAGCTACCAATGCTTTTGAGCACTGTTATAATGTAAGCTGAAATCCATACCAAAGAAAAGCAGTAGTGGCATCCCATCCCATCCCACTCATTGAGCTTGGTCTGTAGAGTTACTTGGCAATGGCAAATGAGCCCACTGCACAAAGGCAGCCTGTGGCAGTGCATGTTTTCCATTTTCTGCCCATTCTTGTTGGCATCATGAGAGTGGCCCCATGCTTAGTCACTATTTGCAGATTTTCACAAAGGACCTATCTGCTAATCTCTCACAAGTCTAAATGAAGGGAGATTCTGTTTAACTGTGCCAAAGCAAAAAGCTGTGTTTGTTTCTACAGAGCTACTGAAACCCAAAGCTTCAGATTAAATACATTTGTTATTTAGGAAGACAGAAGCTATCACAGATGTCTTGGGAATGTATTGGTCAGAAATTGATTATTTTAATAGCTTTTACCCATCTTACATTTATCAGCAATCCTGTAACACAAAAGTCAGATCATCATTGGAACAGCAAAAAAGTATGAACCCAGCCACCCAAAAGGTGAGGAGAAAGAATTCTGTCTTACAACAGTGATGAAGAAGGTTCAACTGGCAGGTAGGGCAGAGAGACTGGGAGAAGCATAAAGGCCTCTTGCAAAGTTGGTGGAGTTCATGGATGTAAGGACATGTTTCTTACCCTTCACTAACCTACTTCATCCTGCCAGATTTTGGGATGCTGTTCCCACCCTGCACCCTTGCTAATGTCTCAGTCTCTTCCTGCAGTTCCAGGACCATGGCTTTCCATGAAACACAGCCAAATGGCTATGCTGCAGTAGCCACTCTCCAAACCCAAGCACACCAATTTCCTTTCACCCAGTAAAGAATCAGGGAAGAAGGAGGAATGGGAAAGAAGCAGTCCTAGCTCCTGAAGGTATGCATGGACAGGATAAGCATCAGAGTCTTGGTTCCCCTTTCCCAGGGCCATTTCTCTCCCCAGCAATCTGGCCTGTGACCCACCCAAGGACAGAAGGCAATTCTACACGACTTCTTCAGGTGGCAGAGATGCTAATATCAGCATTCCAGCAGAACTGCATTTGCTGCCTTCATTACCCTGCATATTCTCAACTCACGAATGCTATGAAATGCCACAAAGCATTAGTGGTATGTCACTAACCACTCCAACTTCACCACAGAGATGGCACCTCCTGACAGGACTACTATCAATAGTCTCTGAATCATTTTGAGATGAATCAGACTGTTAAAAAATTTAATAGTCATGCACCAGCTTTCTGCTTCCTTACCAAGCTCAAACCTTACAAATTATGAGTAATACTTGCATTGAACAAGGAATTAACATTTTGAAGAAAGATAATCTCTAATTCTCCCTGTCTTTTCTGTCACTGGCTAATATCAGGGCAACAATTTTCAGACTGCTGATTAAAATCTTCTGATGAGATGGACTTATTGTATCTTTAAATGAAGGGGAGCAAAGATTGTTACGTGCATGTTTTCCAAGTAGTTTTTATCTTTCTAAATAGTCATGCCATACTCCCTGCTCCCCAATGGATGAGGAGGCTAGGTGGCACTGCAGACTAATGGACTAGCCTATTATTATAGGAATTAATTAAGTGAATTTGGTGATCTTCTCAACAAGCTCCATAGCTAACATAGATTTCTTCAACCCTCAGTCACTGAAGAAATCGAAGGCAATGGGCCTAAGCACATAATTTTGTAAGGTCAGTGCTGAAATGAATAGCCAATGGGAGCGAACCCATTGCTCATCCTCATAACTTCGCTTGACATAATGGAGTAAGTATATAAAAATACTGCTTCAGTCAATATTGCTTCAGACATATATCAGAGTTTGCCTGTTCTGCCAGTTCCTCACTTTAAGTTCCTCGTGAACACTAAAGAACACACATTCCCCCCTACAGCCATAACCTAACAACAGAGACAGTGATATTTGCTTCTTTCTGGTTAAAAAATACCTGAATAAAAATTAAATAAAGTTAAAAATAAAATAAAATAATAGAGCATTTATCTTCCTATGTTGCCTACCTTGCCTAAGCAGCATGCCAGTATCAGAGGACTATCTATATTCTTATTAAGAAAAAATTATTTTATCAGTAAAGGTGTTATGCATGTATGGTCCTGCTGGCTCACAAAAATATACACAACATTCTATTTCCACCAACAAAGCAAAAATCCCATAGCAGGCTTGCTCCTCCCTGTGCTTTGCTCTGTCAGTATCACTTCCAACACCTTCTCTCTCAGTCTTGCATGCTCCATGCACACACACATGTGCATCTTCAGTTCTCTGCATTTTCAGACTTCCCCAGACCACATACTTTAGCCTTGTTCAAGCCCCTTCCTAGAATCTACTGCCTGTTGATCCCAGCCCCTGACTCTGGTTATTTTATTCCACAAAGATATTTCATTTATCTTTCTGCATCTTGAAAAAACACACAGTGTCCACCTTGCCCTTATTGGCATCTTTGCACAGCAGTAATCACATTCCCCTTCTATAACAACAATTCTCATGTATAAAATAACAGCAAGGAAGAATCTCCAGCTCTGAATTAGGGTGAAAATCTTAGTTTAAAGGACAGGTGTTTCCAGAATAAATGCTCCTACATGATTCTTACTTAGAAAATTACTCCTTATGGAAAAGCAAACAACAGTCTTAGTGGTATTCTAACAGAGGTAAGTACAAGACATAGCACTTCAGGACAATAATAGCTTGAGATAGAAAAAATCTTCCAGCTTCTCAGATTTGACATACCTACTTCTATAGTGTAATTTTTCTTCCCTGCTTTATGACTAACATTTTGATTGTCAGGTGTTAAATCTAACATTATGACATGCCATACAATGACATGAGGATTGTACCTTTCAGTCTCCAGGAGACCTTGTCTAAAGAACCTGGGAATTTAAATTATGCCATCTGCTCTTTCATCTGCTCCAACAGGATAATGCTGTGATCCTTAAAGCACATCACACCTGCTACCTTGATTTCATATGCACTTTTGTTGCAGTGACACCAGAATATTTAGTAAAAACTTAGCATCATTGCACTTAAAGAAATAAAATGGTTGTCCTTAAGCTAAAGCTCCAAAGATACCGGTTATTCCCAGACTGCACTCGTGTCCTTCATATGTCTTACTGGAGCAGAAGGGTGCTAACCTCCTCCTCAGCCCTCTCCCTTTCACGTACCAGAGGGCTCTGAATTCCCAGACCAGCATCTCTTCCTTTGTAATTCCTAATGTCACCCACCAGATGTGGGGAATGGCAGAAAAATTTGACAGTGCTGTGGCAGGTAAAAGGCAATGAGCAAACCCCTCTTCTTGCACAGAATTTGCTGAGCAGGAGACAGGCTGACATAGCTTCCCCAGGGTCTGTAACAGAGCCCTGGGGTAAGAATTGTGCAAGAAGAAATAGTCTCTACCTTTCACCCCTACCCTTCAACCAGCACCATTGTCCTTTCTCACCAGGAAGACGAGAAAATATCTTGTTTTCTAGTCTTATCCATTATCCTCCCAGGTTCCTCTTGCCATAGAAGACATCTTTGAGTCCAAGAGGAAATACTGGCCAGAGAGCTCATGCTGACACGATCATTTCAACACCTCCTCTGCAAGGCCAGAGGGCAGCCCCTCTGCTTCTGTAACCCTGAAACAGCCAGAAGAGGGAGATGATGTACAGAGAAGCTGATGGGAAAAGGGGAAGGAGAGGAGAAAAAGGCAGAGGCAGCAGCTGAAAACTGACCCTTTTTGAACCCATCCTCTCACAGTCTTGGCATATGTCTATGTCTCAGATTTTCAGAGGCAAGGACACACCAGGCTCAGCTTCTTATCTGCTCCCAATCTCTGTTTTGATTTGCACTACGAACTCTGCTTAGTCCTTACTATCTACTATTTGATGAAGGGTGGGGAACTAACTGGGCTGCTGGCAGAATTCCTTTTTATTTTTTGAAGTGATAAAAAAATTGGTGGGAAAATAACTGGGTTGCAAATCAATTGAGTTGAATGGGCAGTCCTTGTTGATCCAGAAACCAAATATGTCAAAGTAGCCACAGACATAGCAACTGTTTCTGGTACTCTTCAACAGCTACCAAGCTCAGTTATAGCACTACAGCAACACCACCTATATTCTTTGTGAAACAGACCCAAATGGTGTGTCCTATACATTTTCTGCTCACCATGAAATAAGAAAGATGAAAATGTGTGGCAGAAAGCAGTGGCCCAGCACAAACCCTTTTTTGGCTTAGATGTGCCAAAGTAGCAGATGAGAACTACACCACCTTAGCACTACCATCAGAGCACCGTGGCTGGCAGACACACCAGCCTGCTAGTGTCTGGGACACAGCTCCAAGTGGGAACCAACAGAGACTGCAATTACTCTATTTATACCAATGGGAAATTTTACTATCTGAGTGAAAAAGAAAAGATAGTTCTCCCAGTGCCAAAGCAGCAGAACTAAGCTATGCAAGGCTCTGCTGTAACACAAGGGCATGCTTCTGACATAGAAAGAACTATGGAGTAACTAAGCCAAGGGTATGGCTTCAGCAAAAGGAAAACAAAGGAAAATTAAAACAATTTTAAAAGACACAATGTGAAGATATGCTGAAATGGGTGGGTAGAGGGTAAGGAAGGAGAAACACGTGATTAAGATTCATCAGGCCTCCCCTATCCTGTCCTGAAATTACCATCTGTAATGCTCTGGAAGCCCCTCTGGGATGGCAAAGACTATACCAATTTCAGTACACAAGGATTCAGAGATTATAGGCCCAACACATCATCAGAGAATGAGGGAGAGTGCAATCAGACAATGAATGGGTTTAATACAACATAGAGACTGAAACTAACTGGAGGGTAAAGTTACATGTACAGATTTTGATCATCCCCAAAGGAACCTGGATTACTGGAACAGAAAAGGAAAGTCTAATGAAACTGACAATATTGGCAAGGACATTTTTCCACAAAGGTGCTCAGGGTTTCATGAAATATATATGCAATAGGAGTACATCCATACACACATACAGAATCACATACATATAACAAACATTTGACTGTAGTTCAGTGCACTGTTATTCTCAGTTTGCAAGAATCCCTTTGCTCACTGCCCCGAGTCTCTGGGCAGAAATGGAGAAGAAGGGAATTTGCTTCTTTTGGTAAATCCCACTGAGACTGCATGGGGAAACAATGTTTCCTGGAAAAGGAAAACAAACAAACAAGCAAAAGATCCCAAACAATTAGCCTTTTGGATGAAAAAGACAGCTTTTACTAAAAACACATAGCAGTAGAACAACTCTTGTCAATATAAAGGAAGGAGCTCCTTGCAGAATGGAATTCCAGCAGGAGATCAACCTTTCTCTTTCCCCAGCTTAAAAGCATCCCAAGCCTCATCAAGCATTAAGGCCTCAATGAATTAATCCTTAGAAATTTAAGCAGTGGAACTCCCCCTTTAGCTACCAAGTCACACACACCCACTCAGAGAGACATCATGCTAATAATGCAGGGGTGTTGGCTGTGTTTTTTATTCTGGGCATACTCCAGAGGGACTCTTGAAATCTTGCTATGCTGATGGAATTCAGCTTGGCCTCATTTGCAACTGTTACCGAGATCCCAAACGGAATCAGATACAGGTCAGTGTTTTCCATTATACTGAAGCGCATTGCTTTTGAAATCTCTATGCTAATCATATCCCTTGTACCTGGTATGAGAAGAGAAATACAGATGCTAGATTCTAAAAACTGTTGGTTTGAATGAAATTTCTTAAAATCTGCTTAGTGGCATCTTCTGTCCCTGCCACTCAGCTAAACTTATCCAACCCAGAAACGTATCCTGACCCCAGCAGCTGAGGGACAGTCGACAATATCCTTTGCACCAGTTCAGCTGTGTTTCTGCCAAGATACAGCTGTATCAACTCAGAACACCTGAACTGTCCATCTATGAAACCCACTGCTGGCAGAAAGAAAACTCTCACATGAGGTCCATTAGACATCCATAGGGTGTGTGACAGCAGAGAAATAATCCTACTTTCCATTCCAACAGCAGTTTCATCAGGGCTACATCCCCATCTCCCTTGTACTTACTCCACCACCCATCACTGGTGAAAGATGAGCCTACCTCATCTGGGACTACAGTGCAAGAGAGAATCAATAATTTCTGTAGGAACTAAGGAATCACAGCAGAATGTAATCTGAAGAGCTCCCTGTAAACTGCCCTGTGTTGTCTCATCACAGCTCTAGAATCAGTGAGGGAGGCAGCATCCAGAAAAAAGCAAGTAGGAAACAGCTAAAAACAGAAAGTAGAAATAGCTCAAAACCACCATCCAGTAGAGTGCCTGAGTTTACAGAGATTGGCTCAGGACCACAACAGCAGAGAAGTGGCAGTCAGTGGCTGTAAGTAGAGCAGGTAGGCAAGAGATGAGGATTTAGGAGAAAGAGAGAGAATACAGAGCTACAGGAATCGAGATACAGCTATCAGAGGCATGTTTCACATGTGCACGATGGCATCTCCAACCACTCAGGACTGTTAGGGACGATCTTTGTACAGGTGCTTGCCACACCTTGAAGCTCTACTTCTGCATGATGTGTGTTCTACTGGAACAGTTACAGAGTCAAAATTCTTTGGTAATCTCATCTTTAGATGTACTCAACAAGGGTCATACGTTATCCAGTGTCTGACTTGCTCAGGTCAATCTATAAGGAAACGAATACCTTTGCTCTCATTCATACCAATCCCATCCTTCCATCATGCTGGCCCAAGCCATACTTTGCTCTTTCCTGCAAAGTCAGTAAAATACTAGCAATACACAGGTCTTAAAGTTATGATGGTCCTTGTATCTGGAGTCTCCCAATCCCATTGAGTTATGCTGTTTTCTCAGGGGAGGGGAGAACATGCATAGGGTCATCAGGAAACATTCTGGTTTGGGTTTCTGGTGGATACAACATATTTCCTGGAGGGTGCTTCACTATAAGCGCTGCAAGCATGATGTTGTTTTCAACCATCTTCCCATTTCCCCTTCAACCAGCTCACATTCACACAGACACTGCCTGGGAAGAACAGCACCCACTTTTGAGCAAAGTTTGCTGACAGCAGCTGTTTCTGGTCAGAAGTAAGAGAGGGGGACACTTCGCTCCTCTCTCAAAAGTCAGCCGCAAGATAGATTTATCCCCAGAATAAGCTGTCTGCGCTGATAGAAGTGAGAGGCTAAAAGACACTAGATGAAAACTCTACAGGGAACCATTTGAGAGCCAGGTCTTCTAGGAAAGCTTTTGCCTCTCTCAGAGAAGCCCTGGAAGATCAGGAGAAATAAGCTTAACACAGTCCTTTGCTCAGCATGAATGTTGGAAGTCTCCTCTGTTTGCTGGAAAAAGGCCAGGCCAGAGCTCTGAGCACTGGTCGGAGAAACCTGCCCCTACTCAGGCAAGAAGACAAAGTCAGCAAGAGGAGAGGACAGGGCCACAAACATTTTGCCTTATGGCAACTCAGTTCTAACCCAGCTCACATTGCGCCTCCAAACTGCAGAGGTGACAGACATGTTCTGCTTACTGCTCACTATAAGAGTGCTAAAGAGAAAGGATTCACTGATCATACCCTCTTCCTTCTCCACTATCAAAGAAAATGCTATTTACCTAAACGAAGAGGAGGTATTCAGCCACACCGAGACAGCTACAGGATGGGCGCTCAAAGAACCGATACACCCAACTGAGCAATGCAGAGTATGTATAAAACAGAAGCCTGTTTCCTGAATGAGCTGTACCTGCCAAGCAAACTATCTTGTTCTAACACATGGTGCCTTTGACATTTGCCTTCCATCATGAGGAGACTTAAAATTCGTAAGTGCCATAAGCATATATAATTTGTCAGCTGTCTCCACAGGACTGAAAAATAAATCAGATCAAAACCATCATCTATTTTAAAGATGCTTATTAACGTGTTGTTCAATGTGCCAAATTCATTTTGCTTTGTGTAGTTAAAGGATTCCTTTTTTTAGGATTTTTCCTTGGTTTTGAAAGCACTTTGCCTTAAAATGAATTACATTTTAAAAGGGCTTTCCTGCTCAGAATTCACGTTGTTTGCTTTGCTTTTTAAAAACAACGTCCTTTTCCCCATATATTGAAACTATGGACAGAAGCCTCATTGAACTCTGAAGCAATATCAGACCCAAAAGACACAGGGAGTAGAAGAGATTTCAGTGCTAAGAAGCAAGAGCAATTTCACAGGTTTGGGAACCAAGGCATGGGGGAAAGAGGAACTGTCCTACCATGCTCAGAGAGCAAGGCCAGATGTAGGGAAAGAAGGAAGAGCTCATGTGCCAGTCGAACATGGGTGATGAGGTGCAGCCTAATTCTGCAAAGTGCTGAGGGCTTCTCACAGTGATGAGAACTTGTGGTGCCAAGCCTTTGGTCATTAAAGCCTAAATGCTCCTATAATATAATGCTTTTAAAAAGAGATTGCCAGTGATTCCTCCCAGAAAAAAAAAAAGAAAGAATACCCCTACTCTCCCCTACTACTGGGCCTCCTTACAGTTTTCAGCATATGCCCACTGGCTGATGCCCACTTAGCCTAGCTGAACTCACCATGCTGTTTATAGACAGCAGCAGAGTCTGGATGTGGCCATGATTCCGGGGGGCAGGACAGAACAGGCCCTGGGCAGCAGCCTCTGTGTCACGTAACCAGGAGTGCATCAATGTGCACGTGCTGCTCCATAGAGGAGATCCCTGTCACTGCCTCTGCTGATCCCCATACTGCAAACAGGCTTCCCAGGCTTTGATTTCTGGGCTCTATGCGAGCAGCACTACTACACTTTCTAGACGAGTTTGTAAAGACTGTAACTCCTTTTCATTCCTGAAAAGCTGGGGCACAGTGACAGCTTGCCCTGAACACTGCAGAAAATTATTTCAGTACTTTTTCACTGCCACACGGTTCCAGACAGCCCAGGCCCTGCTTCCTCCACCCTTCCAACCCCAGAGCACTGTAATGGCTCCAATTCCTTCTGCTCTGCTTCTAGATGGCTGCGTACCAAGATCCAGGGACCCCAGGTGTCATCAGCATTGGATGGCCATTCCATCGTATAGGAGGAAGAAGAGATCCCAGGAGTAGAAGCTAGCAGGGGCCAAAGTAAGGCTTTTAGCATCTCAGTGCAAGAGGCAGCAGCTGCAGTATTCTGGGATGCCCCAGCACTAGAAGTAGTAGTGACTGTAGAAGAGCTGTTCTGTTGACGCATGCCACCATACAGCTTGACACATGCTGAGCTGGCTATACCCACTGCTGCTTACAGCAGTTGTGTTTATAGGTGCAACCTGGAAGGTATTTTAGAATTAAATCCGAAGTCTGCCACCAAACACGGACCCAGACACACATTCTCATACCTTACATGTCTAAACGTTGACTTTTGAATAGTTCTCAAACAAATGGATTTTGTAGCTAGTTCATTTATAATACAGGCATGCAGAAGTCCGGATATTTAAGATGTACCTTTGCAGGGGATGCTTATAAACATAAAGCTGAGTGCATGAAAATGGAGATTAAGTAGTTGTCAGCCAGAAGTGACAGCCTTCAAATACTATCACTCCTGGTTTAACTTCCATTAAAAATGACAGGATAAAATGGCTCTCACAACTGTGGTGCTGTGAGAAGGAACCACTACCAGTGCAGGAATCTCCAAACAGACAGCAATAGTCTAAAGAGGAACTCAGATTATCAAATTTGTGTAGCTCTACTCCACCTAATTAAAACACTTCTAGTGGTTAGGGAACCCCACTGGCTTTCCTCCTGTCTACCTCCAGATCCTCCTCCTCCTTGAAATTCAAATTTGAACTCCCCTGAAGCATAGAGTATTTCAACTCTGGATTCATTTCAAATTAGTAACCAGATGATGCCAAGCAATGGAGTTTGGATTGACACTTCAATCAAAGTTCAGGAGAGTAAGACTGAGATGGGAAATATGTATTCACCTTTATTCACAGACAACTATGGACATTCAGCCTTTCAATCACGTCAAGAATGAATCTGACACATTAGACCTGGTAAATCTGCATAATTTAAATGTGTGGCTAAATAAAGGTAAATTACCAAACATTGTCACTTTATTGGCAAATCAATTGTAACATAACCTTTTTTTATCCTATAACTGGGAACAGTCTGAGCTAAGGAAACTCTCAGCGTACAAAAAAAGAATGGATTGAAACATAACAGAAGTATGTCAGAAAAACAGTCTGCAGAGTGAGAGTCCAACAAAACACACCAACAGCAGAAGGGATTAGATACAAGTATAATGAAAATCAAACCCTGGAATACCAGTATTTAATTCCATAGTTGTCAAATGTACTTCCCTAGAAACACACTTCCTCTCATTTGTGGAAAACCGGCAAAGCTAAAAGAAGGGCATTGCATTAAAGACAGATTAAGAGAGGCAACCACAATGTCCCTCTTTTTCCGTTCTTGAAGTAGTCCAGAATCAACAAGTAAGCAACTAGGTCAGACCTAGTTTTGCAGCCTAAACCGTATTTTACCATTTTGTTCTGAAAAACAAATAAATAGGGAAAGCCATTTTAAAACCTTAAACTATGTTTTCTGCATTTGCATGCATCACACTGTTCAACTTTGGTAGAAGGTTTAGCCTGAGCAGTATCTCACCTCATTAAATCCAGCTACCCTGCGAGCTGAAAATGCACTCTGTGCCACTGTTAGCAATGCTACTGCAGTTCTACCACTGTGCTGTTGAATTCAGGAGAGATTCCAGCCTATGTTTCTGCCCATTAGGAAGACTGCCAGCTGCTTATTTGTCTCCGACCTTCCTGTTCCCATAACAGTTGATGCTTGAAAGAGGGAAAGATAAAGCCAAGGAAAGGAAAGGGCATTTTGTGGATAAAAGAACCTTATCTGCCAATATCCTTAAGTGATCTTCAATTGTGAACAAGATAAAAGAGTGGAACAACCTGGAAATGGAAAACAGCCATTAGAACACCACTAGTTACATGGTTCTCCACAGAAATAAGGTAACTCCCTTAAGGGGTGCACGTATTACTCCCTCAGCACTACAGGGTCACTATAACTTTATTAAATTGTCCCAGAAAACAATGCACTACCTGTTAGGAGATCTTCCACTCGCTTCACTGCAATATTATTAGATCACTCCTTCCTGAATCTTTCTCAGAGCTATCATCTGTAAAGGACTGGCTCTGACTGCTATACAGCTTCAGAGCTTGTGGCACAACCCAGTCCATGACTCTTCAACAAGCTGAGCACTGACAGCTTCCCAGAAGAGTCCCTTAAAGAGAAACTTTTTCCAGAGGGAGTCTTTTGGGTTGGCACTCTTCTGACCTGAAAATACCAGCAAAAAGACTAGAGAGTTAGTACAGCTTTCCATTGGCATCTCAACTAAAAATCAAATTATCTCTTAAGATCAGCTTCTGCTCTGGAGGACAGGAGCACAGAAAACACTGTATTGTTACAAAAAGGCACAGGAAGTGATCTGGAGAACTGTAAGCAGAAAGAATCCTACTTTAATTTCTGGTAAATTTGAGTGGTGAAGGAATAGGAAAACCTGAAGTTCAAGGAGGAGTGAAGCAACAAGAATCTCTACTCAGAGCTCACCTGCAGAAAGAGAGACTGCTGCTCTCTCTTTGGAATAACCTTTGCATTCAATGACACATCACCAGACACATCAGCACCCTGAAGCCTATATCCACATGTGGAAGTTTAGCTGACTTGCAGTTTGATAACAAAAGTACGAATCTATCATAACCAACATAGTACATATTGAAATTAGTAGAAAAGCTAGGAATTATTTAATATGCTCTCTGAAAGACTGTAGCAGTCTGCACTCCAAACATGAGCATACATCACTGTCCAAAACAAAGGCATTTCTGGGGTCACTCAGGCGCTCTAGAAAAGGGCCTAAGGCTTACATTGCTTTTGGTAGAGGGCTGCACATACGGAGCTGCAGGAGAGTGAGAGAGGAGTCGGGAGAAACACTACAAGAACCAGAAGAGTAGGAGAAGAAAGCAAAAAACCTGACAGAACAAGCAGATATGGCTTGGAGAACAATTCAGGGAGGGAGTTTTGGAGTGAGATCTGGGTAACTCCTTCAAAGAGACAAGGAAAAAGCACAAACACTACCTGCTGTACTAGATGAGAAAAGGACCTTGAATAGTTTTTTAAAATTGGAAGGTAGCATCAAAGATTCCTAATTCTATCATCACTTTCTTTAGTATTAACAACCCAAAGGGATTTGGGCTATGTGCAGCAAAGCATGAGGCCTAGATTTTGAACTTTTAAGTGACTAGATACACAGTAAAAACATGCAGCCTTATTAAGAGCAGCAACTCTTCCAGAGAACTGGAAGACAAGCTTGCTTTACCTTATTTCAAAAGGTTCAGATAATAATCTGGGCAAGTTAGACCTTGCTCACTCTCTTAATAAATCAGCTGAATGGCTCCTAGAAAGCAGAATCCTGAAGATACCCTGCAGGATTATGGTACAAAGAAAAAGCATCCTCTATTGTAAATCTTTGATTTTATCAATAGAACATTTAGCAGGAGAGAACTAGGGACCAGCTCCTATTTTTGGGGGGCATCTAGTGAAGTCCTTCATGGTGCAGTAGTGAATAATTTTTATTTGAGTTGCAAGAAGTAAAATTTGACCATTCTGACCTATGACTGAGGGCAGAAAAATGGGAATAAATGAAGAATTTTCCTCAGTGACAGAAAGTCAACAGCAAGATCCATCAACTTTTAACACTTGGATGTATTTTGTTAAAATTTGTGAATTGGAGGAGAAGACTAGCAATACAACAACAGTATTTTAAGTGATACCCTTATATAGATTTTATATAGAGAAGTGATACCTTTTACTTGACTAGCTTAAAATATAAAAATGTCTCAGCAGGTTTTCTAGTTAGTGACTGAATTTTCCCTTCTGCAAAGCCTCTAGTCTAGTAAAGAGTATCACCTATCTAGTTCAACCACTAGCTCTCCCTGATAAAAAATTTTTCAAATATCCAGGAGGCTTGATAAGGCTTTCTCACTAATTTCCAGAAAATGCAAAGCAGTTTTATACTGTTAATAGCAAGGGTTGTAAGCAAGAGCCATTTAGGAAGCGAAGTATACTTCTTCCTGCAGCATTTCTCTGGTAGAAAAGCTAGTAGCCAAATTTTGTTTTCATTTCAGACAAAAATTTACTCCTCCATGGTCAGAAAAGCAGAGTTTCATGAAAGGGATACTAAGATAGAATTGTCTTATGAAGCCACATTCTTGCCTAGAAGACATCAAAAGCTCTAGATCTTCATGGTGTGTTTTTATAGGTTGTGCTACTAATGGGCGAGAAAGATCCTAAATATATATTTCATATCAATGACTCTTACATGACTTCAGTATTCTAAGGCTGCTATTGTAGCAGGATTTGTAGCAGGCACAGATGTTATTGGACATAGCCAAATCTCTTTCCACTTGGGAGCAGATCTTCATTGTTACTGGGCAGTTGTACCTTTCCCTGAGATACTGTAACCATCCGAGGCACCTTTTGCAATAGCTGACCAGAGGCAAAGTTATCTGTGTGAAGGGCTCTTTCCATTCAGAGAGAGGACAGGAATTCAGCAGAAGCTCTGCAAATCAAAACACAGCAGGGATTTGGATAAAGATCAGAAAATAGTTGATTCCTAGAAAATAGTTGGTGCCTGTGAACTATTACTTAGAGAGCTATGGCATTGTACACTTAGATCAGCTTTTCACAGTCTCCACTCCGAAAAAACACGTGGTCCAGCAATGTGTATGACATTTGGACCCAGTTCCCTTGTTGGGAGTTGTCCCTCCCATGGAAATGTTCATTTGTATCATCCTGAAAGAAGCACAATCAACGCAGCCTCTTCTATAAGCAGGGAACTGCAGTTTAGACAGTGAAAGAAGGGAAAGGCAAGAACATCCCCTCTCTTTGACACAGATAACTCCACTGATGGGCGGATTTTCCTCCTGGCATGTGTAACTAGATACTTCTAGTGTGCCACTTATTATGGGTTGTAAAGCTAAAGATGTGCTGGGTGAAATATTAAAGCTCTCTATTCTCTGCCCTCTTCCTGCTTTTTTAAGGTTATTTCAATAATTGACATGTGTTCTCTTAGCCAAGGGAAAACAATACGGCCAGTTCCTGATTCTGGCACAGATC
Organism: Edolisoma coerulescens; assembly: GCA_013397115.1. NCBI lineage: Eukaryota > Metazoa > Chordata > Aves > Passeriformes > Campephagidae > Edolisoma > Edolisoma coerulescens. The sequence goes on along the minus strand of VWZW01002014.1, from coordinate 478,027 downwards.
ATCTTGCTGAAGATCTTCATGCAGCCATGTGTGCAAGCAGCTGTGAACAAGCAGCTATGAGCATCAGCTCTTGAACAGTCTGTGTTGCTAAAGCCTGGGGATAAACACACAGGCCCCCAAATGATAAACTTAAACCATACTAACAACTGTTTCAGAAAGAGTTCCTTCATCAATAACAGCGATTAGCACATCCGAGTCTGACTCATCCCTGTCACCATCTGCACAACATGTCATTTGCACTAATCTCTCATTTTCTTTGCTCCACACTCTTCTCAGCATTCGTGCTTTCCAACTTGCAGGAACATTTGTCTGACCCTTCCCTATAAAACAACCGTCAACATGTGTTTAGATAGCAAGAACATTGCACTAATTTGATCCTGCCACCTTGGAAACCAATGGGTCGAGAATTGCTAATGAATCACTAATGCTCAGTGATTTCATCTTCAACAGACACTGATTGTACAGATGGGCCATTTCTGTGTTTACACAGTATTATTGCATTCTTTTCATCCATACCTTGCTACACATTTAAAGCTGTGTTCAGATAGATTAAGTATATCAAGTGCCCTCATGAAAAAAGCTAAAGGTGCTAAAGCAACTATGTATTGCAAAGTACTTACCAGGGCAATTGTTAAATGACTGCCATTACTGCTGGTTTCACAAAGCAAGCATTCTACTTTCAGCACCTTAAGAGTTAATCCATATGGAAGATATACAGAATACCTTTAAAAAGCATGTCAAGCAATTTGAATTTCTCTCTGAATCAAAATATCAAGAGGACAGCTTTGTGGCACACTTGGATTTCCCTCCTGCTAGCTCACCCCTGTCCCACAGCTTCCATTTTGGTGCTGTTAAAATAGAGCAGCATTTGACAAGTAACAGTCATTTGACAACTATCTGCCATCCTCCTTCTCCTCCCACCTCTCCCCATTGCCAGGGGAATCACAGTGGGAACACCAGCTTAACACTGGGGTTTTTTCTCAATGCTAGCTGTTGAACCTCTGTATCTTCTGTTGTTTAGCTCCGCATCAGAAATGGTTGTCCCTGTTAAAGGGCAGCCTACAATCTCACCTCTAAAATGTTAAATATCATGACTGTCAGAATCTATTTCAGTCAGTTGAAGCCTTTGAGAACAAATCCCTTTACTTTTAAGAGCTTCAAAATCAAGGCCTTATGCAAAAAAAAATGCCTGCTTTTTGGGCAAGTAGGACCTGCTTTGCAAAGAATCAGCACAGATGCTTCCAAGACATCGACAGCAGCACAAGGCTTGTTCTTCAGCAGCAACTGTTGAATCCTCAGGGGTATCCAAATCTTTCTCCTTCTCTAGCCCATCTTCTGTAATTAGGGCCTTTCACACCAGCCCACATCTCCATACTCCACCGTTCACCTTGAACAAAAGCATGCATGTTCTGACACCAGCATCTGAAACAGCATTTAGAGATAGCAGTACCAAAGTGCTTTCTCTGAAGCAGCATTTTGACTAAGCTTTCTTGTTTTTTAACCACAGCCACGGAAGTCCACGTGCTGGATTGTGTTTATTTTCTAGCTTCCTACCACAGCTTCAGAAGCACATATTCTCATGCAGCTGATCAGTGCTCTTACACCCCCTGTTTAGGATTTTTAGAAGTATTTATGCATTACAAACAAATTCAGTGGTGAAAATGGGACATACCAGCAGTTCAAGGAAAGATTAATTAAAGCTTGACAAGGAGGGAGAACCTGAATACAGAATGAAGGCTTTCTCCTCCTCATCCCAGCATGTCTAAATGCCAATGGAATAGCATCTAAAATCCTTTTTCAACCTCTGAGCAAAATGCAGTGGAGCCCATAAAACACTGTGTTGTGTAATTTCAATACAGATTCAAACACTCTCCTCTAATTAATATTAGAAGAAAATTAACAGTTTGATCATATTCCTTGACCATATGCTTGACCCACACAGTGTTCCCCCAGTGGTTTATAGTTAACTGGCAAAAATGGGACCACTGCTAGGGAAAAAATTCAAGCAATTTAAGAGAAAAGGACTCCAGATTGACATTTTCTTGCAGAACTGTGATCTTCAGGTGCTGGCCTGGCAGACAAACTGGCTTTTTGCGGCACTCCTGCCATAATTCAGCCATGTGGCATGTGACAGCTCAGCTGGAAATTGGAAGGCCCGCACAGCTGCAGGGATTGGGATGAAGAAGCCAAGGAGTTTGGTTTCTGCAGTGTGTCCCACTCCTTGCTTCTGTGCCTTTACTTCATAACCGGATTTCTGCTCCATTCCCATGTAAACCCAACACAGCAAAGCCAAGGATACGTGCATACTTCCCATGTCTAAGAGCAGCCAAAGGCATTATCTTTTCTGTCAGAGTGTGTGACCAGCACACCTTTTTGTGCATCAGCTGACCACAGTCTGTGAAGAAACAATAGCAGAACTGCATAAAGTCTTCTTGACATTAGAGTCCCTTTTGAAAAGTATTATTTACACAATGAAAGAAGAAAAACATCCATATAATCATAGATTACTACTCACCTTTAACAATTAAATTTCTGAACCATATTCCCAAACTTAGTATTAACTTGCTATATTTAAAAAGAAGGAAGTGAAAGAAGCCCTAAATATTACAATTATTTTATCCCCTTTCTTATTCTTTTTTATTATTTCAGTGATTTATAAGTTTACCAAAACACGCTGAGGAGCAATGAGTGCAAAAGACCATTTGGGATAACTGTGAACCCATTATTTCATGTATTGCATCTGGACTCCCATACAGGCTATGTACTAAAGTGGGACAGCAAATATCTCACTAATTAAGCAAATAATTCTTTCATACAGTCTCTAGTTCTCCTGAGAATCTCTATACTAACAACTTAACACCAGATCGCTAGTATCTCAAATATTCTAAATTTAAAAAACATCCTTAAGGATCCAGGCCTTTTCTGCATGAATGAATGTTAATAACCACAGAATCATCTAACCTAGACTACTTCCCATTTAACAGCTTGATGTCTTTCAATTAACATCAGCAATCTGCCTTGAAAACTGTGAACTATAAATTTCAAGTGATTCAGGGAAACAGAGGTTCTAGTCTATTTGTGTTATTAACATCCAGAGCAGCTCTGTGGTTCAAGTACTTATTACTAGCTAGGTTAGCTGAAGTAGGCAGCTGTGTCAAAGGTGAAAAACCAGCAGTTTATGCCTTACACTGCTACTTCTCCATTCCCAGAAAACACTGAGTTCAAATCAGCCAGCCCAAGCTGCATTCCCTGACTTCCCCCTCCCTGCTCCCCAGCCCTAGCAGTCCTGCTGAACCGGGTTCAGCCGTCATTTCTTTTAGACCTCATTTCCTTTTCTTTAGGAGCACACTTTCCTAACACACTCACTATGAACAAGGACAAACAGGTTTTCTTCAGCCCTTTTTTTTTCATCCACTTTAAATTTCAAAAAAACCCCTTTTCCCAGAGATGTTAGCCACAGATCTACAACCCTGCTCTCAAGCACAACAATAGATTTCTTTCCAAAATCTGCTTGCCTTTGCTGAACTTTCTTTCTCCCTTCTTTCCCTGGAAATAGTCTGTCCCAGCAGAAGAATGACATGCTTAGCATAAAATCCACTTCTGCGGCACTTTCCCAAGTGGTGGATACAGTCATCTGGCTGGCTAGCTCTAAGAGCTGTCTATCCTGCATATCCAACCCATAGCAGGAAATCGGATACAGGTCTAATGTCAACTGCCAAGCCCTAACAACTGCAAACATCATTTTCCCAGCAGCACCATGATCAGAAACTTGGAAAGGTAAGACAGACATGCAGTAAAGACAAAAAAGGGCAGGCCTGAAGCTGTGAGTTGTCACATCATCCACACAGGTCTTCAGAAGCATTCCCAAAACTGGAATCCAGCTGTTACTGCTGTAGAAACCAAACTGCCCTGCTTAAGACATTGATACTTAGCAAGATACTTCCTTCTAGCATCCATATCCATGGAGCAAAGCTCTTGGGGCTTCTTTGGGCTCAGTCCAGTGCTGACCAGAACCTCTTATTGCTCCAGCTGTATAGCCTCCCCTCCCTCACACACACGCTCATGCTTCCTATTCTGGTGATCTGTCCTCCAACACTTGACAAACCAGACAGAACAAGGGCAGTCACAGAATTAAGTGCCAACATTCATGTTCCAAATGGAAGACAAATGAGTAAGTGACACCAAATCCAATAGCCAGCTCAAAGCAACTAAGGGATCCCAGTTGAATTAACAAGTATCAGTACTTGCTGACACAGAGCAAAAGCAGCAATTTTTCTATAGCAATTGCTTTTGTGTCACGGCAAAAAAATGCAAGCCAGGCACAAACACTAGGCTGCTGAGAGATGGTGAAGAGAGATGAGAGGAAAGAGAACTTTACCAAATAGAAACATGGCTGGAAGACCTCAACACAAACATGAGCATACCTGCTTGGTGAACAATCTCAAATCATTCACACACTGCTTTGAATAATTATCCTGCATAAACATCACAGTTACCCTTCCTTACTAAGAGTTTCAGCCTAGAAAAGTTGGTTTGGGCAGCCAGGTAAGAAATATATAGTCACTCTACAGTGAAGTTTGCCTGTGATCAGTTACAGCTGCAGCAGCGTGGTGGTTTAAAAAGGACAAAAGCTGTCAAATACGACAAGGAAAGCTGTTTTGAGCCTGCTCAACACTGCTCTTCATTAACACCTGTGTATGTTCTCATCGCATGTGGTCCTGCCTTAAAGGAAGCTTTGAAAGGCCTGGAGTCCCCCTCAGCTGCACAGGTGGAGAGAGAGCAGAGCTCCAGAGATGACGTGTATCACGCATTGCAACACTGATGTAGCATGAGTCTGCCTCAAGCATCATGAGGAAAACCCTGAGGACAAGGGTATAGTTAAGGCCCTCCTTCAGAATTCTTTGTGTAAGCCTTCCGTGGGACCCCCAGTCTGTGGGACACTGTCCCATTAGTAAGTTATCTGTTCTTTCCTTCAACATGAGTAGAGAAAAATAACTTCCATAAGTAAAGCCCACATCAATAAATTAGGAAAGAGGATGGGGAAAAAGACTGGCTCATAAAGCTCACCTGACCTAATCCTTACCCTTGTATCAGCTTCTGCCAACAAGAGGACAGATGAAGTCTACTTACCACTCAAACATAATCTGCTTAGTACTATGCAACATGCTGATACATGTATTTTTAAAAAATCAATGCCATACACTATCAAAATGCATCCATTAAACAGGCATAGAATCCAATAATCAAGAGATACCAACAGCTACTGAAAAATCATAACCATGGGGGAAAGTTGCCTCTGTACCAGACTCCATTCACTATTTTTGTTGATGATCTAGCAGAAGGCAAAACCAGTACTGCTAAAGATAGTGGACTGGTAAATAATACAGCAGACAAGGCAGAGAGACAGTAATCTCGGCTGGACAGTGCACAGCCAATGCAAACAGAAGGTGCAGTCATTCAACAAAATGCAAAGTCAGAGACCTTCCCCCACACCATGAAGGTCACATTGGGTATGGACAAGGATTTAGAAACTGGAACATACAGGCACTTAACACTTGTTTCCAGTGTCACACTATGACCAAATGGAACCACTCTTTTGACCTACAAACTGAGAGAAGTTACCCCTCATGGGGAAATGGTGGCTTTTTGCAGATTCCTTAGGGCGCCTGAGACAGCACATGAAGAAGGGCAAAGCTGTATGCCACTCCTAAGAGACTCGTAGAAGTTAGTTAAGAAAAGCAAGCTCTTGGGAGTTGGCTTAAATGTGCTTTGTACTTATCTGCAACTTAACAAAAAAAAATTCAAGTGTGCAAATAAAGATGGTATTGAGAACTCCTAGTATGGGGCGTTGGCATGGTCAGTAGTGGGACTCCCACGTGGTTGGAGCATCTAGATTTTACAAAGCAATACAGAAACTGGAAAGGCTACACAGAGCCACAGAAACTACCAAAAGACAGAAAGTACCCTACACAGAGAATCTGAAAGGACTCAGTTGGCTTCATTTCTTAAAAATAATGTGAGAGGTAAGGCAATTACAACACATAAATCCCCTCAAAGGGAGGGACTATCAGTTATTAGAGGCCTCTTTAATCTAGCACTGAATAACCTAACAAACCAGTTGTTGGAACCTAAAGGCAAACAGAAAGCAAGACACCTCTCCCTCCCACATACTCCTTTCTAGTTTGTGTTAATTAAAAAGTGCCAGAAGTAGTGCATCTACCAATCTTCAGATCAAGTTTGGCTGCTCTTTCTCACTGTTATGCCCTAGTAAAATATGTATTATTAGCACATGCGATTCTGAAGACTCTGAGACACAAATGCCTGGAATATACGGAAAGTCAAACTAGACAGATTTGTCTTTAAATTATGGACCTGAAAATCCATTCTTCAGCAGATCAGCAAGGTCACAATACATTTGAAGGAACAGATGAGAATGGGAGAGAAACATGGGTATTTAAGAGTTTCAGCTGCCCTCAGTATTAATGGCAAATGAGTTCTTAAACAAAACAAACATAAATTTCAGTTAGGATGCTTTTTGTCTTCAGGATTTCAACTTATCTTTTTTTAAAAAAACAGAGATTTAAGTTGTAACAAAAGGTAAAACTCTCTCTGATCACTTGTATTTACAAGCTGTCCTCACTAGATTTTTTTAAATTTGCTTCTTCTGCAATGATAGAAAACGTATATACAGCATTTAGTGCAAAGATGAAACTCAAGGCTTCAGAAACCACATGGTGGAAAATACTTTGAAAAACATGCAAAGATTAGGTGAGATAGTCCGGCTGCTGAAAGTAGTATGAGCCACAGCTCCCAGAAGAGTTTGGGGCTGAGGTATTTTCCACTTGGGTTTTGTCAATAAATGGGACAAGAAGTGGCTGGGGATTGGAAAAGGGATTGTTTGGTACCAGGCAGATACACGAAAGTGTTCCTCACTTTTAGACTGGATGGTTTAAATCCTGAGTAAAAACTACTACCCAAAGCTACTGAATGGCAGTTCAACAATTGTGAACACTATGCCCCAGAAGGGCCTTTTCTTTTTTAATAAGCCACATCAATTATCTGGGCATTGGATATAACCCTCCCCCTCCCTAATAAAATGCCTACAATATAAATGGCAATCATGTCTGAACAGTATCAAAGGCCCAAAACTGAAAGGTTCAACAAAACAAACAAAAAAAAAAATCCCAAAGGTTTTGCTTTCTCTTACTTCAATGGGAAATGACTAAAACTAACCACTACCTTCCACAAATCCTCATCCTCCTAGCCTGTTCCACATATTCCTTCTCATCACAGAAACTCAACTCAGGCAAAGGCTAACAAGACAGGCCATTTTCTTACTGTCTGCATCTTTATTCTGAAGGTTGTGATACAACAGCATCAATTTCTAATCATCCATCTTAACACACACGTGTGCTCCACATGGACACCACGGCCAAATACTCAGAGCAGGTCACAAACAAGCTGGTTCATGCTGTATCTGCAAAGATCTATCTACAAAGCAGCCCTTCTGCTATCAGGCACAACTGGTTTGCAGGCCAAGGCAAGTCACTGCATGCATTAGCCCAGACCAGTCAACATCAATATTGTTCCCAAAGTCCCCTACAAACACGGAGCAAAATTCCTCCTGTTTCCTCTTCCCCTTATACTAGAGCAGTCTAGAGGCCAAAGCAAGATTTCACGTGGTCTAAGTGCTCTGAAACTCCGTGGTGATTTAGGAATGCCATGTTCAACAGCATACCACTTCTATCTCCAGCAGACAGCCCCGAGCAAACACAACAATTTCAAATACATCAGCAATGTCCTATGAGAACAATAGAGAATAGAGATAAGTAAAGCACCAAGACACCAGTTTTTCTTTGAAAATATATATTGCATATGGGATCTCTTTTTTGGCATCATACAGACCAGACCATGCATTTTGCTTTTCTTTTACAAAAACAACAAAACACATTGATTTCTTGGAGACAAGAGAAACACACACTCCTACCCCACAGAGTTCCTATAAGCTGGGGCATTTAAAACTATTCAAATCACAGTGAGGAGATGAGACCCTGCAGGTAAATTCAGCCACATGCTTTCCAGAGGAGGGTCTTTTCCCTCTGGTTTTACTTGCTAAGCTTTACCCTGGCTTAAAGCTGACAGCCTATCTCCTGAACATCACATAACTCTTCAAAAGCAACAGCCTGGACAATCCCAGTCTGCTCTCAGCTTCTCCCTTTCAGTCATCATAAGATTCTCCTGACTGCAGAGAGCAAGTTAGCTGCTACAGAAAACTTTATTTGAAATATTCCCTGGGCAAAAAGTAACACCCAAAACAGACCTCTAACCTGAGAGATGCAGACTTCAACCCACTTGATGAATGGAGGAACTATTGCTTCACTACTAATTTAAAGACTCTTCTGCAGCTTCAGCATGCCCAAATCTCTCGCCACCACTTATCCTTGTGATTCAGTTGTCTGCCTGTCTCTCTCCAGTATGCTAGCATTTTGTGGAAAGCTTTCTCTTACAACCTTGACCCAAAAATGAGCAATCATTTTGACAATCAAAATCTTCTTCTAGCAGCAGGATATCTTCTATCTTTCCACAACGGGCAAAATACCTCATCAACACTGCTTATTACTGTTAAATCAGCAGCTACACTGATGATTTTACCTGTGAAACCACAGATCAGATTTTACACACTTAAGGCATTTATTTAGCAACAACCAACGAAACTTCAATGGGAAAAATAATATATACCCTTTGCATTGCTTCTCTTTATTTAAGGTTCAGACAGAATTCATTAGATTCAAGAAAAAATTCTGTGGAAACAAGGCAAAGCCTCTAGTAAATGTTTTTGATTTAAAACCACCCTAACTCCCACTCCCTTTAACCAAAAGTTACATCTTAAAATGTGGAATAGATGAGTGTGTTTGAAAGTTCATGGTGCAAAATAGAGGAGGATGGCAAAACCTCCTCAGATTTGTCAAAAAATACAGCTATCCCACTCTTTACATAAACACAGACTTCTCCCTTCCCTTTTTTCTCTCTACTTCTATCCACCCTGCAACAAAATCAATATATACGAACATCAGCAGCAGCTTTGGTGATAGGCAATGATCCTTTTTGGCATCAGTCTGTGACAAGATGGTTGATTCTCTATCCTTAAATTACACCATAGCTGTGTAAAACACGCAGTGATATCCCAGACTTGACCTCTTCACATCCGCTGTCGATACCTCAGCAAGATCCAGACTGCTGTCGCAGCAAGCGCCAGGCCTGGCACGAGAATGGCTGCTAGAGGAAGCCCACCTGCTTCTCCATCTCCTCGATGACCCACAGGGCCATTCTGTGGCTGCAACTACAAGGAAAAAAAGATTATTTATGTCAGAACCCGTAACAAAAGAGCCCCCACTTCTGTCCCTGGAACAGGTGGTTCTGTAAGAATGTTCAAAATTGTTTCCCCAGGTACCTGCAGACTTCACACATGGGAGGATGAAAACAGCTTTGGATGGACTGAACCTAACTGCAGGGTGCCCAGTCACTACCAGGCACCTTCATGTTTCTCTGCCACTTTCTAAACTAAGACTCAAGTGGAGCAGGACACACATCATACAGCAGAAGCAACGACACACACATACCCAGTCAGTCATCCCTTGATGCACTTGCCACCACACCATTTCCTGCTCTCTTTACCAGAAAAAAAGACACCAGTAATGCTCTCTGTTTTTCTTACCTGCCTCATACACTGGTTCAGAAGACTTACTCCTTTGCTAAGGGAGTAGAAAAGGGATCTCAACCCACCTTTCCCCACCAACATGCTTCAGGTAGATCAGTATTTCTTTTGTCAACTTCCATGCTAGCTGGGGATTAAGGATTCATCTCTTTTTATATCTAAAATGGTGCCACTATATTTAAACTATAGCAGTCCATATTTCCTATTATTGTAAAATCATTTATGTTGGAAAAGACCTCTAAGATTACCAAGTCCAACCGTTAACCCAGCACTGCCAAGTTTACCATTAAACTAAGCACCACATATGCACACTTTTTAAATGCCTTCAGGGATGGTGACTCAACCACTTCCCTCAGCAGCCTGTTACAGTGCTTGACAACCTTTTCAGTGAAGAAATTCCTAACACCTAATCTAAAGTTGCCCTGGTGCAACTTGGGGATGTCTCCACTTGTCCTGCCACTTGTTGCCTGGGAGAAGAGGCTAACCCCCACCTGGCTACAGCCTCCTTTCAGGCAGTTGTGGAGAGTGATAAAGTCTTCCCTGAGTCTCCTTTTCTCCAGCCTAAACACCCCCAGCTCCCTCAGCTGCTCCTCATCAGACTTGTGCTCCAGATCCTTCACCTGCATTACCCTTCCCTGGACACGTTCCAGCACCTCAATGTCTGTCTTGTAGCATTGGGCTGCACACACATTTCAACACTAACAAGAGTGATGGCCTCTGAAACAAAAGGAGTTCTCTCTCCAGTAAGATTTTGGCCACTGAAATAAAACTGGACAACTTGAGATTCTGTCTTCACACACAAACTTTTACCTCTGAAAAAGGAGATCCGTGAGCAAACACAATATACTCCAGCAAAACAAAGACCTGGGGACTTCTCCAAACTCACCTCTTCACTGATATGGTTGCAAAGTAATACAAAGACAATTACAGCTGAGGCAACAAGAGAAGGTCATAGGTCAAACAAAATTTTTATATGCACATATCACACTGAGCACCTGGACACAGTACTATTCTTCCACATGAAACAGCCACCAATCATAGAAACCAGTCTCAACTGGGCCAGAAACAACCCCAAGAAACAGGTAAAACATACCCTGCGCTGAATTTTCAGAGACACGTGATAGCCTGCATTCCTGAACAGTTCCACAGCATCCTTGTGCCGCAAATCCTTCAAGTCTTTGCCATTGATCTAGCAAAAAAGGAAAAGGAGAACCAGATGCTGAAGGTAAAAAAAAGAAAATTTTTAACAACGCAGGCTAACATAGGAAGGATGAGACATAAAAATCTTCATCTTTCACATAATTCTGCATTTGGGGCATGATACCATAATCAGAAAGATCCAAATTAATTAAATTATTCATTCATTCATTCATATTATAGATGTATTTCTATATGTTGAGACAGAACATGAGAAACTCCAAGCAAAAACACAGAGGTACTGAAAAAAACTACTTAGAAGCAAAATAAGAATATAAGAGCACAGTTGTGGCAACAGCAGCTTCTGATGCTGTTGCTTTACTGGAAACAAATCAAAGGTGTGATTCTGACAGCTAATGAAAATAAAAGAGCAGCTACAGCAAAATTATTATTTTGAGTCTCTTCCCTTGTTTCCTCTATTGGTGTACTTTTGAAACCTCTCTGAGAGAGTGTTGTAAACTCATAAGCACACTGATGTAACAAAACCAACCCCAAAAAAATTACTTACATACTTTTTGGCATCCACTTGCAAGTGTTAGGATTTTTCTTAATTTAAAATAATGTATCATGGCACAGGGTTTTATAACCTACTTGATTTCATTCACTAAGTGATTATATTCATCCTAATTTTTTATTTTCATCCCCATTACCCCTACGATCACATCCAGTGCCTCCCTTCTCTTCATATTTAGACACCCCAAACACAAGTATGTAAATATTAAACTGTCAAGGAAAAAAAGAATCGTATTCTCTGTTTAACTTAATATCACTTTCTGGATCAATAATAGGCTCCAATTACTGCAAGGTAGTCTACAGAGACTAAAAAGATTACACGTGGAACATAATAAGCAAGCGTAAAATAAAATTAGGGAGTATAAAAACGTTGTGTATCATACAAGGAGAGGCTACTTCTTCACCCATCATTTTGTAAAGCTTATTTCTTACATGACTGCCAGCTATCTGAAGAACCAGTGGGTGTGAACACCAGCCACCTGAAAACATTCTTCTAAAAGGAGAAGCAGCCTATGTTATTCTTGAGGAGCTGAAATAGAGAGAAGAATTTTATGGCCTAGAGGTTTTATAGTCTAAAAATCCCCCTGTGCAAAAGGATCAGAAATCATGGATTACCAGTCAAAAAATGTAAACTGGAGAGGTGGAAAACCTTTAATTACATGTGTGTAAACAATAATCCCCTGTGAGCAAGAGAAGGTCTGATGAATTCTAAAACCTTAGGGAGGCAAGTCACAGAGGAAACATAAACACAGCACCATGAAGCATTTCTGTGGCAAATCAAGAAGGCAGAAGAGATAAGCCCATGTGTAGAGGCACTCACCTCCCTAGTGCTCAAAGCTCTCCCCAGATCCCCAAGACAGCTCCTCCATGGAGTTTGCTTGGCATCATCTAATTCATCCACCACATCCTTCCTCTCTCTGTGCACTGTGATGGAAAACCTGCCTCTCATATCACATCACTGACCAAGAACACAGGGGGCAACAGAAGGAAGGGCTTACCGCTAAAATTTTATCTCCTTCTTGTAATCGGCCATCAAGGTAAGCTGCCCCATCCTTTTTGATCCGGCTGACATAGATGCTGCTGTCATTGGCAATATACTGCTGATCTGTCCCACCAACAATGTTGAAACCCAGCCCTAAGGTAAGCCAATGAGAAAGCTCATGAAAAAAAGCACAAAGCTTCAAACATTCTTGCTGTCTTGCTTGTTGGAGACCGCACCCTCCCACATTGCCTTGATTTCTCCACCATACAAAAACTCAAAGCACACAACTCTGCATCATCCTTTCCAACAACCTTCCCATTGCCTAGAAAAGTCATTCTCATGAAACTGGTCTTGAGAAGAGAGACACTAAATGCTTGAGGACCCCAGACATTTCATTATACAAAACATCTGTGAGCTGTTTTCAGGTGGGTGTTGGGGAATACTGAGGGCATGCCATTATTTCTGAGACGCCGATTCAGCCCTCAGCAGGAATACACTTCTTCAGCACAGTATGAAAGAAAAGGAAAGTATTCTGCATTTCACATGAGGTTACAGTAAATCACTACCTTTGAGCTACAAGAAATCACCTCTGACAAGCGTTTTGTGAGCTGGGAAACAGGATAAGGAAAGGCGAGGAGCATTAGACCCTGTCTAATGAGGGAACAGGCAAGCAGAACGGTGCTACCAGCTTGAGGGCACCTACAGCTCAAAAGGCTCCCCTTCCACATCTCAGGAGCTGTAACTGGTGTGCTTTGCCTCCAAGAATAAGATTAGGTTACATGAAGCTACTACAAATTGTATACAATCACTTTTTTCTGTTCCATGAATTCAAACATGACAGGAAATAAAGACAAAGTTCACAGATTTAAAGCAAAACAAAAAGGAATACACATACATTTAACAGAACTGATGTCCACTTCACATTTTTGCTGTTTTGTATTATTCTTTAAAGGAAGCCTCAGTTACAGTTATCAAGCTGGATCCAGCTTCTGGATTAAAGTTAAGACTTCTTGTTTCATCAAAACCCAGAAGAACAAATTGAATTTAAAGTCTGGAAACCCAAAGATTACGAGACCATATTCCCCATTGTACATGCAGCTAAGTTTCTCTCTAAATAAAAATGCACGACAAGGGACAGGAAAGATTCCCTAAGAGGCGTGCAATGAAAAAAGAAAGAAAAGCCAAGGAAAAAGAAAAAAAAAATCAAATACACAATCAAACTAAAAGGAAAAAACCCAACTTTTTTTTTTTCCTGACATAAACCATCATCCAAAAGCTATTGTCAAGAACAGCTGAGGGCAAGTTCTGCCCACGTTCAGCCAGGCTGATTTATTTGTTTTCACTTTCTTTCTTATTTTCTCTCGAAGTTGGGACTGGAAACCTTGGGAGGGAGAGTTTCAAATGAAAGTAAAACCACCTTGTGCCTGCTGGGAAGCAGCATTTTAAATTAGTCACAGGAGATCAAAGCATTTACAAAATGAGTCATGCTATTTTAAGTGTGCATCTACAGCTGGGAAGTAAAGAAATATTAGCAGCAATTTTGCCACACCTTTTTTTTCCTTCCCTTCCTGGCAGCTTCAGACAAGTGGGGAAAAAAATGAAAGCGAGAGAAAATTGAAGAAATACTGACATTTCAACTAGAATAATATCTATTCCAAGAAGGGCCAGTTTTGCACAGTAATATGCCTTTCAACAGAAAACAAAAAGAAAAAAAATTTAAAATCCACACTCCTAAAAATTATTTGCCTTAAAGCCAATAACCTAGGAAAGGGGGAAATCAATACCACAGAAAGTATAAGGTTTAATCAACACTTACTAAAAAGCCAGAAAGAAGGAATCAGGGTCTCAGAACACGTTGATTCTCTCTCTCATATATAAAATCCCTCAAATAGGTATATATATATGAATGAAAAGTATACACTTGGCAACTTTTTACCCACCACTGGAAAAATAATCAAGAGTCACAGCTTTCATCAGCAGAGGATGATCTTCGTGACAAAGAGGCAGCAGTTCGTGCTAGACCAAGTTAAGTAATCACAGGGCTTTTTCCCTCTGTCTTTCCTTCCCAGCACTCAGACTTCCACTTTGCCTAAAAATATCTTCCCTATCAATCCTCAAGCTCTTTGCTATTCTCTCCCTTCCAGTTCATGCAGCCACAGAAAGAGACACAGCACAGCTGCAAGAAAAGGAGTACGGGGAGCACTAAATCTCTTGTCTACAAGGCACCAGAAGCAGAATGGCAGAGCTTTAAAAGCAGGCTCTGGGCTAAACTTCTGACCCTCTCTGAAGCTGCAGATGTCCCTATAACTCACTTACCCTTCCTAGAACTAAAAAAATCCCTCAAAAAGGCCTTTAAAAAAAATAATGGCTGGCAGGATTAGGAAATGAGAGATTGAATACAAGAAAATTTGAAAGAGAGACAAATATATACTGTCCTGCCACTGCAAATACATTCACAACCCATGCAAACCTTTGCCAGGAACGTTCAGCATCAGACCTATTTTAAAAGTTGCAGTCAAAACTCCAAGAGATTACAGTATCCAATCGTACTTCACAGATAACAGTGTTTTGTTCCTTCCACAGAAACGAATTCACATGGCAAGTGCATCAAGGCCATAAGGGGCTGTAGGACCTTCAACTCAAGTAACATAGAAACATAACTCTGAAAATGTACAGCACATCTCAATGACCAGACAAATGCTGCTCATGGTAATCAAGACTGAAATCACAGTGGCCACATTCAAGACCATTCTCAACTCCGCCCTCTAACATTCCCTTACACCTTCCTTAAAATTTTAGGTCCCCAGATGCATGGAAACAGCCTTCCCATCAGAACCGGCTTCATCCGGCACAGTTTTCACTGACAAGCACAGCTTCATTAGCTTAAGCTCATGCCTACGCAGGTAGGGCTACACAGCTTTCAGACCAAAGGCACAATCTGGCGAGCAGGGGGAGGCAAAGGGCTGCTCCCTGGGCTCACACCCTCTGGGTTCTGATCACCAGCACGAGGGCCAGGACCAACTCCAGCCCGGCACGGGACTTGCCTCCACCCCAGAGCAAGGAAACACACACGCCAACGACGTGGGAGCAGGGGGTCTCTGGGGAGCCCATGGAGCCAAGGCAGACCCAGCAGTTGTGCACAACAGAAGGGCTGCCACGTTTTCGTTCATGCTCGTTTTAATTACAGAGAAAGCCTCACACACCAAAGTACAAGTCTAGCTCCAAAAGCCCCCTGGACCCTGCCATTCTCTATAGACAGGATTTTGCTCCAGAGCTGTATATTTGGTGCCAACTTGCCTCACTTCTGAAAGTGTGATCTGAATGGCACCATAAATCCTGTAAAAATACAAGGTTTCCATGAGCGCACCTGCTGTTGTGACATGAAAAGCAAAGCCACAAAAATGCCCCATAAACGGCCCTATTCCCTCTTTCTCCCAGCCTAGGCTCCTCTCTCTCACCACCCCAAAGCCTCTCAAGGGACGCCGCACAATGAACGCCAAGCTGACAACACAGTGGCATGGCCATTTGGGCATATGACTTTCAAATGGCCCCTGACTCAGGGCATCCAGCGCGGCTGGGCGCTCAGTGGCTGCCGCCTCACTTAGAAGCAACAGGAGCTCCACCGGAGATGGCAACTTCCTGGGGAAACCAGAGGCGAGTTGTCCGCAGAGACACCAGCCTTTACCGGAGCTCCCGCAGAGGACCGACCCTGACCCAGCCAGCGCTCCCTCACGCAGGGCACGAGCTTTTCCCGCGGCAGCGTATCCGCCACGGCTCTTTCCAGGGGCACGCCGCGGCAGGGGAGGCCGCCGGGCCCGGCACCTCTGGGCACTGTGCTTCTATCCNGGCTGCGCAGGCCTCGGCGCGGCTGCCCCGGCCCGGGAGGCGCCGCGGACCCGGCGCGGAGAGGCCGCCCCCGCCTTACCTGAGGGTCTGCGGGTGAGGCTGATGATCTCCTCGGCGTAGCCGCCGCCCGCCACGCTGCCGTTCATGCTGCGGCCTGAAGGAGAACTCGGCTCCCGGGGCAGCCGCTCTCGCCTCCTCGGCCGCCGCCGGGCCGCGCCGCGGAGCGCTGGGAGTTGTAGTCAGCGCGGCGGGAAGCGGTGCCGGCGCGCGTCCCCCGCGGGACGGGGCTGCAACCACCGGCGCCCGGGGGCCGCCCGCCACCGGCGCTCACCGCACAGGCGGAAGAGGAGCGGGCCCAGGGGAACCCAGCACAGCGTCGTCCTGCCCCCGCACCTTCCCTGGCCCCTGCGCGGCATCTGTGCCTGGCCCTGCCTTGCTCCCCAGGCTGGAGCTGGTTTCGTTAGGAAGGTTAAGGAGTAGGCCATAGTTGTCTGGGGTAGGCATAGCAGAGGAGGAGGGAGATGTATGACCTGTTCCCAGCCCTTTTAACTGTCCTCACACCAAACTGAAAAACAGATCAGACAGTGCTGGGCAGGAGCAAAAGCCCAATGCAGGCAAGTAGCACAGAGAGCATCCATGCCAATGCCACGCTACCTCGCGATGCAATAGTGCTCTAGATTCAGAAACACAAATGGTGCATAGAACCACTGTGCCACTGCTGGGGCAAGAAATACTTAACTGGGTCCTGTAGAAGGTGTTTGGTTTGAGGATTTGAGAAATTTCCTCAGAACTCTACAGAAGAGATAATTACCTAGCAATAAAGGGCAAAGTAGTTCAACTTGCTATCTAGCAGAGCAGCCACTTGAACCTGGGACTCTGTACCTCAGGGTTTATTGAACCAATAGATTATCGGCAAATAGCAAGGAAAAAGTTATCTATTTCAGCACATGGTACAAGTGTGTCAATACAGACAATGACAGCCGGGAACAATGAAGAGGCCTGATTCAGTTTAACCACCTGACTGCTTGGCACTATGAGGACAGCCACATCTACATGCTGCAGGAACTTCTCTGATGCAAATGAGGACCACCTTATCTGGTCTTCAGTGATACACTACCATTTTGTTTGTTTGGTATTGCAGTAAAGAGAACAAATGTTTTTGACTGCATTCCTTCCAAGATTATCTGCACTTTTGGATTCCTGAATTTAACAGGGAGAGACAACCTGGGCACTGGATCTCTGAATGCTACAACATTAATGCTTAGTGTTAAACTGAGTGTTTGAACACCTGCCTCAGAGGGGGGAGACAGGAATTCAAGGTCCAGTTACACTTGCAATGATGAGCAAAGCCACGACTCGTGTGATAGACTTTTTTGTTGTTGCTAAGTAGTGTTCTCCATAAGCTGAGGACTTTTCAGTGTCTCATACTCTGCCAGTGAGGAGATGCACAAAAGCTGGGAGGAAGCATGGCCAGGACAGGTGACCTAAACTGGACAAAGGGATATTCCATACCATAAAATGTCATGTCCAGTATATAAGCTAGGTGAGTTACCTGTAAGGGGGCCAAACATGTTCTGGGATGGGCTGGGTATCGGGCAGCATGAGGTGAGCATTTGTACTGTGCATCACTTGTTTCTCTTGGGTTCTGTTACTCTCGCTCATTATTATCATTATTAAAATATTTTCGTTTGTTTCAATTATTAAACTGTTTTTATCTCAACCCACAAGGTTTACCTTTTCTTTCATCCCTCTGGGAGGGGTGGGAGGAGAGTGGGCAAGCAGCTGCGAGGTACTTGGCAAACTCCTTCAAGATACATAGTGTTCCTTAGCAGCAGTTTAATGTATTTTAGAGATGACAGTCTTGGCTTAGAATAAAACCAGTTTTGTCTTGATCTGAGATAACTGTAATATTAAGTGTTTTTAAAAGTCTTCTTTAGCCAGGAAGAGATTTCAAACAAGAAACATGAATATATTGTTGTAACTTGAAGCTCCAGGCTTCACCTATGACGACTGGCCTGCCACGTATTAACAGCTACCTAAGACTTAATACCCTTACTGCACTGGCACAGACCATTTCACAGAATCAGAGAATGGTTTGGTTTGGAAGGGACCTTTAACATCATCTAGTTCCAAGCCCCCCTGCCATGGGCAGGGACACCTTCCACTAGTCCAGGTTGTGTCTTCTTATTTCCACCAGCACCATCTCACGTACTACAGTGACCCACATCTCTTAGGAGACGGTGCAGCAATATCTGCAAGCTGCCTCTTCATGTACAAGTGACTTACACATTAACCAAGTTCTAGCATCCATTTAAAGCATTTTAAAATGCAGTTAGAACCAGGAGAGGGAAAAAAAAGGAAACCAGAAAGATTAGGACTGAACTTAGACTTACACCTTCACAGCCAGACATAGCACCTTCAGAGCAGTGGGACATTCCTAACAAACCACCAGAAATATCAAGTTTTTCATTGCTGTGTCAAAATCAGAAACAACAATATTTTCAAGGAGAAAACCTCAGCAAGGGAGCTCACACATCTTATAAAACGTAGACTAGGTTTGTTGGGATACATGTTTGTCTTGCTCATATGGCCCAAGAAGAAATGGGAGAAAAGTGTACAGAAATACTCCTATCCAAAGCTCACTGAAAGCCTCCTCCCAATTAAGTCCTGGTTTTTCAGATCAACCTTTAAGCATAGAGAAAAATGGAAACTACAGCATTTTATTACTTTATCTTTCCCAGAACTGCATTTGCAAGCTTTCTAGCCTAAATTGTGCTTGCATTTACACCTCTGTCTCTTCAGTATGCAGGTCTGTAAAGAAGAACTCCCTGACTCTGGTGTTTCTCTGTCTCATCACGGATCTATACTTGGCAATTTATAGTATACTATTGATCAACAACGGCAGGCCATCAAGGTGACAACCTGAAACTTCTGCCACTCTTTTTGTATTTAAAAGGCAAAATAAAAAGTCTTAGTAGGTACTAGTTGTGCATAGACAGTTGGAAGGTGCTGCATGTAGTGCTTTTTTTACTTTTTATCTCCATCTTTCAATTAATCCACATCTCCCTTGTCTGTCACCTACTCCTTGTTTGCAACACCTGAATTGCAATTGTTATTTCTCAAAGGATACCCCTCCCACTCCCCCAACCTCTCTGAAGAAGGTCTCTGGTTATGAGGAATAAATCTGGGGTGTTAGTCAAGGGGCAGTTATCTTGCCTTTTGACATAAACGCAGGATTAAGTTTTCATCATCTAATCAAAACCATCCATGTTTTATCATAGCAATAAGCACAGCCTGCTAAAGAAACAATGTGTTACCTCATTTCTGCAGACAAGTATAGACAACTATTTAAGGACCCATTTGCTCTAGACAAAAAGCTGTGAAAAACTGTGAATCACATGCTTTGTATTTCACATCCCATCATAATGTCATCAGCCCTTTTTGGATACAGGACACAAAAAAAAAACCGCATTAAAAATTTACAGGAAAATGCATATTCTAGAAACATAAATTATATATTTGGGAGGCAGCAAGAGTTGACCATCATAATTTGTAGAGTCACCAACATCTTTCTTCCCAAATGTTCCCAAGTGTTAGGGTACTTATCCTGCCTTTACAGAATGTTTGCTAAAAGTGTGCTCTTTGCTTTCTAAATACAAATAATTCTTTTGTTACCAGACAAGTGCATTATAGCCCTTTACCCTGAAACACTTTTAAAAAAAGGTTTTCACTGTGATCTGGACTAGAGACTCCTCTTCATGCTGACCTGATAGAAAAGTCTAGTTACTGCTGTAATATAAATAATACAAATAAAACTTACTGAATGGTATTTCCATGTCCCTCATATTTTTCAGAAGTTAGACATATTTTATATTGTATTTAGAAAATGAAAACTACAATGCTTCTGTGTGGCACTCCATAAAGCTGCAAGGACACATTCAGTCGTTGCAGAAGAAAGAATCACATAGTAAACCAAGAGAAACCCCCTGAGATGGTCAGATAAAGCATCTATCAAATATTGCAGGAATTCTAGGTGGGGTAGACTTGCAGAATAGTTCCAAATACTTTAGAAATTCAGTTAACTTGGGGAACCCCCCAGACAGCTCCTCTCAGTGACAATAAAATACACAGCACTACTCAGAAGTAGCCAGCAGTCAAGACACTGGAAAAATTGCAGAAAATAAAAACAATTTGTTCTTGTGAAATGGCAGATTTGGCGTCACTACACTGTTGAAATATATATTTTGGTTCAGAAATGTAATGCTTACTGGTGTGATCTGGATAATCCTTCTCTACTCTTTCACAAAAGGAGAACCCTGTTCTCCTATGATCTACCTCCTTCCTGAAGGGCTGCTCCCTGTAAACAGCTGGAAGCACTTGTGAAACAGACACCTGCATCTCACTGCAATACCTGTTCCTTGCATGTCTGTGTGTCACAGACATGAATTAAATCACAGCAATACAGAATGGTTTGCTTGGAAGTAACCCAGTGGACACTGCAAGTCCAATTTTTTCTTTTTGGTTGTTAATGAATGACAGAAGATGTTCACAAACATCTCTCTCACTGAATTGAAGAAAACATTAGGTGAAGAAGGAAACTGAAGCAAAGAATTTACCTACACCTATTTTAAGAAGTTTGCATTTTTAAACTGTTGATATGAAGAATAAACACAATACCTGCAGTTTACTTAATTACATCAATTTAAGAGCTCAGGGTACAAAGAACAGCATGCCTTACTACCTGCATTTATTAACTTAAAAGAAAATAAACAGAGATAACATTTACTCTGCATTTAATGATATCACGTGAGATTAGAGCTGTTCAGAATCTGTTGAATTATTTTAATGAGTCATCAGATGGCCCTGCTAAAGGGAGATTTCCTCAAGAGCATCCAAAGATATTGCTTTTTGATCTTCGGTGGATTTTGACTCACCAGCAGGCGAGTTTTCTTTAGGAACTTCTGGTTTATTCAGTCTTTGAAACCACTGCAATTTTCTATGGAATTGGGCCTTCAGCTTCATAAGCCATCCCTCTATTTCCTGTTTGTAACGGATGGTAAGGGCTACTCCAAGGACACATAAAGAAAAAAAACCAAATAGTATTAGTCTTACTTTTGCTCTCTGAGAAGTCTTCCTGGCTGGAGGGGGTCCACTATCAATGCTACCTCCAAATCCTTCCAATTCACAATATGGAGGAGCCCAGCCATACTTGCAGTGACAGTTCTTATGATTGTTACACACTCCTCTGTCATGACACTTTGTCATGTTACAGTCATAGTTCAGCACTAATACACTCACACATGTCCTGTTGATACAAAGCATATCAGTACCACATGGTGTGCCATCTTCCACAGCTCCCACATCTGCTCTTGGCATCCCTACGTGATAGTCAAGACCCCAACAATTTTTATCTTGAACAGGAGTTTGGACTAGTGTTACATGGTTCTGCAAGAAAGGTAATTTGGCTATGTTTTCACACTGAATCCTACCACATAAGATATTCTCAGTACTGCATTTTGTAAAATGGATATTGTCACGAATACCACAATTCCCAAACCGGTCACCTTGAGTATTCACTGCTTTGAAGCAATCTAAAGGAGCAACCCTGGCTTTTTTGCCGAAGAGATGTTGGCACTGTTTACTGTGGGAAGAACATTTTCCTTGATAGCAATAAATACCATTTTTGCAAGGAGTTCCATCTTGTAGGTATACATCCAGTGGGCACTGAGGGGAAATCCCATTGCAGTACTCTGGCAGGTCACAGCTGCCAGTACTTGCTCTGCAGAGTGTTCCTGCTGGAAGGACCTTACAGTGCTTGCAGCATTTTCCAGACGCACAGACCGACCCTGCAGTAAATGTGCAGTTTGCGCGGCAACAAGGATCCTTTCTGCAGTTTGCTGCTGAGCCACAGTCACATTGCTCTCCGTGTTCTACTATCTTATTTCCACAGTATTTACCTTTCTTGGGGTAGAAAGTGCCAGGTGCTGGTGGTTGACGAAGGCACTTGGCGCCATTTACAAGCAGGTCAAAGTACTGTTTGTAACTGCAGTCACTGAACGCATCCGTTTCAGCATTGTTTTCATACATAATGCATGTCTTGCGTTTGCATTTGCAATCCGGTTTATCATGGCTCATCCCAAGATTATGGCCCAGCTCATGGACAAACGTGACAAAAATTGCAGACAACTTTTTCTCAGTGAAGGAAACAACAGCCGATGACCAGTGGCTATCACACACTGTCCCTATATATGCCAGTCCCAGGCTGCTTCCAAACCACTGAAATGCAAATAAGTGAGCAACATCGTGGTACATCCGATGGTACAGGTTTGACTTTCTCCAGCTGTTAAAGTCACTAAGTACCTTGGGAATAGAGGTAGTAATGTTTATAAAGTTGCTTTCAGTCCAGATCTCCAGTCCTATAAGAAACAGCCGGACAGAAAGCTGTTTGTACATAATGTCCCCAACATTGATGACTTGCATGACGTGCTTCAAGACTTCGGATTTGCTCCTGCCTGACTTCACAAACCGCACGTTGTCCACGACCACTACTATCTTCACATACCTGATGTGTGTCCACCAGTCCTTCAGCCTTTCGTTCTCCCCCTCTACCTTGGGAGCCTTGAACCACGGCAGCACAGCCTTTTGTTGCTGCAGCACCTCCGACGTCAGACCGCAGCTGGGTCCCTCGGGGCTGTTGGCCTCCTCCATGCGGTAGAGAATGTGGCGAAAGGCCGGATCATTGGGGACGGGCTCGATCTGGTAGGTATCATCCTCCACCCAGAGCACGCCGTGGAGGCCCCTGCCGCAGGTGCTGAGGGCCACCAGGGAGCCGGGGCTCCCCAGCACCTCGCCCTGGTAGAAGCAGTTGTCCCGCACGAAGGGGTGCTCCTCCCGGCGTGCCCCGTCCCGGCCGTAGGTGACCAGGGTGAAGGGGCGGGAGACCAGGCCCCTCCGGGGCTGCAGGCGCAGCACCCGCGGCCGCCCCGCCACGTTCAGCCAGTAGGAAAGGGCCGGGGCGTCGTCGCCGACCCGGGGGCTCAGCTGCCGCGGCACCGTCACCCACGCGGCGCGCGGCTCCGCGGGCCGGGCCCCCCGGGCCCCGGGGCACCCCGCCACGCCCAGCAGCAGCAGCAGGAGCCCCGGCAGTGCCCCCATCGCGGCCGCCAGCACCGGCCGCTCCCGCCCGAGCGGGGATAGAACCTGGAAGGGCCCAGCCCGGGCGGAACCGCCCCGAGGCTCCAACTGCCGCCGTGCGGGCCGGGCCGGGGCCGGCGGGGGAGCGGCGCCCGCTCCACGGGAAACGGCACCTGCGGCCGCCGCGCATCGCCGAGCGCTGCCCGGGCGCCTCCAGACAGCCCACCCTGCTCTTTGAGCCAGGACAGAGGCTCTCGTGAGGAGGAGCGAGTAAATTAGCCTCCCACAAACAGGTTCCCGGCTTTTAATAATCTTCATTTCAAATTAATGGGTACTTCTCCTTCTGAGCAGACAGAGCGAGGACAGCCCCCAATTCAGCTTCACACTCCTTGTCACAGATGTTTGTGTTGAGCAAAAGGATCATTTGGGTAGACCACAAGTGGGAAATTCTGGTTTAAAATCTCAAAAGGTTGGCTTTTGCTTTTTTTTCTGTTTTTATTACAAGATAATTTGTGAGTGGACATCAGAAACAGGCTATTTCAGCCCAATAGAATATCTGGAAAGGCTTAGCATCTGCAATGAAAAAGTACAGAAATACTCCCTGTGTGTGTAGCATGTACCTTACTATAGCTACTAGAGCATACACACCCCCAAGAAAAAAAGTAGAACCAGCGGGGAATTCACTTCCACTACATTCTATAATATAGATGCAAACTAATAGTACCAAGTATAAAAGCCTCAGGCCTATCTACACCACAGCTGCTACAAACCTACAACAACGCACCTTAATTACAGCACTTATGCAGCAGCCATTGCCCCACATCACGTCCTTTCTAAAGACTTGCAATTGCATAGCAATGGAAAGAGAACAATTACAGGTACATCTACCACTTGGCTGCCATCCCTGTTTTAGGGTACAGCTCCATCAAGACACAACCATAAGACAGTGATCTGGATTGTGGTAAGACAGGATGTCCTGTGCAACACAGCTATGCACGCTGGTTTTTTGGCACATAGCGCTGGGATTCAACATAGCCACAGCTGTTGCCTTTTGGGAACTCTTCACAACTTTCTTTTCAGCACTGCAAGCACATTTGGGATGAAGTCCAACCTGCTATGGCCCTTGTCTTTCTCAGCTGCAGGAGGTGTACCCTTCTACCATCCCATATGGATCTCAGAAATCCTGCCTTTTGGCACCAGCTTCTGTGTGCTGACCATCAGCCTGGCACAGGTAGCAACACTTAACATTTCAAACTGCCTGAGACAGGCAGTGCCCCTCAGGGGGCTGGGCAGTGAAAGAAGCTGGCAGAATGCTCAGAGCCTCCTTCTGCTGCCTCATGCCCCAGGGTCCTGAGTGGGCTGGTACCTTACGCTGGGCACGTGGCAGGCCTAACTAACAGCTGTGGAGGTTACCAACCATTGTCCAAAGGTGCTTCAGATTCTGTGGTTTGGTACCTTGCTCATTCCTTGCAAGCATGGCCAGCATTAGCAGTATACACCTTGTAATACACTACCTCAGATTAAAGGAGTGAATACAGGATGCCTGCTTCTATTAGGATCCATATAGGAGGATCTTTCTAGATACCCATTGAAACTCATGACCTGTTTTAGCCTTAGATTAATTTTCTTATTAGTTTTAAAATTACAGAAACTGTTTCTTGTGAAGTCTTTTATGTGTAGCTAGTTGTTGCATGATTGCCCACTACTTTTCAATTATTAGTTTTGCATTTCAGTACTGTGAACTACGTCAGATTATGTCTTTTGAAGTAAATATAACCCAGACCACAATAATGGAAAAATCCTGTTACATAATCTGCGTGCAGTCTGTAGTGCTATTTTAAAATGCATACTTCTGCTGTGTGATCCCTTCTTAAATTATACAAAAGACCCTACTAAATCAATCTGCCAATTTGCAAGAGTCATGTCTTACCATCCCTACCATCCCCTGACATGAAGTTTCCTACTACTTTCTTTCTTTTAATATAAACATAGCTACCTAGTTAGGACTAGAAAATAGCGAGGTTCCATTGTTGAACTCATGACAGATTCTTGAGAGGAAGTGTCAATGCAAGTTTGTGACACTGTGTTCAGCACCTAAGCAAGTCCTTCAGCATCAAGCTTACATAAAAAGGGATCACACTGTTGTGTTCAGATTACCAGTGCCTTGCGTTTCTGTATTTTGATCAGGTAAAGATCAAAGGGGAAGGAGGGAAAAATTCCCATTATATGACAATGAACAGGTTGGAAGGAAAAATGACTGACCTTATAGTGGAGCAGGAAAAAATATCACAATCTGAAGCTACTTCGACTGTAGAAACTGGCTTCCTCATGAGTGTTTTTCAATTTTTTTTCCATCTTGTAGCTCCCTAGAATTTCCAACAGAGGTGCAAGTTCCTGTGGAATTGAATACTACCAGCAAGAGGTTTCCTTTTCTCACTTGCCTTCTCTTGAGTCTTTAGGAACAGGTCATGAAACACCAGCAGCCTTAGGGACCACAGGTTGAAATTCACTGGCAGAAAGAAATGAAGCCTTCAGACTGCCGAGAGATCAATAATACATCATAACTCATCCCACTGGGAAAATTTCTCCCCACTACCCATCCATCTATGATCCACATTTTAGACTACAGGACACATAAAAGACCATTTGTTTGTTCTGTGCATGATTACATGACCAAAGCAACACTTTATTGAAAGTTCACTCTCCTTGCCATGAAAAAAAATCTGTCTTGAACTTTGAATGCCTAGTTATCATTTGGCTTGCTATTGAAAAATTATTGAAAACAACCCTGAAAAAGTGTATCACATCAGCTTTTGTTCAGAAACCATCTGTGTGTCAGTGAAGCCAGTCTATTTGCGTAACAAATCTTCACCCTTTTTCTCACAGGGGACATCCATGTCTCAAAATAAAGCTAATCTATCCCCTTTGCCTCATCCCTCCTTCTCGCTCCAAGAACAGCTTGCTCTGGCAAACAAAATATACTGACTGACCACAGGGCATCTAACTTTCTTTGCTAGGAAAAGGTTACCAACATATGAAGTATGGGGGCAGAGTGGCAAAGAGGAATGTGTGAGAGCAACGTATAGCCTGGTCAGACCTTACTTAGTGAAAAGATGACAAAGACAGTATTTCTGCTGCACCTGAGACACCATTAGCTTTACACAGTAAACTGAGGTAGCTAGAGTGCCCCTCTTCCTACAGTCTGGCTGGATTTTTGGATACACATGTACACGTACACACAAATATGCATAGCTGTTCATGGGTATACAAACATTTACATGTACATTCAGGCTCTGAGGAGAACTGTTTCTATTTGAGTTCCAGGTAATTTTCAGCTACCCCATGATATAGGCAAAGAAAAGCCCTTTTGAAGTCTGAATGGTTATTATCTAAGAGCAAAAAGTAGAGATAGTTCTCTTGTACAACCAAATCTCTCCTTTATACAGAAGAAAGTGACGCACAAGCAAAATTCAGAAGTGCTTGCTTCTTTCCCTTTTATCTACAAGCTTTACAAATACTGAATGTCCTTTGGAAGGACTTTGGACTTCGCAGTCAGGTTCTAAAACAAGAGAGAAAAGGCTCAGACTCTCATGCACTGAAAAACATTACTGACTACAAGGTATCTGCTTAACATCTTAACAGTAACATCTGACATAATGTCACTTCAGTAAGTTAATATCATAGCTCACTTAACTGATAAAATTATTTTAGAGTATCTGGTCAGCAAGTAAGAGGATCAGAAGATATTTCAGTCCCTCTTATGGCAAACCTTCAGCACTGGACAGCTACTACGAAATCGACACACCGGTAACATCCCTCACTGCTTTATAATGTAACTTGCTCAGGGAAAGATCATTCCCCCGGAAAAGGCTTTTCACATTCGAATGCTTGTTTCATGAATGGAAGCCATTTTTTATCCTCTCAATAGCTTAGATGCTGGTGCTTTAACTCAGATGGGATCAGACTAGGAATCCATCCTTTTTAATGCCCTTTGACACCAGCCAGCACCAGGTGCAGAAGGCAAAAAGGCTGCTCAAAGATGTAGAGGAGAAGACAGTCTGCCCCTTCAAGTTCCACCCTTATCTCTGATCAGCTCAAATTCTGAGCATGGACTGTAATGGTTCAGTCTAAATGTAACTCCAATTCAGTTTCATTTATTTGTCCCTCTATTCTTGTACTACAAGACAGAACAAGTTCTCTACTTTCCTACTTGTTTCACTACTCAGTTTCATAAAGACTCAGTATTTGTCTTCCCGGTGCCATCATAGGAGAAACTCTGCCTCATTTTATTGCCCTTCTTCAAACCCTTCTACTTTAGGGGAATTCCTTTTCAGACATCGAGTTGTAAAACACACTTTATTTCAGGTGAAGTCCAGTGACTCAGAATATTTTGCTCATACTATGTTCTAGCATCCATTGTTGGCCACAGCTGTGTCTTCAGCAATAAGCAAGCTACCTTTCTTCCGCTAGTAGTGTTAAATATTTCCTTGGTGCATGAGTAGATAATTTTTCTCCATTTAAAAAAACCAAACTAAACAAACAAAACAAACAAAAAAGCCCAACCAAACAAAACCAACCAACCAAACAAAAAACCCACCCCCCCCAAAAAACCCACAAAACAACAAAAAAACCCACCAAAAAACCCCCACACAACCGACACCCAACACCCTAGATCTTCATTAAGTGCAGTCTGCCATCTTTCTTGCTTAAGTTTTTCCAAATTGCATACAGGTTCTCATCTCCTTTAATGGCCATTTCCAAGGACTTATTCTGACCACCAGCAGCAAGGACTGCTGAGGTTCCTCACCATTCATGTCTCATTTCTGGAAATCCTGGTTTTCCATCATGGGGTGGATGAGACAATGGCTTTGGTGCTTCTTCCACTACTTGCTTTCAGAGGCATTTCTCTAATACAAGAAAGAACCAAAACCCTTTTTTTCTAAGTATATTCACACCACATTGTCTTGTTTTGAGCATCCCAGAATAACTGCTTTCTATATTCTCACTTGATTTAATAGTTCACACTAGCTTATTATCTACTTTTATCAAAATATTGAGAAACGGCTGTTCAAAACTCACCCAGGTATGAAATAAGCCTAATACACAGTCAAGTACACGAATACATGAATTTCAGATCTATATCTGCATTAACTAAGAACAGCTATTGGCATATCTACATCTTTTAACATTACAGCTTTGGATTATAGGACAAAAATGACATGGAACTTTGTATCAGTCAGTAATAAACAGCTCTGACTGGAGACATAAATAACTGAAAAAGTGTCTTGTAACCTCAAAATGAACAGCTATCTAAGCATACTTTAGTCTTTCTTCCTATCTACATTTTGGTTGTTATGTACAAACCTTTTCCTTGCTTACTACAGTTTACTGTATGAACGTGATTAACAGTTGTGGAAAGAAAGCAAGCTGTTTCAAGGTTCACTCCATTACTTCAATGAAAAAACACAACCAAACTAATAGTAATTTCTTTTCAATAGATGATTTCTAATTTTTCTGAGAAAAAAAAAGGTTTATGTAACCAATATGCTTAAATAAGTGTATAGCTATCAGTGATGTTTCTCTTCCACTGTCCCACTTCCACAAGTTTAAAAGGCACATGTCTAATGAAGGAGCAAGGAAGTGCTAGGAGCACAGAAGAAGAGATGTAATTGCTATATTTGTTACAGCGAAAAATTAGAAATATAAACAGCTTCATTGAGTGTGCAACATCAAGAAATTTTAGCCTGTTTTATGTCATAAATCTCCCTCCCAAAACACTAACTTCTATAATAAACTATCAGCTTAACCATTAAGTAAAACCAGTGTCCAAGAACATCTAGAAACTGAGAGCATTCTGTCATCTAACTACATGGATTTGAGGGTCCAGTTATCAAATCTTTTATCTTTATCCCAAGCACACTAAAGGCACAGCAATTTGTAGGAGGTAACTTAACTTTTCCTCCTCAAAATAGAACACAATATATTCCAATGTCCAAGCAAAAAAATAAATGCTGCCAGCACACATGACATATTTGCTACTAACACAGTATACATTTAAGAAAGGCATTCCAGCACTCAGGAGTTTTATTTGCCAGGAATTCCAATTCCTTTTTATATATAAAAGTTTCTTCTTTTTACATATGAAACCTAGACACAAAGGATGCAAGAGTTTGTAAAGATTTCAGGAGGCTGCTGAATATGTCCATGTAAAAACCATTCTCAGAAGCCAACATTCAAAATAAGATGAAGACTGAAAACACCGCCTGTGAGGCAGCTCACATCCTGACATTAACATTTGCATGAGAGGTTCCTACAGAAAAAGCTGTTACAGGGATCTCAGTCCCTGAACTGTCTCGGTGGAAGAGCTTAAATGTAAAGAAAAGGGAGCAAGAATCTCCTGTTTTCCAGGTAGTGACTAATCCAGACGTGTAATAGCTTCTCCCTTCACTGGAGTCTCATTCGTTTTTCGGGTGGTCCTTTAGCACCAGCACTCTGAGTATTCTTTACAGTCTCTTTTTCCTCTGGTTTGACAGCTTCAGGGGCCGGTTCAGGTTCCTTCTTGATTTGATCCACTAAAGATGTAACAGCAAAAGAAAGTTAAACCTCTGATTTTCACTCCTAAAATACTCTTCAGAGTATTTAGAAAATATTGTTAATGTCAAAAGGGCAACATTATTTCCAAAGGTATAAGAATAAGCAGGGAGTAAATTCATACTTATATGGGTTAAAAGGTGGAACAGATTTAAGTGATACAGTTCATGCCTCTCCTGTTTGGAGGCTGCCTATGATCAAGTCAGAGTCTTCACTCTTATCCATTACTTTGCACAATCAGGTAATGCCAGAATTCCAAACCACCTCACAGTAGCAGCAGCAAGCGCTTACATGGCAACTGAAAGATACTGCATACAGAGCCTATTTTTTAAGACTTGTGAGAATATTACAGTTTTACCTGGGATAGGCTTTTCTCCAGGCTTTTGCTGTGAAGGAAGAAAAAAGAAACAACACATCAGTGGAACCAAAGTTGTAATTCTCAACCCTTCCTGCTATACATTTAGGAAAAAAATGCAAGTAATGCACTCTTATACATAAGAGGTGAGGGTAGAATGGGTCACTCAATACACTTTAAACAAAATCCAGTTAACATTTTGTAACATTCAGTTTTTCCTCTGACAACTAAAAAACACTAAAGCAAAAAATAGGCAGTTAGCCAGCCTTTCCCACATCTGAGGGGCACTTTTGTGAGATGCTGTAAACATAATTTCCTTTACTCCCAAGCAGAAGACCTGGTGGAACAAATGGCTACCAAAAACAATCAGAGGTAATCACAACAACTTCACAGAATGCCAAGAATTTCCATGCTAACTAATGAGTCTCCAGAACAATGGTGTAACTAAAACAAAATACTGTGATGGCTTGATTGAGTTCAGAAAGCAGGAAACTGGAAGCAGCAGCAACATCTGATAGCTGAGAACAGACCCTCTACAATCAGATAAGGAAGGTGTATAATAAAATTCACTCTCATAGTTTTGCCAAGGTCTTAATGAATCCTGTGATTACAAAGGGAGATCCTATGCTCCAGTATGAGCCTTCCATGTCAAATTTATTATCTAATCCATGTTACTATTGCAGAAATACATGAAATTCCCTTTCAGTTTCATCTGTTCAAATACTTATGACCGTCTTTAAGTTCTAAGTTACAGCAATACTGCGGCTTTTGCGTGTCATACCTGAACAAATCTGGGTGGAAACTTTTGTCTTAGATCTAAAAGCAAAGCATCTACCCGTTGTCTTTGGAAAATAGAGCTTGGTTCTTCTTTCTTCTTGGCTTTTGGTTTAGTTTTCTCTGCAAGTCACAGATATATTAAAGAAAGATGTATTACAATTTATTTTCTCTTAGCAGCTTTCTGTTGTATGACAAGTTGGTATTTGTCTCTCCTCTGAACTTCACCTGTATTTTCTCACTGACATTGGTTATTTTTTTTTTTTAAGACAGATTAAGGATGATTCTTACCTCCTGACAAACTGGTTTGGCTCCTGAAAATGTTTTGGTCCCCAGTGTGTTGAAGAGTTGCCCACTTTGTTGACACACAGCTCACCATTTTC
Organism: Edolisoma coerulescens; assembly: GCA_013397115.1. Lineage (NCBI taxonomy): Eukaryota > Metazoa > Chordata > Aves > Passeriformes > Campephagidae > Edolisoma > Edolisoma coerulescens. Next base: position 446,537 of record VWZW01002014.1, on the reverse strand, counting down.
ATCTCCCACCCATGCCTCAGTGTTCATTCCCACCAGCACAGAAGGGCAAGATTCCTTTCACCTGGTAGAGAGCCCTAACTTACCCTTCAGACACTTCATCTCACCTCTCCACTATCACTGTGCATTGCATCAAGCTTTTCCCTACATTCCTTTCCTCTCCCAAAGTATACAGGAGAAACTAGGAATCATACCTCGTTCTTCTTGATCTTTGAAGTGCCACCAGTAGCCCTTGGATGGGTGATAGCGACAGTAGGACATAGCTTCTTCAAAAGCAGACTGAATTCCATGCACTGCAGTGAGCTTTCAGAACAAGAATGTAAGGCAGTGTTCAGAACTTAAGGAGAAAATACTGTATAAATTTTTGAAAGTAGGTATTTTAAAATTAGTATTCTATATTCATTTTTGTTCTGGGAACTTGGAACATCCAGTTTTGGACTGAGAATGTAATTTCTTTAAGAGGTTCTCACAAGGCTCTTCTGAAGTGCTTTTCTAAATTGACAGAGAAAAACTTGCAAAAGCAGTAGTTTATGAGAACAGAAGGAATCAAAACAAACTTGAGCATCCAATTTAAGAAGAAATACCACATCAACTTAAAAATATAAGCCTCATTGAAAAAAAAATACTACATTAGCTTAACATTAATGTTCCAAAGCAAGCTTCACTGATTACGTATTTAATTACTGTCCCATATGTATTTGTCAAATAATTTTTCTTTTGATTATTCAAACTTCACACTGTTTTGCCAATTGTGTAGCTTCAGTTACTCTGATCCTTCATCCTTAAACAATGTATCCTAGTGTTTGGGCATTACTGTAGTCTCACAGGATCTTGCATTTTCATGTGGGACACACACGATGTTAACCAATGGGGTTTGTTTTAAGTTACTGCACCGTCACTACACAAGATCTTTCCTCAAAATAGTGAAGGAGAGATTTAAACAGCCTGAGGGGCAACCAAAAGTAAAAACAGATATAAACCAGTATACATCAAATGCACAGAACACTTACAACTCTGGAGTTAATGACAGACCCTAAGTCAGGTGCTTGATAAATCACTCCAGCAATAATATAGTAGTCAGCCAGTGGCATAACTATGGGAAGGAAAAGAAGAAAAATGAAGGATCAGTTTAAAGCTCTGGCTGAAGACTGTGTATTTGTTGCTGAATTTCAGTCGTAGCAGCAGAAATTGCAGTATTCCTCTTATCACAAAATTTTCTCTTCTTCACCTTTTCCTTCAAGGTGCTTTATTTGCACCTTAGGCACAGACTGATAAGGAAAGAAAAACCAAGGTCTGCTTTACAGATAGAAAAGCATCAGCTTTAAAGTCCTACTGCAAGCAAATGACTGGCCTCACAGAACTGGGCTTTTCAGAGCTACACTAGAGCTACTACTAATCAAGTGAACTGCTCTGGAAGTAACTCCACTAGCCTTGGCTACCAGTAGAAACCCACAATAATGTAAGATCTCATTCTTCTGGACTCAGCTTTCTCTAACTTGTACAGTCCTCTCGGCTAGATTTCCCAGACCAAATGGAATTAAGCACACACAGACCATGCTTTTCTAAATTAGTAACATTCTGCCAAAAAAAGACTACCTTCCAAAGGCATTTGCTAAATCAGATTTGGAACCTCTACTAATCACTCAAAAATTCTTGTTCATTAGAGCTGCAGTGCAGAGAACATGACAGTGGCCTCTGTAACTCTGCCAAACATTGTTCAATTGAGAAACCATAGCAATGCTCTCAGCTTCACATTCCTAAGGACCTTACCTGTGCACACATGTGTTCCAGTTCCCCCATCTGCACTAACAATTCATCCAGTACTTGCATTTTATGAAGTAAACAGATAAGAAAGTCCAATAACTATTGAAATGTGGCTACATATATGATTAATCACCCACACATAAACAAATTCAAGGTTAAAAAGGAATAATGAAGCCAGTTGCATGCAGATGGGAAAAAACAAAGCTAAGGTATTTGATTTAAAAACTGGAAAGGTCATCAGTGACACCCTAAGAAGGAGTGGTGCTGTTACCACAAGATTGTATCACGACAAGAAATGGACACTCTTGCATAGCCTAACAGATAAATACGACATGGAATGAATGCTATTAGCAACTTCCTGCAGGAGAATGTAGCACAGGGCATCACTTTCTCATCTGCTGTTCCCATTTCCCCACAAGATGGCACTCCCTGCTGCTGGCACATTGCAGAGAACTGCTGGAGAAAGGATCTCCCTACAAGGCCTCATATCCTCCCAGTTAGACTGGAGATAAAAGACAGAAAAAGGGAAACAGAAGTGCTTAGGCACAAATTAGGAACTGCTAAAAACAACTGACTGATCGGGCTTCTCAACAGGGGCAAGAACTGAGTGATTGTACCTTGTGTTGGAGATTGCCTTTGCTGCTTTCGGATAATGAACAGAATGGGCTCTTGAGCATGAAGAAGGATGTACTCCACTCCAACCATCTGGCTGAAAAAGAAGCAACCAGAGTAAGTATCTTCCTCGAAGTAAAATCTGTAGGATGTGAAAAGCAACCAAAGGGCCCAGCAGTAAAGCAACGAAATTCTGATGCTTTGAAAACTCTTCTTATAATGTGCAGTAAATAAAGGCAAAGGACTTCCTGAGCTAACTATCAAACCCTAGGTGCATAGACAAAGGGAGTTGTAACAACCCGACACAACACAAGTAGAACATATTAGCAACAGATAAATAGCAAGAAAGATAACAATTTGTCATCATGGAGATGTCATTTAAATATAACAACAAAGAACTAGTGTATGATGTGATCAGCTGTGCGTCTGATGTAAAAGTCTCTCTGCAACCACATCTGAGAACAAATGACTTTACCAATGAACTTCTAGCTCTGCTTGCAAACTCCCTATCATATTGTGGAGTCTTTAAATAGTTCTCGAACAACTCACTTGTGCTCAGTGTAGCAGATGGGGAACTGAAAAGAAAGTTAACTTGCACATGCAATCTCATTACACAGCCATATGTGATCAGTTTATTTACAACACTCACTACTCTTATTATCCATACTAAAAAGCCAGCTCTTTGGAGGAATTATGTACTAATTATGGCACACAGCCAGCAGTATATGGAAACACGAACTATTTATGAACTCAAAGTAACCCCTAACATAAACCCTATTCACAGCAGAAAAAATACTTAACCGCATTACATTACTCAGGTTCTGCTGAGCTGGGAGGATGAGAGAAGACAGCTTTTCCATTTCAGAGAAATATCTAAAGGACGATTTACTGGAATCTCAAAAGATACACAGAATCCTTCATGCTTAACACGTCCTTGAGAAGGCATAAGAAGCAGCAGAAAACATCCAAACACAGAAAAAGCTGGGCTCCTTGGAAAGTGGTAGGACTAAAAAGCACCGAACAGAACGAAGTTTCCAGCATGCTTCCATTCAATCACCAAAGCCTCTGAATGGAGGGACAAGGGATACTGCATAGGAGCCAGCTGCAAATTACAACTTACTTCAAATGGTCCAGGGTCATCCGCTGCATTTTGACGACTTCATTGTTACATGTTCGGTCATAGAATGGGTTACTTCGCTCTGAGAAATAGTCCAACACACTCCCATTGTTTAATATTGGAATCCAGGAGCTGTCAACCCAGGAAATTCCCAAAAGATTATCTGGGAAAATAAATCTACACTGAGTACCAAAGCAGTCAAAAACACTACAAATACATAAAAGAGTAAATTGCCACCAGTTAATTATTATAGCAGAGAAGGGAGATGGAACACAGAGTCAAACACAGCAGTTAAAATTAAAGAAGTATTTCATAGAGTTCAAATAATAATTGATAACCTTTAACCTTCTGCAGTTCTCTTAGCAGTACACAAGAAGAAAAAAAAAAACAAACCCAAAAAACAACAACACAAAGATGCTGTCTTTGGGCAAATGTTTCCCAGTAGTCTTGAACAAGATTCTATTCCTGACTATAAAATTAATCTGCCAAATTGCCTGCAGCAAATTACTTCTTCCATAACTCAGTGGATATTACAGAAATCTAACTACCAAACACTAACCATTATATTAAAAAAGTAAGCTTTTTAAATGAAACACACTTTATAACCTACAAGTCATTATAGGCCAGTTAAATTCTTACAGATTTAGGGAAATACGAATTAAAGCCCCTGCATTTTATTATCACGCTGCAGCAAAATGATATTCCTCAGGCACAGCATCAACAACCAGTTCCATAGTCAACAAATTTGCTGGAGATCCAAGAAGAACCTTGAAAAACACCCTGAAATTCATCTGTTTTAGATCATACGAGCAGCAAACCGAATTTCCAAGACACAAGAAAGGAGGAAGAGACATGCATTGTTTATATTATATAAATTATATAAAAATATATATTATATTAAAAAAACCCGTAAGTGATGGGAAGGCACTGAAGACTGACTAAAGAATTGAAATTCCCTCCTCATGGGAACCACTCCCTAAAGTTCACGCATTATACATCACTTATCATTCCACTGAGAATATTTTACTTCTGTGACAATTCAGCATGCTCAAGGATCACTGGATCAGTTTCAAAAATGTCAGCTCATATACTAGTAGCAGCTTCTCTGAGGAAGTGTTAATAAAGTAACACTACCTGCTTAGCAAATCAGGAAAAATGCAACAGAAATAGCTACACATAAACCATTTTTCCTTGCTAATCTCAGAATTTCCAGCCTAACTGTTTCATGCGGGGCAGGGAAAGGGAGGGAGAAGTCTAGAGGCATTCATGTTATTTCACATAGACTATCCTCTCTCCTCACTATAGAAAAGGAAATTTCAGAAACACTGCACTAAGATCCATTATTAAGCACCTAAGTCGTGGTAGCGCTGTTTATTCCAAATGCCATTCAAACCCTAAAGAGCTCTCCTTTCAAAAAAATCTTAAAATCTTAAGCACTTGCATTCTTCTCATAATAAACTCTCACATTGTATTTCAAATACAAACTTTCTTTGTTTGTATGATTAATAATACCTACATTCTCAGAGGAATGTCAGGCAAGCTTTAGAGATATATATATATATAGCTATCATACTGTATATAGACTGATAAATGTATCGTAAAATGGAATATAAAGTTGGACTCTAACACTCAATTATCCATAGCTGCTTAGTGCCAGTATTTATAATAGCTTTTATAACTAGCAAGATTGTTCTCTTAACTATTCTTGGAAAAAACGGGAGGAAGAATAAAACAAACCGTGAATCTGACATGCCTGTTATACTGAAGGGTGTACCATTTATTTTGGGTATGAGAAAGAAAGGATGGTGTTCCTGCTTCCCTGTTCCTTTCAAAAATAGGACATCTTGTGCAAAGCATTTCTTGTGAAATTTGCATCACAGATGCAAAAGTAAAGTGCTTGTGACAGTACTGCCAATCTGTCATGATTTTCAAGACAATTGGGAAGACAAGCCAGTAAGCCATGGCAAAAAAGAAGAGTAGTTCACACAATGTATTGAACTTGGCCTTGTTGCCCAGGTAGCCCAGCACTAAGCTTTGACAAACCAAGAGGAACAGTAAAGCAGCCTGACAGGGTATTGGGTTTGGTAGGGGGGTAACAGGGGTGGCTTCTGTGAGAAGCTGCTGGAAGCTTCCCCATGGCCTACAGAGCCAAGCACAGACCATGGTGAGGAGGCTGTGCCCCTGCAGCCCATGGAGATGCACAGTGGAGCAGAGATCTGCCTGCAGCCCCTGGAGGACCCCACACTGGAGCAGGTGGATGCCCGAAGGAGGCTGTGACCCCAGGGGAAGCCACACTGGTGCAGGCTCCTAACAGGACTTCTGGTCCCTTGGACAGAGGAGCCCAGGCTGGAGCAGGTTTGCTGGCAGGACGTGTGACCCCGCGGGGGACCCATGCTGGAGCACTTTGTTCACGTGTCTCCCGATGCCGAGTGCAATACAAGCCATGCCAAGCAGCCCCATGAGCTGCCAGGCCCTGCAGAGCTGCCAGGTCATGTTCACCTGGGCAAAGTAGTGCCAAAGTTGGCCCAGAGGGTAGGGCAGGTCAGAAGCCATGCTCTCTGTGACAACGGGCACTCGTCCACCCTGACCAAGCTCTGGGGGCTGCAAACGTCTCAGTCTTTCTGGAAAAGTGAGGGATTGCCTGTGTAACCAAGCTAACCATCCTGCGCAGAAGGCACTCAAAAATTGTGAGCAGGTTGGTTTAAGTGGAGAATACTAATCTGCATTATTAATTCCCCCAATTTCAGAGACCAAGATGGATTAAACAGAATTTCTTGATGATCTGTATTTTAGGCCACATATTTCCAAAATTTGTGGAGATAAAATATTCTAATACTCTTGGATTGGTGAAAATGCAGTTGTTTTAGCTTCAGTAACATCTATTTTGAATTTATATTATAGTAGGCCCAAAGGGATACACAGTAAAATTACACCAACAATTGCATTTTTCAGAGGTGCAAAATTTTGGATTTTTCACTACTGATTTTGATGTGTCATGCAGAGAAATCTGGGAGGCCTTTTTATAGGTAGACCCATTGATCATCCAGCATTCTACCTTAATTTCTAACCCTTCCATTCCCCAAATTCAGGGAATATTATTATCAGCTTCACCCTTATCTGAGTCCCATTCATTTTTTAAATATATAACCAAAGTGGCTAGGCTTAAATCTGTTTTACTGGAATGTATCAGCTTTTGGAAACCATCATGTTGACTAATAACCATAATTGGGGGAGTTATGCAGGCTACAATGAATACCTTTTTACTGTGAAGAAGAAAATGGTACTAAAGAAGATGAAAAAAGAGCAATAGGCAGGGGGAGCTGGGGTCTGAAAGGGCTCCCACCCTTTGGCCTGAATCAATGTGCTCTTTGTAGGCAGGAAGGGACAATTAGAAGTAAACAATATTTCTGACAATGAGAGGAGGGGACTGGTGGAAAACACCAAGGCATCCCTAGCAGACCTCCTAGCTCCAGTATAACCAGAGAATGGAACAACAGACTTCTGATCAACAGCAGAGCCACACATTCAGTAATAACCAGATGCAAGGGCCTGCTTAGTAAAGTTATGATACCGATTGTTGGGGCAATGAGAAAAAGGGTTTTATGGCCATTCCTGTAACTCATGGAGTGTCCCAACTGGACATACTAAACTGACTCATGAGCTTCTATATGCCAGAATGTCCCCTTCCATTGTTAGGACAAGACTTACCCTGCAAGCTAAATGCTCACCAAACTTTTTCTGAGAACTGTGTACAGCTATGCATCCCACTGAAAAAGACATGGAAAGCTAAAACCTGCTTACCAATGAAACAGACCTCAGAGAAACCTGAAAATGACATCCTGGAAGCAGTACCAATTGCTGCTTAGAGTATCAACAGGAATTCAGTACTGGTGAAGAAGCCTTGTTCGCAAGAGTATAGGCTGGCATAGGATTTAAGAGCAATAAATCAGATACCTCAACACTGTTGTGTGGATGGGCTTCTTGTATCAGGTGAAAAAACCTGTTTTGGGACAACAGCATTGGAGAAATTAATGGAGGACTATCTCCTGTGGGAGGGATCCCACTGTGGAGCAGTGGAAGACTGTGAAGAGTCCTCCTGCTGAGGAGGACAGAGTGGCAGTGCCAACACATGTGAACTGATCACAACCCCATTCCCTGTTCACCTTTGCTGCTTGGGGGAGAGAAGGCAGAGAATTTTGGAATGAAGTTAAGCCCAGGAAGAAGGGAGTGGTGGAGGAGTTTTTAAGATTTGGTTTTATTTCTCATTATCCTCCTCTGATCTAATTGGTAATAAATTCAATTAATTTCCCCAAGTCGAGTCTGTTTTGCCCATGACAGTAACTGGTGAATGATCTCTCCCTGTCCCAATCTCAACACACAAGCCTTTCATTATATTCTCTCCCCTCTGTCTAGCTGAGGAAGGGGGTGATAGAGAGGCTTTGGTGGGCACCTGGCATCCAGCCACGGTTAACCCACTTGCAACAGATTAAAAATAGAAGTATACCTCAAAATCGACTTAATAGATTGAACTGTATTAGATAAACGACTTTGAGGTATCTTAAATGATCTGGAGTAAGACAGAAAGTTCTCACATCAGCTAATAACTTAATCCAGCACTCCTCCATTAATTGTTCACATAGTTCCTTCGTGTAATCTCAAACAAGGCAGTCAGAAAAACACACAGGACTACACATAATCATTAGGAATTTGAAGACAAAAAAGGAGAAAACTTATGTGGCTTTATAAAAACTGACCCTTCATGAGATTTCCCTAAATATCTGCTCTTACTCATTCTCTGAGACTCCACCACACAGGCTTCTGATGTTATTCCATTCAGACACTCTTATGGAGAAAAATAACTTCCTTTCCTGTGGCCTCTGAACCCCCACTTCTTCTCTCAAAGTTCAAATTCTTCACAGCAATTTAAGTTCTACTTTGTTTACAACATAAATCTTCTTTAATACTTTATTCAAATATCACTTCTTCAAAACATAATCTTTTTTTATTTATATCCCTGACTTCTCACCCAAATGTTTCTTGTTACTTCAGCTTTCTTTTTCCGGCTTTCCTAACACCTGGCCTGCCTCGACACAACCACCTGAAGTGCTCTTAAAATTACCAGCCTCACTCGCTGCGCTGGTCCTGTGCAAGTCCCACACACATGCCAGCGCTTCCCACTTTCCCCCAAGCTTCAGAGCTAGAACTCTCTTTTTAGCTGTTCCCTTATGTCGTCATCTCACCGCAGGACCTCCTTATCCCACCTGAAAAGGCAGAGTCTATCAGAAAGAAGCTTGTTTTCCCCAGGCGGCCCTGAGCACACGCTCCCAGCCTGCTGCATATCCAAGAAAGCTGCTTTTCGGGCAGCTTTTCCGCCCGGCCGTTCCAGCTTCCAAGGACCGTCACACCACCACACCGACCCCCTCCTGCAGCCGCCCCGGAGGGCTCTGCCCCGCGGGCGGAGCTGAGCCCAGGCCGGCGGGCAGGGCCCCGGAGCCGCGGGGAGCGAGCCCCGAGAGCCGCCCTTGCCCAGGGCCTACCTCGGATGTCCACAGCCGCCATGGCCGCGCCGCGCACGTCCTGAGCGGGGCNGCCCGACAGGCAGTCGCTGATCGGGGAAACACGTGCGTGAAGGGTTGTGCTGCCTCACGCCACAGGCCAAGGTGACCTGCGTTTTACCCGAGTGATGCATAACCAGAACGACGGCGCCAGTGCCGAAAATCAACGTGCTCGTCCTGAGCTGTTTGCTCGAAAGGGGAAATACGAGGGGTTTGCTGTCGTTTTCACCTGACCTTAGCCCGCTGGTATTTGCCGGTCACTTTCAAAGTGAAAGAGGTGTGGACTGTAGGTTGCTGCTCAGCATCACACCCATCCAGTTTGAGCTGGCTGAGGCAGCCCTGATTTAGTTTGCCATGTCGGAAGAATAGATGTTTTGAGGCCACATCATCAAAACACCCTATGGTTCCTGTCCTGAGCTATGGTCCTTGGCATTTTGGCTCTTAAGTGAAATCGTCGGTCATCAGTCATTTATATAGTGAAGAACAACACTCAGTGGGTGCAAGAATATACATACACTGAAGATTTATAAGCTCCTTATTTAGATTGACAACTACAGTCTACCGATCTGCTGTACAGTGTCCAATACCCTGTGTCATGCTAGCTGTACCTCCAGGGACTCACCGTGCCTGAGTCTTTGCTGCGGAGATCAGCCGTTCCCTTGCTGGCAGTAGCAGAGTCTAAGAGAGCCTGGAGTTACCACCTTGCTGATGGCACATGATCGTAATTGGTGATGGAATCTCTTCCCCTTCCATTAGAGACCTGTGTATGAAGTACAGAAAAGGGATATTATTGTATGAGAGCAATCAAAAAGTTAGAGCAAAAGAGAGCTGCTGCTGCTTATTTGCTTTTTATTCAGTCCTCTCATACCAATGCATTAGGAGACAGATTGTAATTGCAAAACCACATGCTCTTTTATTTTTTTCTTCCCATGATTCCTGTGTCATTCAATATGTTAAAGTCACTATATGACTTGTGAATATTCTGGGCTTGTTTTCTGTGAAGAAGAGGTGCCTGCAGAACACTTGCTTTACGTGTTTCAGGTGTTGAAAGATGTGAAGGTATCAAGCAAAGGTTACAGAAAGTGACAAGGTCAGGCAGAAAAATGCTGGTTTGGAAAACTGGACTCTAGTCTTGCCAGCGGTATAGTCATACATTAGATTAATGAAGTTTTTTCAACCTCTAAAGTATAGATGTGGCGAGCCCTCTATACAAATAAAGTAATGCTGGTCATGCTTTGTGTGTTTTGTAACTCTCTGCACACTGAGAAGTTAAGTTCTCTAAAATCTCTCACAGTTTAATTACTCAAAATAAGATTTTTGTAATCTCAGTGCCTCACAGCTGCATCTGTAAAAGGGAGGTGATAACAGGCCCCTTGGCTCTGAGTGGTTCATGAAAATAAATTTAATAATATCTGCAAAAATATGAGGCTGAGATGCTAAGTGTTGTGAGAAAATTAATCTCCTGTTTAAAAGAAGATTTGCTTAATGTGCAAAAAATAAGTGAAAAAGATTGAACAGTGGAAGAAAACAAAGTACTGAACAGAAGAGCACTGTCCAACCGTAATACTGAATTCAGAAGAAAGCCATGAAAACACAGTACTTGGTATCATTGAATAGCATAACTGCATTAAAAACTGAATCTAACCGTAATTTTTCAATTTCATGATTCCCGAGCGCTTTTCTTTGTCACTGAGATAATATTTTGTGTAATATGTGCTTTTCCATGGGATAATTCTCATGTGTGCACACTGCAGATCCCCATTCATTAGTTAGCTGCTACTCCTTAGCAGTTTCTACCTTTGCCAAACACATCTCTCTAGTGTTATGTGCACCAGCATGTTTCCAAGTAATACTATGATAGGCTGCCATTCTAAAGCAAATGCCTCTATACCCCTGTCATGAACTATCCTCCTGGAGGGTAAAAATGCCACCAGGCATAACAGCCATCCTTCTGGAGCATCTCTGATGCCCTGTTTAATTCTATTTTTGTGCAAACCATTTCTTTTCAGTAGCAAATGGAAACTCAACCTCTATTTTAATTATTCATGTTGTCCACCTTTCCTGCTGACTCTGCACCTCCCCTCAGCAAGTATGTCTTTGGATGAGCAAGAGGGTGAAAGTAAAGATTCCTGGGTGGGAAATAATAGGGCTTGATTGCTTACAATGAATTTTCAATTACATGGTGAGACTAGCCAAAGCACTGCTGGAAAGAATTGTTCATCTGGTAACATTTTCACCTTCTGCTATAGCACAAAAGACTAGGGCTTTTTCACATGGCTTCCTCTAAAGAGAGAGTCCTAATGAGCATTGCGGTTCTGTCCCTCTTAGCAGGAGGTGTGGATTACAGATGGAGAGATAATGAAAGCTATCACATAAAATGAGGAATTTATGCACACTGCTTTTGATGTCAAAGAAAGGCACCTTAAGCAATGAATATTTAGACATATTCATTCAATTTGTGTGCTTTAAAAATGCATAAAATACTTGGATAAAAACTGACACCTTTTCATGCCCTGGTGTTTGGATGTCATTTAGTGTCACTCTCCCCACAGTGAAATTATTTTTCTGTATTTCTATGGTCAGAGCTAATGAGGAATCTCATCCTACTATGCTCCCCTATATGTAACAGAAGAGACTGTCTCTAATTTACAATGTTTGTTAGCTCCAGTGGATGCAGGATTGGTAGCACTGAGAGCTCCAAACCATGTTATGGGTACAGCAGGGAGACTGCCAAGGAGTCCCTTTATAGTTTCAAATAAGCAGAGCTAAACTGAGAGGACTACATCTAAAAGAGGATGGAAAACCATCTCTGTGCGCATCTCTAACAGTCTGCAGAGACTGAACAAATAAGCTAGCTATACGCCGTCAGGTGAAAAGTATTGTTTATGTATCCTTATCATTAAACTCTGGGTGGTTTCCAAAACATAATAGAGGCTCCTGAACAAGGATATCATCACAGCACCTCAGATTCTGCCAACCCGCATTTGAACTCACAGATTAATAGTAAATATCTCCAAGTCCCATTCTGTGCTCTAGTAAATCTAGTTCTGCAGTGAAGCACAAGGGAAATTTAAATTCTTATGCTAATGAAAAATTGCTGAGCTTGAATTACTTATGTAATGAGCAATTTGCTACTGGTTTATAATAAATAGGAATGGGGAAATATTCTTTTAAATCCTTATCTTATGGTTTGAGGGAAAGACGTATAAACAAACCAGAGAGAGAAACGTATGGGCAACGCAAAGAAAATAATGAAATCACAAAATTTGTAAAGGGGGAAGGGGAATGTTTGAGTGGGATACCATGAGTTCATCCCCCATATTCTCTTTTGACATTTTTGCTGGTGAAGTTTGTTTCTTTCCACCCTGAAAACACTCATATTGTTCAGATGGCATTACACATGCAGTCATTTACAAAATAGCTTCCAGTAGGCCTCAAAAGCCATCAATGAATTGTGCTTTAGAAACCCATAGCACAGCCAAATTACAAAATTCTGATTTTTAAATCCTTAATCAGGCACTTTTGCTGACTTCAAAGTCTGTTAATTTCTCCTTTTGCTCAGTGCATCTGCGTGTTCTTTTCCTTTTCCTGAGATGCTGTTTTCTGCACAGTTTTTATAAATACTGCTAATCACATGCATTGACTCTAAAAAAAATAGCCAGGCTTGTAAGCTTTTTTTTTTTTTTTGTGGAAAAATGCCACTGTGAAAATCTAACTAAAGTGGCTGCAATGATGGCTGCAGCTGGTGCCCTGCCCAAAACTGAGTCCCCTCCACCTTGTTGCTCTCAGCTCTGGGCTGCAAAGAGCAGAGAAGCTGGGGGACATTAAGAGTGATGTTCCTGGCATACTCAGTGCATTTTAATACATCTCATAGTGCTTTATTAGAGTGTCCTGTTTGAAAGAATGGGGGGAAAAAAAAGATGAAACCCTGCTAACAGTCTAAAAGCTTCCTGAAAACAATTAATCTCCCAGTAAACCCCAAAAGGCTATCTGTCAAGAAGCTAATAAAGATGAAATGTCAGGATGCCACATGGCTGCTAACAACTGCAGGCAGGAGGGGAAATGAGCTTCCTAGCAAAGAGGCACAAACTGTGTCATCTTGCATATGATCATGTATTAAAGCCAGCAACTGCAGATGCTGACTTTTGTGTCTCTGCAGACATCTCTGACCTTAGCATCTCTGTGGCTGCATTGGCTTTGTCAATGCAAAAGCCCATAACAAAGGATGCAGCAAGTATCCTTCCTACAGGTGTTGGATCACCCAGAGGGGACTGGTGGGAGAAGCAGAAACTGCCCCATGTCCCTGTAGCTGCACGGGTCACATATAGGCAAACATCCAGCAAGAGGCTGATGAAGCTGTCAGGCAACCCTGGGGCACGGCCTCCATCCCATACAGCTCTACTTGTCTGAATTTGTTTCTTGGATTGGGAGTCAACCGATGTTTTATTTCCCCCCAGTTTCCAAAGGGCAGATCCAGGCCCTGGAGTAGAGCCCTGGCCCACTCGCTGCCAACAAGCAAACAGTGCCTGCTGATAACGAAGGCTTGCCCAGGTCAGGGAAGGGGAGAAAAGCAAAGCAATCTTCTCACCATACAGCCTTTTTATTGCACATGTCTAATAATCTAATATTCCTGATCTCTGGACTGCACCACAGCCTTAGCATTTGGGGGATACCTCTCAGTAAGCTTTGAATGCCATCATTTTACTGTGCATTGTAACCCCCAATATGGCCAAATTGCAAAGTCCTTGATTTTTATGCCTTTAAGTCAGGCACTTGGCTGATCTGAAAGAGGGTTTTAATAAAATAGAGTCTCCCTAGTCTGATGAAGAAATCAAGACTTGTTTTCCTGATTTACTGTATCTTCTATGAAAAAACAGAGGGCTTCAGTTTGGCAGTGAGCCCTGTGCTTCCCAGTGGGAGGATGCAAAACATGGACAGGCTGACCTGATCAGGAAGTGAAAAGAAACACTGAATTTCTATGTTTCAAGATTGGAGAGAGCTACAAAATCCAGCAAGCAGCAATGGTGGCAGAACATTAAGGAAACTGTCTAGCAATATCTCTGCTTCAGCAACTGCAGGCCTCATAATGCTAAAAGGGGTCTATTTCACTTCAGTGAAGAATTTTATTTCTGCTCTGTCCATTGAGTCACAAATGTTTTTTCTCTCCACCTTCCATCTCTCTAAAACAGATACCCTCACCTACCATGAAATCTTAGTGTGCACACTTCATCACTTGTCTCAGGTACCCAATGGGCCAGGCAGGTTCTTAATTGGAGCCCTTTTTCCCTGCTCTCCTTTTGCATTATTTTTTACTGGTGTTGGTTGCCTGGTAACTCTTAACACCTTTGCTTCCTTCACATGAATTGTACGTGTCCCCGCCCAAGAGGTACTGAAAAAACCACCTTCTTTCCATCTTGGCTGCAATGTTCATCTGTGCCTCCACGCTATGCAGAGTTGAAGGCAGGCAAGTGGCCCAAGCGTTGACCCCAGGTAATGGCTGCATAGCCAGGGCTGCTCATCCCTGGGTCCAGAGCGAGTGGGAATTTAACACCAATGGCTGAGCTAAGCTAAGGTGGGGAACATGGCCTGTTTGCTGGGCCTGTGAAAAATGATCTGTAACAAAGTGTTCCTTCCCTGCTGGGTAATACTGCATATTTAAAGGTTATATCAAAGGTAATTGGACACTGTTTTGGAGAGAGGAAAGGCCCAGTTTGGTAGAGGTGGCATGAATTTATGGGGCCCTTTCACCTCAACAGCGACATGGGATTTTGACTGCTTAGTCTAATCAAGGTATTTTCAGAGAGGGGATTTCCTTGGTCACTGCAAATGTGGCTGAGAAGGTGTGTGTTCCTCTTCCTTTCCCTTCAGCAGTGGCTGCAGAGAGTGTCAATGTAGGCTTCGCTTTGTTGCCCTATAGCCTCTAAGCTGCACGGTCCCCCTGTGGGGTAGGAAATTACTAGTGAATTGGTGCTCAGCATGGGCTCTGGGATCTGCAATTTACAGAGAAATCCCGCTCTCAGGAGCATCTATCCCTTCTTCTGCAAGACTAACAAAATTCCTATCACAGGCTACATTAAAAAAATTACAGGTTTCCCTACCCAAATACAGGTTATTGTATACTTTGCTTCAGCAGGGTCCCAAAGAAGCATGGTATATCCCTTGGGTATCAGAACAGTATCAGTCCATCATGCTGGTGCTGCACTGTCCATCATCAGAGACTGAGATCAGAGTTGCTGTGCCACTTCACAGAAACTTCAGAGGCTGTACTTGGGACCCTGAACTCAGGATGTACAAAGCTGGGACAAAGCAGCTTAGCAGGAGGGCACTGTCCAGTACATTTTTGCACATGAGAGAACCCTCCATCTGGGATATTCTCTCAACCACATCAGCCAAGAGTGAACCAGTTGTAAATATTTTACATCAGGCTTTGCTAGGAAAGAGTAGGCTAAATTAATTAAGCTCACATCACAGAGATTCAGCATCTGCTCCAAACAAGTGATGAACCTGCACTGATACCAGAGCCTCATCTGTACAATGGAAAGAGCCACAGCACCCCTTTGCTTTGCAGATCATACTGAAGTCAGTAGGTATGTGGCAACTTACAGAACATGCTGGGATATTTGCACATCCAACAAGGAACTAGTCATGTTTTTCTATCAGTGCAATAGAGAATGGAGCAAGGACACTTCCAGATTAAAAAACAAATTATGTTATTTGATCATTTTCCCCAGTCTCTTCTCCTCAGTGTTTTAAACATCCCATTTGTTGTACAGGAAAAAATTAGAATAGCAAGGCAGGAGATACATGAATATAGCTGATCTACTGTAATGAAGCCAAACTAGCAAAGCCAGGCATGGGTTTCTATAGTACTTAGCACAGTGGGGCTCCACTGGGACTCAGAAGCTATCGTGATGCACTGATAAATAATGATAATAGGAACATCAGGAGATGAATACAGACAAGCTATATGTCCTACAAATCTGTCAAAAATTAACATTTACCGTCAGCATACACCACATGACTGACCTTCACAGCTTGATTCAGTGACATGAAGCGTAGACTGTGGTTTGAGGGAAGAAACGTAAGGCAGGGCAATGATCACCCTTCATCAACAGGGCTGTTTCTCCAGGATGGGCTTCCTCAGTATGAGACAAATCAGCAGCAAAGTGTTTTGTTCACATATAGAGTGCTGCATCTGTAAAAAATTGCATCTGTGAGAAATTGCATTTCTGCCCAGCAGGAATTGTCCTTACATAATCAGCTGGGGCTCTGTACTGAAAAAGGACAGCTTGAGCCTTACCGAGCTATGCAGTCTTATACAGCTGTACAGCCCCAAGACAATCCTTGTTTGGTGTCTGACACTTTACAAAGTCTCTCGATCACGGTAATTTTTTCTTTTTTATTCCTAAGTCGTAAGAAGATTTGGATTTAAGGAAGAGTAGGTTAAATGAGTTTTCTTGCCTTTGTAATCCACTATTAGACCTGTGGTGAAATCAATATCTCTCAGATTTTAGTTCCAGAATTACTGGAGTATCTTTTCCATCCATATTATCCATCTATTCAACTCACTGTTGTTGTTCCTTCCTAAAAAGGAAAGGTGAGTGGAGAGGAACATTATATGGCTAATGACTTACTAGCCTTTGAGATGAAACCTTGGACTCTATTCTGGGCAGAATAATTGATCATTTCAAACTGATTCTCAGGTGAGTATCAAGGATACAGAAGCAGTAGCCTGAATTTTTGTATTGCTCATGGGTTTTGACTTTCTCATCCATACTGGCTTTTATGGCAGATCAAATGTCTCCTATGTCTTTGGACATTTATAAAAGTGGACATGGAAAGCTGCATCCATCCCATATTTCTCTTTCTGTATGAATTTCATTTTTTAAAATTCACATGTTTATCTGTTTTATAGTCCTCTTTAATCAGATTTATTCAGTACAATTTACAAAATCCCCAAAGCCTCCCAGTACAGAATAAGCAATCTTGCTAATAAGGTCAATCACTGCTTATTCTTCTAACTGCTCTGCGTTTTTTAGTACTGGTATTTCTAAGCCTAGAACTGTGACGAAAACAATCAAATAATTGTACAACTTCATGAAGGAAGGAAGGAAACAGCCCAATGAGAGATTTATCTAGGCTGATCCTCATAAGCAAACCATAACTACTTGAAAACCAATGGGTTAAGAATTAAATGAAGTGTGGATACTGCAGTCGTTGGGTAGTTAGTTGACAGGACATGCAATCAGAGAAGCAAATAGAGGCATGGTCAATGAATAATTTTAAAAATCTTTATTAATACAGATATTTTCATTTTGGAGGAAAATAGTCCATTTTATTTCTATTCAGCCTCCTCAACATCAAGAAATCTTTATTTCCTGAGCTGCCAGGACACTCCTGCTCATGGTTAAGAAATTATTGTGACAGATGTGCACAGACAAGTAGGTCCATAAGGACTGCTCATTTGACTCTCCTCAGGGCAATATTGTTAATGTAAGCTGTGCATGACGGCTTACGGGGAAAAAAATACCTTTCGAACAGTCTACCAATGAATAACAGTGGGTTGCAGGAACCACTAAATAAATTTTCTGCAGTGAAATCCTCAGTGAGCTTCGATTAAATAGGGATAGTACTAATCTCTACGTGTCCACACTTGAGACCTTACATTGCCAATGTCACGTGGCCCCACCAAATGAGTTTGAAAGTCTTTCATACATCAAGGTCCATTAGAATTTCTCTTCTCTTTGCAGGATGAAGCAATGATGTTTCTTCACTCAAAGTTAATTTAAGCTCTCATTATACACACAGTTGTACTGATATCACACAATGCTGGCCACCTTCCATCACTGCAGTGTCCTGAGAGACGAGGCCTAGCCTGGAAAGCTGTCTGGATGGGGAACAGAACCATTTTCGCAACAAAATTAGAAAGATGAGAACCTCACATGTGAATAGCAGGGCTGATGCTACTGGGATCACACACAGATGGTAAGTCTGTGACCACACTGCCTGAGGTTTTGTGCTCACCAGACCTCACAAATTTGTTTGTAGCAAATCTGGGAATGCACATCCTCAGGAAAATCCCACATGCTGCACGATGAATGTTGGAGATAGAGCAAGAAGCATTCCTCTTTCATAGTTTTTTTTCCTTTTTCTTGTAAGCTTTCTTGTAAGCAAATCACCCATATATGTGGTAAATGAGCTTAAAGATCTCCGTGCTTTTACTCAAATGATTTCACTTGAGCACTTCTTTAGATACAAGAATCCCTGTGCTCAGAAATGGATCTGTCTCTAGGATGAAGTGAGCCATCTGCTTAGCTGTGCACTGCAGCACCCTCAGCATATTAGTAGAGAGAGAGAAAAGCAAGCAGAATAACTACATCCCACTGGAAAAGCAAGTACAAATGCATTTACACTAAAATTTGACCCGTGCCCTGCAGTTTACCCTTCAAACAGCACAGGCATGTTAAAGGTCAGGACCATAAAACACCTTCATCTCACCTCTCTTCCAAAGATAGCACAGCTAACTGAGCTGCAGGGCCTGCCAGTCTGCCGACAGAATGGCTAAGTGCTCTCTTAGGGGACAGTACCATTTACTGTATCGTCAGCCACACTTCCTGAAATAGCCTGTTTCTCCTCAGAGGCCACTCTGATCACCGTCAACAACTTGCAGAGACTTTTGAGACCAGACAGGAAAACAGCACAAACCCTCCCTTTGACATCAGCCCAGTCAGGTATGTCTAGCACAGCAAGAGCCTTCCCAGAGGCCAGGGTTTGATACCCCTCAGGCATAACAAAGTTAGTAGGCATTGAATCTTTACCTTAGGGAAGATTGTCCTGTGACCTGAGACAATGAAAATGGATGGGATATGCCAGATAATTCATGTAAGCCCTGGTTTTCAAAGATATTGCCCAACTGGGAACTTTCCAGACAACTCTGCTTGTTGTGAGATCTTAACTCCTTTGCATGCTGCCAGACCAGATATTAAAAAGGCAGACACTTCTCTAGCAGGTCTGCTTGCTCTGTAAAATTACTGCTCATAGTTTTCCTCTTGCAGTTCAGCTGAATTTGGGAATATCTGTGCCTCACACAAAGCAAGCAATTAGAAGCACAAGAATTTCCATTTGCTCCCATGTGTCATTTTTATTCGCATAAACAAAGACTAAGCCACAAAACTAAGAGAAAGATGGTTTTTCAAACCTAGAGGTAGTTAGATGCACTTTTGATGTGTGCCTATGTGATACCATGGAAGAATTCAGCTGTATGAGTTACAGCTGTGTGTGCGAGTTGAACCCAAGGGTGCTGGTGTGAGCTCTTTAGGTAATGGGCAAGTAACGATAAATATGCACTTATCCTGGAGTGCAGTTGCAATCACTGCTTGATCCTGAAGGTGCAAGCATGGTGTAAAGACTAGGCAGCAGTCCTAATGTGGACACACAAGCTGAGCAGGCTTTACTGCTGGTGACCATTGGATGGCATTTCTCTTCAGACTACCATCAATTCAAAGTTCACGGGGAGTCAGTGCATTTTAGGATTCTTTTTTGTGTTGCTGAGTAATTCAGTTTCTAGTTACACTCACATACTGTCTCATTAGAGTTAAACCCAAGTGACTTATTCTGCACTCCTGTACAGATCTGAGCACCAAGTGTCACCTGGTCACTTGGGAGTTAAGTGACCTTTACTATCATTGAACTACTTGCCATTTACCTGGGCAGTAGGAGGGTGCCAGACATGAGCAGACCTGCAGTAAGTAACTGCTTCTATGCAGTCTCTTATTCCCCACTAATGCTGCACAATATGCAGTCTTTCAGCATTACGGGAATGAGTGCCTTCACCTTCACGGAGGGTCGGAACAGGCACCCTGCCAGTCTGGTGGAACAGCTGATGCGCAGTAACTCAAGCCCATAATGCTGTGGTGTAGCATTAGGCAGTCCTGTAGGTCTCCCTGGGGCAGCAGCAACTGACAGTGGAGCAAGGGTCTGCTTCCTTGGCGTCTCAGAAAAAGCATTGTTCTCAAGTCAGATCTAGGTCACTGCTAACTCAAAAAGCTCACACCACTCTCCTTTGCCTGGCGTAGATGTGCCTTCAGAATTAGGACAGCTTTGGATGCTGGAAGATAAGATAGAGGAAAAATGAGGGCTGGAAGATATAGGAATGCCTACTTTGTGGTTCTCAATATCCGTCTGATAAGCAAGATGTGGGTGTGATTGTGATTTTTTCCAGATCTACTCTTCTCACACACAACAGAGGAATCAACCTTGCTGCTCTTTAGTCCAGCCTGAGAAAAGTGCAAGAGCTACCCGGAATAATGGGGCTCGCTTGAGAGATTATAGCTGCAGCCTGCAGATGGGCTGTCAACAGCTGATTTCAAGAGGCTAAAAGTGTTTTTCAAACTTTTTTTAGCAGCATTCACTTCCAGTGCGACTGTTCTGCAAATCAGAGTACTCATTTTTAATTAAAGTGCAAAAAGAAACACTGGGAATGCTGTTAAATTGTTTTGATTTGACCTGTCCTGGGTTCATGGGTAAGCCTCTTAGTTAGCAATTTGTTACCGCACATATGAAAAAGAAAGAAAGAATCCAGAATGCTAAAACCAGAATTTGGAAGGGTTGTTTTAATTCTGAACAGCTGCTCTGTTTAACCATCCACCTCTTAGTATTGTCAGCAAGCATTTTTTGTGGCAAAGATGCTGCTCAAATACTCACACAAGCAATGGCTTGTCATGGAGACTCTCTTATTTGCCCGCAAACATTTCTGTGGGCTATTCTTCCTTGATTTTATACTATTCCTGGGAGATTCATTGTAGTCCTGATGAACCATTCTCAACTGAGCAGTCAGCAGGCATCAAACAGCCTGCAGGATCAACTGACCCATCACAGAATGCAGACTGTGGAAGAAGACATGCACAATACTCTCCAAGTGTGTTGCATTTGATGGACACTTGTAAACAAAGGATCTTGTGTTCTAAAACAGGAATTTTTGACTGCAACAAATGAGATGGAGAGATCAAAGAAATTTGTACCAAGGTGGCACCTTCTGTTAAATGTGATTTTATTTCCCTTTTCTCTCTTCCTTGGATATAACTACATGAGGCAATCTCCCCAACAAAGGATTTCAGAGGCTTCTCTGTTTTTGTTCTCCTGGCCTTTCAGAGGTTCTTTCTCTTCTTTTCCCTGTATATGGACATAAATGGCTATGCTGCAGAGCTTTACATGCAGTTTGGAAATAAATAATGGATGATTGACTAAGCTGGTGACAGACTGTAGCAGCAGCAGCTGTGTGTGCTGGAAGCTTGCTGCTGTTTGGGAATTCTGCAGCTGAATGGAGGCAATGAGGGGGCTCTTCTCCTGTTCACAAGGGATTGACACCATTTTCATCACAATTGGAAAAAGGTGAGGCTTGTGCTTTTTTGGCGTGAAGGATTTGATGAACCAACTCTCACATGGTCAACAGTCCCATCAACATGAATGAACGCACAAGAACTGGAATGAGGCCTTATATGCTATACTGCTTTCCAAATTGATATCTGGTTTTCAATATATATAGACTTGCTTCCTCACAGCGGCCCTTAGAGTTCAAATTTATAAAAAGCTCACCTAACAGCATAAATGCTACTGTGGATTCACTTCCATCTAGAAGAATCATAGAATGGTTTGGGTTGGAAGGAACCTTAAAGATCATCTTGTTCAAACCTACCTGCCATGGGCAGGGACACCTTTCACTAGCCCAAGTTGCTCAAAGTCCCATCCAGCCTGGCTTTGAACACTCCTAGGGATGTGTTCCCTAGAAGCTTCTCTGGGCAACCTGTTCTAGTGCCTCACCCCCCTCATCATAGACACACCACCCTCATCATAGGCAAATGTCTTCTTCATATCCAATAAGTCTACCCTCTTTCAGTTTAAAGCCATCCCCCCTTGTCATAACACTACCCGCCCTTGTTAAAAGTCCCTCTCCAACTCTCTTGTAGCTCCCTTTAGGTACTGAAAGGCTGCAATAAGGTGTCCCCCCCCAAAGCCTTCTTTTCTCCAGGCTGAACAGCCCCAACCCTCTCAACCTGTCTTCATAGGAAAGATTCTCCAGACCTTCAATGCCCCACCAGAGCCCAGCTGCCCAGCCTTCTCAATTGTCTCAGGAGCCTTTCCAGTTTCCTTACAGCAGTATCCTGAAATGCAGGGAATCTGTTCCATATGCCTGTAAATTAATCGTCTTATGTGCAGGCAGAAACAATTGCATCTGGAGGAAGGCTGGGACAGCTCACAGATATGTGAGATCCAGTATTTTTCACAGTATTTACCATTTCCCCCAAGAACATATCTTCCAACCACGAACAGGACTTTACAAAGACAATTTTCTTCAGGTAACCTGTGAACAGGAAATTATGGTTTAGTGAGTCAGAGATCCTAAAATATCCTATGAAGCATGTGACCTCTGCATACTACTACTATTAATAATAATTAAGCAATGCAAGTGTACGCTTTTGGAACATGCTAAGGAAAGCTCAGTGTGGAGGTGGAGAGACAGGCACACTCAGGCAGTTTTAGACACTCACAGCACCTGGGGGCATCCAGACAGACAGGCACACCCCATCTATTACAGAATGGGATAGATAAGCACGTTCTGCTTCTATGGACAGAAAACCCCTCACCATTGGACAAAAGACAGGCACGACAGCTAATACTGACCGATACCATGACCTGATCTCATGGCACACAGGTAATGACTGCAAACTGGCTTAATTTTATCTTAATTTTATCTGAATGTATGTATGCTTTATTTCACAGTTCAGTGCATCAATATAATGGGTAAAAGTTTTCTGATGCTTTCTGACAGGTTCCTGTCATGTTTTCAAGCTGGGTATCACTAGAGGTGTTGACCACTGGCAAGCCTGTATGGGGAGACTAGTGGGCCCAAGGCAGCTGAAATCTAGACCTGAACATCACATCATATGTTAAATGAAATGTGAGGTGTCTCTCAAGCACAAATCTTGTCTGACTTGGAAAGGTGACAGCATCTCATGTTTTCCTCCAAGCACCACATTCCTCTTGAAAAACAAACAAACAAACAGTCCCTTATGCTGTGGTCAATGTGGTGACCCTATGACTGCTGTGATGTTTCCTATTTTAGTACAGCCAACACTACTTAACTCCTCTCCAGGAAGAAGGATCTGGTGGACTAAACTGACCTTTGCCAGTCATCCTGCACATCTTATGGCAGCTTTGAATTCTCTGGCTGAGAGATCCAGCTCTCAGCTGAGGGATACTGTTTGCTGTCAACAAAGAGTCTAAGCTGGCCAATAAACAGCAATCATTCAGACATTTCTGTTATGGTCTGTTTTGGGATTTACATGTGTGGCATTTACATTGTGGCATTCATCTTCATAGGCACCAGCAATATCAGGAAGAGAGTTTGGACATTTCTGGAAGAACTACAAGGTGGAAAACTTATTTCGGTGCTTAGGCAACATTTGTGACTAAGCTACAGTTTGGTATATTCAGTATAGTTCATAATGCAAGAACCACCCAGTTTTGTCACTGTTTTGTGACAAAAACTGTTTTGTGACAAAAAATGGTCACTGTTTTGTGACCATTTCTGACCACATCTGCACCCATAATGCCAGTGGCCACTGCCAAACTCTTCTGTAAGAAAACGTACACTCTTCATAGCTTGCTTCAGACTACCACTGTTGATCAGTAACCAAAGGAAGAAATCTCAAAGATCCCTTAAGCACAGTGGGTGGGAGATGAGAAGAAGTCACTTATGTCTCAGTGCCCCCTATGCCATGAAAGTCCATGGGCTCAGGCAAACACTGAAAAATGGAAGCAACTATTCCCAATGTCACTTTGCTATGTCACCCTCCAAGAAAACAGTCCCTTCTTCGATTGCTTCTGCAGCTGCTCAGATCTGAGCAATTAATCCTCTGTGGCAATCTCCTTTCCTCTGGCAAAGTCAGTGTTCCAGCACAAGAGATATACGTTGTCCTTGTGAATTCTCCCAAGCAGCAATCAATTATGGTACAATGAAACCTCTGAAATTACTTAAACTTTCTTTGTGCAATATGACCAGCAGACAGATTAAAAAAATGTCCCAACAGGAATTTTCCTTCCTTAATATTTAGGTTCCACACATCAATTCCACTCTAGCTCCTGTGACTAATATCCACCACCGCCACACCCGCCCCCCAGGATTTCCTGATTTTAGATCACATGTACTTTGGGCAAGACTTGTAAGTAATTTATCTCACTCTTGGTTTGAGGTACCTGAAAATGCTGAGCATCCATTTTCATAAAGTAAGATTTCTTGAGGATGTCTCTCGTAGGGCACCTGGAAATGAGAGCACTTGAAATCATGTAATCACTGCTGAATATCTTGGCTTGTGAAAGCATTTCTCTTGTGAAAGCATTTTCAAAATTGTACCTCTATCACACTAAGTATGATGCTATTTGCTTCTCCTTGTGGCTCTGGCTTTTGGATTCAAGCGAGTAGATGTGTGTCTGTCCCACACTGTGACCACAACCTCAACAAGGTCCAGAAACTTAGCAGCAGGGACTAACGTTACCAATGCCTAAAGCCCAATTATCCAGGCACCAGTCCCAGACCTGCATTAACACCTTTACATGGAGCTATGCCACATGGCTATCCCAGTTTGCCCTGCACTGCAACACCTCATGCCACCACAGCAGGCTGTCCATATGCAAAGAGAAACTCAAGTCTCCATTTTAAAACGTCCTCATGATTGCAGAGAGAATCTTGAACACATTGCACCACAGCTGCAGCCTTACCATGTAAGAGTTGCATGGGTAATGAAAAGATGCATCCCAATATATTATTGAGAAAAAAATCTCACTGTGTTTTTTTTCATCCATCGTCTAGTTTTTAAGCATGAGGCAAGACCTACAAAATTATCTTGGCACAGCAATGCACCCAAAATACATTCAACTGGCCTAATATTCAATGCAGACATGGTGTTAGGCCTAACAAAACAATGCCTGGTGCTGCGCACAGTTTTTCTGCTGTTTTTCTGCAGGAGAAGAGTCACTCCCCACTGATACCCTCCAAACCAGGACATGTTGCAGGCATCAGTGAGCATAGACTCATTTTTCAGCAGCACATGGGAAAATCTGTTTCAGGAAAATCAAAGCTCCCGAGTGGCTGGTACCAGCGCAGCTACTGGGCCTTGGCTTCTGCTGCCCCGTTGCAGAGGACACAGGAGACTTCATGCTCTGGCATTTGTTTGCCCAGCGATATGGAGTACACACACCAAAACACTTTGAGGGACCATGAACAGGTGTTAATGGTGGATGGCCACTGGCGGGATCTGGGAGAGGCAATGGAGCCGGGAAACTGGGGTGAGGAGAGGAATGAAGGAGGTGGGATCCCAGCCCTCAAAAAGGGAGGTGAGACCCTCAGGTACGGGAGGGCAAGGCACAGGGGAGCAGAAGGGACCCGGCTGTGGGGCCTGGAGGGAGCTCAGTCTGAGGGAGAGCAGGGCGGCGGGCGGGGGATCTGTGGGGTCGGCCAGTCCGGGGAGCTGAGGGTCCGGGCGTAGGCTCGCCCCTTGCCGAGCCAGCGCGGAGAGCG
>VWZW01002014.1:302989-420770 GCA_013397115.1 Edolisoma coerulescens | reverse complement strand
AGCGCCGAGCCAGGCGAGCTCATAGGACGGGCGCTGGATTTCAAGAGCGAAGGGGCGCAGTGCTACAAGGACAAGAAATTCCGGGAGGCCATCGGCAAGTACCACCGCGCCCTGCTGGAGCTGAAGGCGCTGCTGCTGCTGCTGAGCCAGGAGCCGGCTGGGCAGCGCCCTCCCGCCNCAGCGGGGCCGCGGGCGGGGGGCGGCGGGTCCCCACCTGCGCCGCGCACACCTCTCTCCCCCTCCGCAGAGCAGCGCTGCCGCCCTGCTCCGCTCGCCGCATCTCCTTCCCCTCCGCTGGCTTCCATTTTCGCCTTCGCGCTCCCGCTAGGCACAGCGGTGCTACCCCGGACAGCGCTGGGGAGGGGGCGCACAGCCCCCAGCCCTTCCCCCGGGCAGCTCCATTCGCCCCCGATGAGTCCGTGCCCTCCTCCCCCGGGAGACAGGTGGCAGGGCGACGGTGCGTGCGTGGGGCGCTCTGGCTGACAGAAATCGTGACTCGTGAAATGGCCAAGATTGCCTGCTGCGCTGTACCCTCAGCCCGAGATGTCCTTCAGTCCCTTCGCCACAGCTCGGGCTCTGTAATTAACGGTATTACAGAGAGACTGACTCCTACCACATTTGATGTAAGGAAGGTGAAGGGTTTGGGCGCAACTGCAATAGCTCCAAATAGTTCTACCAGATATAAAAAGAATTTTTTTGCTTCTTAGCACTTAAAGTTGAAAGTAAATACAGCCCTGGCTTCTTGCTAGCTGCCAGTCACCAATGTGGTCAGTAGACATTTGATCATGCCTCCCTTTGCTCCCCGCCATCTGTTTAGAAGTGCTGCATGAAGATGGAGAGGAGTGGTGGGAGGTTTAACTACTTTGTAGTCTGATTCTGAAGTCCTTACAGAAACAGAACTCCTGTTGACTTCAAGAAGCTTTATCCAAACAACTGCAGGATCAGAGGTTATTTTTGGTCCCCAGCAGCACATGTTTTTTTTCATTCCAAGCCTGAAAGCATCTCTACAACAAAAACTTGTGCCTAGGTACGTACAGGGAAGAGAGCATTCATAACTTGGACAAGGTGCATAAAATAACATTAAAAAAGCTCTGCTGTTTTCCAGAAGGATGAAGGGTCGCTCATCACCCTTTATATCCTTGGGGGTAAAAAATGGCACAAATCAGGACATTAGCTTTTGGCTTTCTAGACAGAGTTGGTTATCTTTGTTTCCTGTTCTAGTGCTAAAAAGGATGCAGTATAAAGTGAATGGTTTGAAACACCAAGCCAGCATCCTCTCTTGTCATAATGCATGCCAGTCTCTTATATTCAACATGCCTTTTGGGATGTAATGGGGAGCACAATTTAGCTCCTTTTCATCATGTTTCCAAATACTCTTCCTTCAAAAGCCTATTGAAATCTCATAGATGGAGAGGCAAGTAAGATTTCAGAGTGATACCGTAATTGCACAGATGTAATTTTGTCTCTTTACAAATTTCTGTTCACAGGTTTATTAAAATCCATTGTATTTGGCAAGGATCATTTAGATTGGCAGGGTTATACAAAGAGCCCATAATACTCTGAACAATACAGCTTGGTGAGTTCCTGGGCTTGAAAAAGGGCTCACAGACACTGTCTCTGCTAGATACAAATGAGACGTGGTAGGTAGAAGGTAAATGAAGTGGGAGGGAGGAATGGAATTTGCTTCTGAGGCACTTGCTGGCAGTACACAAGTTCCACTTGCTAGAAATGTCTTGACTCCTGCTGATGGAGTTGTCCTGTGTCATTGTCATTGTCCAGTTCATTTATTTACCATTTCAGGTTTGTGCAAGGAATTTTTGTCACTGTTGGTTGTATTTGATCTTGTCAACAGTAGCAACTGGTGTGAGAAACATTCTCTGTCTCTAACCTAGATATGAACAGACTTTTTCCTAAATTTATCCAGTATGAACACAGGAGGAGGTGAGTATAATTAACCCTGG
This sequence comes from Edolisoma coerulescens, assembly GCA_013397115.1. Classification (NCBI taxonomy): domain Eukaryota; kingdom Metazoa; phylum Chordata; class Aves; order Passeriformes; family Campephagidae; genus Edolisoma; species Edolisoma coerulescens. The sequence goes on along the minus strand of VWZW01002014.1, from coordinate 418,809 downwards.
ACTTACAAGCAGTGCTTTTCCTGGGATAAACTCACAGCAGGTCAAGCTGTCATTTTGCACAGGCGGTTGTCACGTGTTTTCAGTAGATGGCATGCATAGAGCAGAAAACAGCATTTGTCTCAGAAATGCATAGCTTCGTGTGTGTCTGCTGAGCTATCTGAAAGCAATTTTAAAGAAATGCCCTGCATGCTGGGGAGGGGAGTGTGCAGTTAAACTGGAATTGCAGTGTTTTTACTCCTAGCCCAGTCACAGAGCTCCCATTCTAGCAGGAGGATCAGTGAATTCATGTTGGAAGAGAAAGGAAGAGGGGACAGGGAGTTTCCCCAGAAATGTAACAATAACTAGTATACCTTTCTAATAGCAGCTTCAAGACGTGCAGCAGTGGGACTTCATTTTCTAAGTGTAATGCAGCAGAAGACACCAGTTTCTTTACAGTGGGCTCTAGCAGAGGCACCAACACGTACTGTTACAGCTGAAGGCAGTGTTACTTGACATGAGGAGGAGAGGAGATGCAGGGAGTTTTGCTTCTGAGCACTACTGGCTGCCTAGAGCTGTTTCTAAAACAAATAAATCTGTATAGTGCAGAAAGCATAACAGCAGTACATGTTAACTCTGGAGAAGGCAGTTTTTCACTTAGCTCTGAAGTATAGCCGGTAGCATTACCAGCTGTCGTCTGTGTCCTTATTATCAAGTTCTTTTAGCACCTCCGCTTACTCTCTAAGCCTGACATTTGAGAAGCCCGCCTTGCTTTTGCACTGTTGTTTTTCATGTGGCCACCACACATCCACCTGTCAGAGGTGCTTTGCATCACAGCTACAGATGCACTCACACATTGACTTGTTTAGATGCAGCATGAGAGTCAGAGGAGAGCATCAGCTACAGGTAAATACGCACATAGGTGAGAAATACACCCAGAGGGGATTTTGTGCAATCTCACGGGTAAAGGCTGGGGTTGTTTGTTTGGGTTTTTTTAAATCTGACCGATTACATGAGTAGGCACGTGTGGGCAAATACTAAACTGTTGTCAGTGCCTGTCATTGCCTGCAGAAGGTAAATTTAGGCACAGACATGCACATAGATTCTTGTTTAGATCCACTTGTTTTGTAGAGCACCTACTGTGAGGTGTGAGGTGGGGTGGTCAGCTCTCATATTTATTCAAAGCCCCCCAATATTTGGTGTGTTTTCCAAGGTCTGCTGTTGTGGAGCTGTGTGGCACACCCACAACCTAAACCATTTAGCCAATTTCAAAGGATCCCTCACCTGCTGAGTTTTAAATTCTTGTGATTTTAAAAAAATTATTATTTTAAATCAGCCTAGGATTTTCAGAACTTGCCATTGGCAGAGCTGCTTATGTTTTTTTCACTAAGCTGCTAGCTGGGCTTCATTTTAAGCTCCAAGAGTTTTGCCTTAAAGGGACTGCCCTTCACATCTGTGCTGCTGTGTTCTTGCGTGGGTCTGCCAATACCCCGTCATTTTACCACAAGTCATTCTGATGAATGTCACCAGAGGCAAGAGCAGCAGCATGGCCAAGGCTCCCAGAAATTGCTAGGGTAGGCAAAGACAAAAGCCTACCAGCAGCATAGAGCCTTGTGGAATGAATGCAGGGTTGTAAGGCAAACAGTCCTTTCTTTATGACTCACTGACGGTCTCTGACCTTGAGGAAGTCACTTGACCTCTTTTTGCCTCTCTCAGCCCCATTGAAAAATAAAGAACAAGGACCACAATCTCATCCTGATGGTGCATTCAGCTGAGTTTTCTCCAAGTTGGTGGTTTATGTTCTTTTAAAAAACAGATGGATGTACAAAGAGTGCTTGCGGAAAAGCAAACTGGCCAAATACACCTCAGGTCTTCATCTCCCTTCCACTCATACAGCATCTTTGATCTAGAAGAAGCTCAAATGCTTTATGTACTGCATGCAGATGGGGGTCGTTTACCAACTACAAATGCAACCATTAAATGCAATGATTATTTTATTCCACCATTACTGCTTAAAAGCACTATGTCCTCTCTGCAGAGAGAAACAAGTCCTAGTCATTCCAAAGCAGCAAAATGCTAAGGGTAAGCATGGTTTTAAGCTTTTCTGGTGAGGGAATGTTGCAGTGTGATAAGCAAACCTTTGTTGATTTTCCTAAGCATGCAGAAATTCTAGTGCTAATTCTGGCAGGAGAAACAGAACCAGAGAGAAATCTGAGGATGACGAGTGGTGCTGGGGGATCTGGTTGCTAATCCTCCCTCTCTATGCTAACCAGCTGTATTATCTTCACCAAATCTTTCCTAAACTTCAGTTTATCCATCTGCATTTATGACCTCCTGGGAGTACTGTATGGCTGTTAATTACATGAATGTAAAATAAATGTAGCATGTGTATATTCCCATTCAGGTACCTGTAGTTTACTAATACGAGTTTAATAGGAGTCTTGGCAGAAGGGCATAAATACCTGCACAGAGTATTAAAAATTTAGCTCTCCAAGATACATCTTGGTCTGGAAAATGACGTTTGGCTTCCTACACTGGCAGAAATGCACTGGTACCATTCCAATGACTATGTGAAGGTCATAGTGACAGTCCCACAGAACATGACACTTAGAGCAGCATAGGAAACTTCTAGCACCCTCAGACTGGGGTGTAGGTACTACTTCCAATTATTGCCAGTTGCATGGACTTCTATGAGTAGTTCCACTGAGAAATCCAAATAAAAATACTTATAATACATAATCCAAGTAAAAATGTAACTAAAACCAAGAAAAGCTGGTAAAACTTTCCACTGACCACCCACTAGGACACGTCACACGGAGTCTGCTAAAAGCCCATCCCAGTATATAGCCATTAGCAAGTACAGACTCTACCAGGACACATGGTTCTGTGGGTGTTAAAGCAGTCTTGGATTGTTGCTTGATGTGATTTTTTTTTTAATGTGCTGCATCAACAAAAACACCCTCTATAAGGATGCCATGCAGTGGGAAAGAGGGGCAGCAGCAAACAGAGCAGCAGGATGTGGTCTGCATTTTCATTGAGTGGCAGGGGGTGCTTCCTGGCACTCTTGTTTTAGATACATCTGAGCAGCCCAGAGTGCTCGGAAACTCCTTGTTTTACAGGACTGATGCATTTACTGCTCCAGGGAGGTGCAACTGCAGCAGAGAATAAACACCAATGACGGTGTGTGGTTTTTTAGTGATAGGCCCAAACTTTGACATGTATTTAAGAAAGATGTGGAATTTAAAGCCATTGTCATGAATTGCTCTTTAGAAATACTCAGTATTTACCTATTCCCTTTTATTTAGGATAACAAAAATCTCCCCTGCTCACAGAGTTTCTTGTGCATTGAAAGAGTGGGATGGAAATACATCCAGATGCCAGGGGGGCGGGAGGGAGGGAAGAGTAAGGATAGCAAGCTGCCACCAACCTTGGTTTAAGTGATACATATCTGAGAGCATCTCTTGCTGAGGCATGAGATGTGTTTTCCTCCATATATGTCATTATTCATCCTAAGCCTTTTCAAAACTTTAGGCTCTGTGGGTTGGGTTTTGGGGTTTTTTTGCAGTCACTTCTACCACACGTTTAATTCCCTTTGCATGAGGAGAAGCCTATCCCAGCTGACCTTGTCAGCATTTGCCTGAAACAGAGAACTGAGAAGATGTAGATCCCCTCGCCAGACTGTCCAGAGGAGCTGCAGTCTTGGTGACCTGAGATCCCTCAAAGTTTAGCTACAGCTTACTATGGGAGATGAAGCAGGAGATACCAAAAATCACAAAGCTTCTCCAAGAACAGAGTAGTTAATTTGTTTACCTAAAGAGTACTGCTTGTTTTCCACCTTGAGAACACTGCTGTTTTGTCAGAGTTCTGTAGTAGCCCATCCTTCCAGCTTTGCTCCATCCTCTGCTGAAATGTTGTCCTAGAGTTTCCTCCAGCAGAAGTTATGCAATGAGTCACAGCCTCTTACACCTCCACAGGTTTCCATCAGTGCTGTGCTGAAGATGGTTCAACTGGTTCAATAAAACCTAGTGTTAAAATCAAAGCTGGGTCCCAGTCAATTGGTAAATACACCCACGAGCTCCATAGTTACCACCTTTTCTGGGAGCTGGGCCACTTTTGAATGGTTCAGCAAGTGGAGTATCCTTCTCTTCTTGCTGTTCACTTGGGCTCAGGCCCAGAAATTTCTAATCCAGCTCCAGACCTCTTTCTCCAGCCTTTCTCTTAGAACTGCTTATCAGTTCAGCAGCACATCCCAAGTTCCTTGAGAGTGTCCTCTAGCATTGCAATGGATGCTCCAAGAATGGAGGACGATCAGGAGTTCTCACATTAGGAGTTTAGGATGGTAAAGGAGCTGCAGTGAGGAAAGGAACACTAAAAGTAAACCGTGTAAATAAAAGGGGAAGTCTAAATGTTGTCTGCTTCTTGATGTTCTGCTGTGTCACAGAAAGTAACATACAAAAGACTGTGAAATGGAGGAAACAAAATGAAGAAAGGGAGAAAATAGTTAATAAACTTTTGAGAAAAATTACTGGCTATTTATTTTCTTCTTTGTTTTCTCACTTCATGGATGAGAAACTGATACAGAAGGAAGACAACTGTTTATTAATTCTGGTTTCAGCTTACTCAGATGACCATACCAGTGACTAATACTGAAGGTTAAAAATGCTTTGAAAAAGAGTCAAAATTAACTGTCATGAACTAGAAAGGTCTTACTAATGGCTGCTGAGGAATATCTCTCCTTTTGTTCATTTCTGCACTGCATCTTGGATGGGAAACAGTAGGCTCAGGACATTGATGGATGAATGCAGGTAAATCTTCTTGTGGTGCCATGGAGTGCTACTATTCTGTTCTCTTTAACAAAGATTGTAGAGTCAGTGCAGTTTCTGGAAGCTTTGCTGGAATTGCTGAAGGTAACTTCACCTGGGGCATGCTTGCCTGAGTGAAGCTGAGAGGTGGGAGTAGTGATTTTATACACTTCCCCAGGCAGCTGCAAATGGCAACTATTGAATGTGGGGCTGGAGCAGAAAAATCAGTCTCAGTATAGCCATTTGGAGTTTAGGACACTGCTAGAAACAGCACTAAGACAGTTCATGAAAATAGTTTAGTCACAGTCATGTTTTTTCTCTGATAACCTATGGCAAAAGTGACAGCTGGGAGCAATGGTCTTTAGCTGTCATAGCTTGACATGTCAGAACTTATCTATTACTATGCATAGGCAATAGCTGATGTCATGATATTTACTTCAAAATCCGCTCCATTTTCCCCACTTTCCAAAATTCTTGACACGCCATTGCCCTGAGGCTCATCGTCTGGATAGCACCATCTGCTTCTCCTTGTCTTTGTCCTGTGTACCCAGTTCTCCCATCATATGTCTCAGCACAGAAGTCAGGGCTGCTTGCACAGTCCATGGCTCTACCCTTTCAATTCCTTTACTTGCTGTCCCAGTTGCAACACAGCTATGTCAGACTTTTTGACCTCGCACACAAAGCTTTGTCACTTCCCAGATGCCCCCCATCTCTCTTCTGCCAGTGAGGTGCTCTCATTCCCTCAGTGGGTGATGTGACACTTACAGGAAGCCAGTCAGCTGATGCTGGTTACCTGTTGTTGTGTGACCTCTCTACAACAGGTGTGTGTGCAAGCATGAGACTCTATTCCCTGTCTTTACATGCTGTGTCACTCACCTTGATAAAATTACCAACTCTTCCAATCAGGGCCATGAATTCTAACACATTCTTCTCCTGTATGGCCATGACCACGACTCTGCCCATCACTGTAGTACATACTTAACTTGAAAGTCTTAGGCAGTGTAAGTCACCATCACTGAATAGTTCTGCAATAGCCTCCCAACAGAAGTCTGGGGGGAAAAAGCAATCTTATGCTGTTTGCACCTCCAGTAGTTGTGGATATTTGCCAGAAAAAACATAATTGTCTGACAAGTCCTGTGTCTCAGGGTCCCGACTATGGTGACATCTCAGTCCTTTTCACTCACATGTACCATCAACAAGGCAGGAACTGCAACCCTGTACATGTCCCTGGGTGCAGAGAACAACCATCCTTACATTGCTGCATAAGCTTTTCAGGACCCAGGACACTGATTGTTGCTTGCAAGGCTACAGCATTTTTCCTTCTCCAGCACATCTGTGTTTGACAAGTCAAATCTCTGCCCTACTGAAGCAACTACTTTTATAGCCCTGCTATAGTGTTCCCTGCTCAGTATTCCCTTCCTTTCTTTAGCAGGAACACTGCCCACTGCATTTACTTGCTGCCAGTTTAGGGGGCTGTCATGTAGATTGTTCTGCATCAATGGCAACAGTAACTCCTTTCATATCAGAGTGGCAGACAGCAAAACTCTGATAATCTAGCTGTCGATCCAGTTGCCTGGGAGCTGCTGGAAAGAAACGGCTGGGTCAGCCAGCAAAGAGCCACCAAACTAGTGTTCCTCAAATTTTGATTCCAAAGTTCCTTTGATGCCCTGATTACAACTGTCAGTTTCCACGCCTGGCATTGTTCTGGCCTGGCCACATCAGAGACATTTGACTTAAAGCTCATTTTGTAACTGATGAAACTCAAATAAGTTACCTTGAGTATAAGTCACCTTATTCTTGCTGTAAGTCACCTTGTTCTGTAAAGTAAGAGGGCTCAGGGCGCACTTGGTAGAAACCAATCAGGCAATGGTGAAAACTTGCTGCTCATCTGATGTGTCTGTAATGTTTAGTCTAACATGTACAGACTGATTTCAGATCAGCCCAGCTGGATGCTGCTTATCTTCAGCCTTTTCCAGCTCGAAAGACCCCACTCCAGATAGCAAAGCTGTTTACTGCCACCTGAAGCAGAAGGAGAGGAGAATACAAAACAAGCACTGGGGTATCCTTGCCCTGCACATTCCCCAGTGTACAGGAGAGGAAATTTACTCCTGGAAGTAAATTAAAAGCAGAGGAAGTGTCTGGGACTTGAAAATTTACATCAGACCTTTAGTGCTTCCTTTGTCTATTCCTGGACTGATGTGACTAACAAACATCTACCCCTCGTGTGCTGTGTTATCCCTGCAGTCACCATATAATCCAGAAATGTACCCTAATACCAAAAGCATCTTCATGATATAAAGGACCATCTAAGAATCTTTCAACCAGCTGTCGGGAAGAAGCTGTGAGAATTCACATTCCTCTGCTTCACTCCTTCTCCCAGAGAGGAAGAGGGCAGAAAGATTTTATTTCATCCACACTTTCAGAGAATAAATCCAAGCAATGGCCAAGGCCTCTCCCAAACAGGAGCTGCCCAGGGAGATCATCACCCAACCCAGCTGATAGTGAAGAAGCAGAACTGCAAGATCAGCTGAAAGAATGAGAGACGAAATCTCTTAGGGTGCTCTGGAAAACCATCCTAAGTCAGCCCTAGCTGTTGTTCTGCAAAGGCACCTTTTTTGTTGTCTAGTGATTCAAAAAGGATCAAATCAGAATCTCTGTACCATGCCTGAAGCAATGATTCTCTCATCAAACAATGTGGTGGAAAGTTAAGCCTCAACTCCTTTAGTCACCATATATTTTTAATACTAGCATAATTCAAATCCTAGATTACTGTCCTCTTAAATGCTTTGCAATGATTAATTGCTTAAGACACAGTAGTGTGTTCATGTTGGAAGGAAACCAGAGCAGCATAAGATCCTCACCTATACTGGAAGTACAAAGCAAATAGATTCATTTTCCCTTTTACACTCCCTAACTACTGTGATGGAGCTCAAACTGAGACAGCTGAGGAGCTTTGCTCATGGGGTGGGGTGGTAAATTAAATTAATAGATTAATACAAAATCATTTTTAAACCACAGGTCTGATTAACTTGGAGTACAGTGCCAGAAGGTATCATGGAGTTAAAGAACCTAATAAGGTTAGAAAAGAAGGCTTAGACATATAGCTAATCAGAACATTCACTGCCCTATTAAATAGGATAAAAATTGGAAAGCAAATATTACATTTTCATGCTTGAAAACCACTGCTAACTGGTTTGAATTTTTGAATAAACCTCTCTAAGATTTTCATTTCCCCCTCCACGGCCATGTCACATAAGTGACTCAGTCATTCTTTGATCAGCTGGCATATTCACATCCTTTTCCTCTTCATTTTTTTCTACCTCATGAGCTCACAAACTCTAGCAAAAATTCTTAGTAGTCCCATAGAGAATGGTCTTAAATTTTCTATCACCAAATTCTATTCGAAATAAGTTTACTTCTGGGTACCAGGTCATGTAGTTCTTTATATATCACATTGTCATCCTCATCCCTTTTGACAGTATCTTTGAACTTGAAAGTCAGTGGGTCACTCTGACTTTTGCTAATGGCTATTAATAAAGCACTAAACAAGCTCCATTCTGAAATTAATTCCTGAGATATTCTACTAGTGATCTCTTTTCAGACCAATATCCTTGTCAGGAGAACCCATTTCATCACATAATTGTTACACTGTATCTTCCCATTCCTTAGCTCAATCAAAAAGGCACAGTCAAGACAGAGAATCCTACTGATTCAGTACAATGATTTTGGTGTTCCTGGTGCCTGGACACAGCCTCTCTATTGGGGTGGAAGTTACCCCCAGTCAGACATGCACTCCTTCCTCATTCTTCCACTGCCAGCAATTCATTGCACAGATGTGGTTTATGAAGGCTTTGACAGTGATCTGAGATTTTTACCTGAAGCACTTTGCCACAGTTTATATTAAAGAGCAGACATCTTATTAGGGGACTGGCTTATGCTTCTGCATAGTTCAAACCCTGACTTTTTCAAGCAAATAATATTCTGAATCATCCCTCTGGTCTTTAGTTTCTTCGTTTTCAGCCTGATTTCCAAAGGAAATGAGTCATAAGTACATATGTTTTCTGCTGTCTGCCTGTCAGTCCCCTCTCAGTAACTTTCAAACCTGTTGGCCAGCTCAATTTGATAGGAAGACAGATGTATCAATGATACTAAATTAATATGGTATAAATGGAGGGCAGGGAAGAAGGAGGGACACCAGAGGCCCAACTGCACGACAGGGTGACGCCTAAACTACCTTTATGTGGTCTGTCAAAGCTCAGGCAGGTGACAGCCTGGCACAGGCAGGGTTCGTTTGCTGTTGCTGACAAACCACTCTTCTCTGTAAGTTTGTTTAATGCATTTTTAAGGAAAATAAGGTTGAGAACTTTGTTTTATACCTCTCTTCAGTTAGTCAGAAAACAGTTGACTTGGGCATCCTCTGCCTCTTTGATTCTGTCAGTTGTTCTCCTCTCCATCCCTCCCACAAAGGCCATAAAGGTTTCTCTCTGTTTCAAAACATCATTAAAATGGAAAGGCTTTGGGCTACACTGGACCTGGATAAAACATATGAATGAGTAATTAATTTAATGAAGGAAATATTCCTCCTCATTTGACATCTCCATCTTGCCAGATGAATCTTTTCAGCTAGGGAGAGTTCAAGGAAAATGCAAAAGCATTTCAGTCCCTATCAATTTTACACGGTAATCCTGCTCTCTGCCCCTCAGCAGACTCTGCAATGGTCAGCTCTTTCACGTGTCCTGGGAGGTGAACCGTGAGCCACCACAGGGCACAGCACACAGATGTTATCCAGCCACGTCATCATGGCTTGTTCGTGGTACAGGATAAAGTGCTAGCTTTCATCCCAAACTCAGCATGCTGCAGTAAGCCAGGCTTGAGGCCATGATGGCCTGCACAATTGTCTGTGACTTCATTGGAAAGCCTTCAAGCTGTTCCAGCTGCATTTCACAGTACTGCTGTCAGCTGTTTGAACCACCATGAGCAAAGGATGCTTTTCAGCAGAGAAGGCAGCTTGAAATCCCCCATGTCCTCCAAAGTGCTTCCCTATTTACAGAAGTCCCTCTTTGTCTCATATGGGTTTTGAAAAAATACCATCATTCCATTAAGACCTTAATTTCAGTGTTTAATATATTCCACTAAGAATTATAAATATTTGATAGCACTTGTTGGAGTTGACTGCTGCTGAACACCAGACATTTACTAGATGGTTGCCTGGTGTTGCTGATCTTTGATAAAATTCTGTGTACTTTTCCCTTGTGAAAACAACTCAAGAGACAAGATTGCTTCAGTGGGTGTCAATAGCAACAGGGGGCCAGAGGAGGAAAGGGTGCAATGTAGAGAAGGTGTCACAGTACCAGAGAGAGAGAGTAAAGCAACACAAGGTGAGCAAAAGCAAACAGCAATGAAGAGGCAGTGGAATAAACAGCAACTGGAACAGATCTGAAGGCCAAGCATATCTAGTCGACTGGACTAGACTGGATTAGATGAGCACTGATTCTAAAAGATAAAGACAGGTCAAAGATTAGTAGATAGTCACAGAGGAGGAAACCTCCGGGTTGTTTAACCTGGAAGATCAACAATAACAGCCTTGGCAAAAACAAACAGAAGGAACTTCCATCTCTTCTAATGTGGCTGCAGTAGGAGCTAGTATTTATAGAATCAAAATGATGTAGTAGTTAAAACCTGACTGAAGCTCTTGCTCTACCAGTGCATTGATAGGACTTTGCTCCTATCTCTTCTGGCTGAGAAAAATAAAGGCATGCAGATTAGAAGATGCAATATGAAGATCATCTCCATGTGAAGCTCTTTATTTTGGTAAAATAAAGATTTGCTGGTACACAGCTGGAGGCAGATTTTGGCTTCAGCCAACAATTCTTTTTTGCTTGACATCTAGATCTTAACTACTGCTTTAATATTACCACAGCCAAGAATTTTCAGTAAGCCTCTGGTTTTGATTTGAAGGACTAGTAACTACAGGAAGTGGTAGGTCAAAATACTCTTACAAAACAGAAGCTATGGGGATCATATGAAAAGTTGGCTGAAATTCCTTGCGTCTCAAAGCCTTGGCCCTGTGAAGAAAAACTGCAGTATTACATCACTGGATTTGTGACAAAAAAGAAGCACAAATCACCACAAACTTACCTTAAAGTAGCTTAAGAATCATCTTACAGAAATAATGAACACTTTTAAATAGCTGGGCTCTTCAAAACTACAGAAGTCTGAGATAGGGGAACACAAACACATAGCAAAGGCTAGCAGTCATGCCAGCTGTTCTTAAATGCTTACCTGTTCCCATGTCTGGCCAGGATGTTGCTCTGACATCCTCCAGCAGGACCTTCTGATAGGAATTAGCACTAAATGGCAGCTGTCAAGGACAACCCAGGATTGTTCATGCTCTGAGTGTTACAGGACAATCAAGAATGGGACTGAAGAGCTGCCAAGAGTCTTCTATCCATACCCATGGGTGGTACAGGTGTACAGATAACACATATCCCAGGTAACATATGCTTAAGCTGTTCTCAAGTATTTGCAAAGCTAGGAACCTTCACATCTTTCCCAAGCAGTCTCTTTCAAAGCTTCACTCTTTTCACTGCTGTAAAGTTTTTCCTAGCTGAAATGTAAGCCCTCTTCTTACTTTCTGAGTACAAGGAGAACAGATGGTTTCCTGGTTATACCCTTCTTTCCATTTGAATTGCCTTTTTTCTTTTTATGTAGGTGAATAGGGTTAGCCTCTCTTCCCTCACTGTCTTGGTGAGGCCCTATCTCTGGACCACTTGTTATTGTCAAGGTCCTCCTGTGGATTTTCAGCAGAATTGCTCTCCAACTACCTGTTCCCCTGCTGTACTTACACAGTGGGTTTTTTTCCTGCATATCTATAGGACCTTTAACCTGCCCCTGTTGAATTGCATCCTGTTTTTATCAGAACACCACCACCAATTTGTGGGGATCCTTTGGAATTCTGCCTGTACCTTCCAACAGATGCCAGCTCCTCACATCTAGGAGTTATCTGCAAATTGACAAGACAGTCTGCAGTCTGTCATTTAGGTCTGTATTGACGATACCAAATACCATGGGGCCTAGGACAGATCAGTGCAAACTCTACTTAATGTTGTCTTTCATTTTGTTAACAGAATTAAGTCTATTCATTTAGACTGTGCTCCTTCAACTTGCTTTAAAAAGTGTCACTAAAATTTGTCACTTGACTAGTGTAAAAGCCAAGATATCTACTGTTTTTCCTTTATCTTCAAGATTGATCACCCTATCACAGACTGAAGTTAAACTGATCTGTTCTGACAGCTCATATTAGTCCTAGGGTGGGCTGCCAGCCACAAAAAACCTGACACACAGGCTCAGCAGCTCCTTTGAGACCTACTAAATAGCTTTTAATGTGTACCATGGTGGAAGCATCAGCATGCTTCAGTCACTACTACTGCCTCTCTCTCTCGTAGAAGAGCTAATTGGAACAATGAAGTCAGGATCTTTATTCTGACAGAGGTATGAAGGACTCAGGAGCAGCAGAGAACTGAAAGAGACCATGCTATGTATTGGAAGGAAAGCACGGACAGGATGGCAGGAGGGGGAGGAACAGTTGGTATCTGTTCACAAATTGAGTCAGGCAGAGGAGAAGGGGAAGGCTGTTTGGAAGAGGTGGCTCACTTTGGCCTCTACAAACATTTGTGGATCCACACTTCATTTAGCATTAATCCCTCCCTGTGGAGAGAGGCAACCTGTCATACAGTTTGGATTTTAATTTTCCACGCATTTCCCTGCAAGCAGAAACATACGGGCATGTTTAGGCCTTTTTGGTACCTGGAGAGGAACAAATGAGAGCCACTGGCTGGAAAGTTGTACTGTCATTGTGATATTCCCTTTTCATCCCATTAAGGTTGTCTGGGAACTAGGAGTCAGCTGATCAGATTATTGCCAGACATTATCAAGCTGTCTATAATTAGCTTTTTATTGGTGAGAAGCCAGAAAGTCCTCTTTGTTTGCAAGCTTGGACTATAGAGAAAGAAGAGAAATATTTAATGGAAGATTGTTTGGAAACTGTAGATCCTAATTAGTGTCTCAGTCTAGTAGGGAAACTGCATGCAGCATTTCTCTGAAAAAAAAATACTTTAAGCATCCTCTTTTGAGGAATGCTGGTTTGCATTCTTGAAAGGCACAGCACACATGGAGCTCTGTGGAGATACAGATGCTTTTCTCAGTTCCTCTAGTACAGGCTTCTTACATTCACACGTTATATGGCTCCTTTTAGTGCCAGTCTATTGAAAATTTAACACAAATTAAAACACAGGTTAAAACTTGGGCTGTGCCTTCTACGTGTAACCTGTGCAGTTTGCAAACTCAGGATCAATAAATCCAGAGAAATTTGGATAAGCATTCCAGTAGCCAGTTCTTTTTATGCTGTATATTAAAATTACAGTATTTAAGTCCAAGGTGACTTTAAATCTAAAATAACCCTTTACATTTTCAGCATCATCTTATGAGTCACATGTTACCTGATTTATTTTAGAAGTTAATTATATTCCAATTACTAACACATGACTGATATTTTCAGGCTCATATAGTAATGGTATCCCTTTTAATTCTTCCAGTGGACATTGTAAACTCCATGTGCTTTTTGTCAACACCATTTATATAGTCTGCAGCAAACAGAGATTAATGATACATCCATTAGTGGCATGGTTAGAAGGTTGCTGTCTATTCCGAGACACATATTTTTTCTTTTCACACCCCCAGTCCCCCCCGCTGCCTCCTGTTTAAGTTTTGTTATTGTTGTTGTTATATTCCAATAATTTCTCTTCCCAGATGCTTAAACCAGAACTTGTCACTACCGTGTTTTCTCTTTTCTGAGAGAGAGCATCACCATGAAGGATACTAAGCCTTCTGAAATACAGGACTCTCTTAATCTGCCCTGTTATTTTGAGTCTTAAAGAGATGTGAGAACAAAGCCTGTTCAACGATATATCAAGGTCTTAATCAAATGTCTGAATAAAACCCTGAAGCAGTTATATTGAAGTATCAATCATGTTTCCCAAAGTAGAATCCCAGAGCAAGAATAGGAACCATCTTCCTGCAATTAAACAGATTTTAAGTGAATTGCTGGCTGCTACACTTAAGGTGAGATCATATCCGAAAGCAAAGTATTTTGCAGAGTTTAATTGTGGTTATTTCTGGGAATGGCACTGTCAGTTTGGGAAATATAGGTTGCATTTGTAGTGGTTGGAGTACCTAGCACTTGCTAAAGAGGAACAATCCACATATATTGTTAAACTCTAGTGGTGGAGTCAAGAATAAATACAGTTAAGAGTGAAGATCCACTTCATGTTTAAGCAGTAGTTAGTTTAGCTACTTCTCTCTGCATTGCAACTAAACAAATCGATACAGGCTGGTTTTTTCCTTCTAAGAGCTGAAAATAAAGGTCATTTGGATTCAGACCTTTTTGCACAGGTATATAAGAGCGGCTCAACCACATGACTTACCATTAACTCCTGTATGGGACACCTACTCCATATTTTTTGGATATTCCCTTGCTGGGAATATTTGCAAGGGCAGCCTTTCAGCACTGCAGGTTAGTGTCCCTTGGTGATATCCCAAGGTGATTCAGAGCCAGGATGTGACTGTCGTTAAGTGATCTGCTAGACATGCTGCTGCCATACACAGCTAGGGAGGCTGGTTTTATTCTGCCTGGATTTTACTGCTATAAATGCTCCTCTTGGTCTCCAGGCTATACTGTGTACTATGTCCTTAGCACATTGTCCCAAACTCTTACCTTCCCATCTCCACCCAGACTTTACCTCCCCAATAGACCTCAGCTCTCAGTCATGCACCCCTTCCACCAGAAACCCTTTTCTGTGCCTCCGCCCCCCCATCTTTCTATCATAACTGAAGCAACATCTCTTAGCTTGGTTTCCACTTTCTGCTCTTTATTCCTGTGACCAGTGAGGCAAAAAGAGGATTTTTGTGATCTCAGCGTTTTCAAATCACAACTTTTTTTCTAGGTCAGATTGTGCCCAGGGTCGACTGAATATTCAAAGGATTTAGGTACCAGATTCTAAAGCATATCTCTACAGAGTACTATATGCGGTACCATATTGGGTTTTATTTTCAGAAGGTCATCAGTTGGCCAGTTAAAGATTACCTTGGGGATAACAGAAGGCACTTGCTTGACACCAAGGATATCTGCCAGATTTCTGTTTGCAAAGCCAAATGATGAGGGCATGAGATGCATCCAAAGAGGCAGTCACCAGAGATCTTTAACAAGGGAAAAATAAGCTATGTTCCCCTAGCCTGTTTTTCAGAAATACCTGAACAGTCTTGCCCGACATCTTCCAAAAGAAGACATCAAGGGCAGATATCGCATGTGGAATATTTTAGCCCATAAACTTAAAACACCAGCAAAGTTATAAGCAGTTGACTCTTTCTTACAGTGAAAGGCACAAGAAAATCTTAAAATTAGGCAGTGCAACCAGCTTAACTGAGTGATAGCAAACAAGACAGCAGTTTGTGAAACATGAGTTTGCAACCCAAGATTTTCTTGTAAGGCAAAGGCATTTTCATCTCAGTGTGCTGAACCCAAGGATCATGCCACAGGGTAGGGATGCTTGCACAGCCCTAATGCTGCCTGCACAGTAATTTGGCCCACTCTCTTGAGTGTTCTGTAACATGGATAGGCCTTGAGCCTTGCCTACAATGGGAATTTAGCCACTGGTATAAAAAGGGTCTGGATGATTGTTCTGGAATGAAGATTTTCTCTTTGGTGAAAATTGCCAGCTAAGCAAGGCTCTTGATATTGTTGTTCAAAATCTCCATGTTAAAACCTGGACATGCTACTCCCAGACTTAGTTCTTAGCCAAAATTAGAAGTCAAAAGTTAGGGCCAAACTGAGGTTTTTGCATAACCTGCAGAGGTATTCTCACAGAAGGTGTTTCTGTGGTAAGATGCTGACTGACATCACTTTCAGTTGAACTTCATTTTGAGGGTTCAGAGAACAGCTATAAAAGTAAGGAAAGCTGAAAAATAAGGTGGTTTTTTAAGTAAGAGATTCCAGACACCACTTTATACAAGCTAATAAAGAGAGCTGATCAGATTCTCAGAGTACCAGTGCAACAAGGATACACAGGCTTTTCAGGGTAACGTGTGGCTAGTAAATTGAAACTAAACAAATAATCAGTACAGAAAGGTAGTGATGTTTCCTAAACAATTGAAGTTATTAGCTTTTGGAATAAAAAAGCTGTCATGGATCCCTTCTCACTGGTACCTGTCAAGCCTCGGTAGCTTCCTGAAAGATACTCTGAAATTCAAAATTATTTCAGGGTGGAATAAAGTAGAATCCAAACCCCTCAACTTCCAGGATTTTAGTTACAACTTCCCATAATTGCTAACCACAGCTGCTGGTAAAGGTTAAAGGTGTAGATGTATTTTGGCTCTACAGGTGCTTTAATCTTTGTTTTGCTCAACCTTGTGCTGAACAGGGCTATACAAACTAGCTCACTTATCTACTGGTACCAGATCCGTACTGCACCTCTTAAATGGAGCTGACTGGCATAGATTTGAATGCACAAATTAAAATGTACAAATCCAGGCTTAACATTCCTCTTGTGAAGAAAAAGAAAAACGGCGAAATTTCCTATTTCCTTGCTTAAACATCAGCAGTCAGTTGGGAAGCGTGATAGACAGGGTCCCTCCTCTGGAGCTAATAGCATTAACCTTCTCCCTGTTCCCATGGCACATTTCACCCATTTCAAGATGGCTTTTATTTTATTTTATTTTATTTTACAGCAGATGGGGACTCTTCATCACTATGTGACATACATGGGCTTAAAAGTTAAGAATTAGTTATTGCTTAAGCTGACACAATAAACCAGCTGCCAAATTGAGAACAATAACCAAATATGATGGATAACCATCGCATGCTGCTGGAAACAGGGCAAGCAACATTTCTGAGTGGGGGAGATGTAATCACCAGATGCTGTATTACAATGACAACAATGAGACCTGCAGGGAATGGGTGACTTACAGTTTGCATCTGCAAGTAAAGGGCACCCTTCTAATCACCAGAGAGTCACTAGAGCTGGTGCTGTGTAGGATCAAGGCCATCCAGTTTCGAGAAGGCAGGAGAATGATCTGGATAAACCTCTAGATTTGGTCTCTCTGAGTGAGCTCTGTTCCTCAGAGGGATTCACTGAGGGCCTATTATGAACTTAGGAGGATGATAAGGTGTTTGATGTGGTAAACAAACACTCCCAGCCAGAGTTGCACGTCTGTTTAGGAAAACAACACATTTTCAAAACAATTCTCCCCTGACTGAATTAGGTAAGAAGTACAAAGATTCCATGTCTCTTCCATTTCTGAAAGCTGAATTACTAACAGCCTCAGTATTTTCATTGGATCACAGTCGATTAAGATCATTTCAGGCCACCAAGAACTGGAAGCACGCATGTCTAAATATTTATAAGGGAGATACTCCCTCCAGGTTCATTTCCAACAGCCGCTTCCAACACTGGGTCTCCGAATGGCCAACTCTTCCAGCAGAACTGCTTTCTGCACATCCATCTGCTCGGTTTGTTCAGATAAACACACGTCTCTCCTGCTGGCCATGTGGTGCTGACTTCTCCCCGCCACGTGCATGGTTAGCGGGGATGCCCTGCAGAAGCTTTACTGTGAGTGTGAGTCACAGAAAGAACCCAGCTGGATATCTGGAAACCCATTTGGGTTTATGAATTAGCAGGATGTGGGAGAGTTTTTTTTTTCTTTTAAACCAATACATGAAGCAAGTCCAGTATGGAATTACTGAGTTAATACACGTGAATAGACGCCCTGTTATTTTTCCAGAGTCATTTCTGTGACTCTCACTGGAAATACCAAGTAGCAAATGAACAGAGAGACTGAAATCCACCCCCTAGTTGCTCTGAAAGGCAGTTCCACAGAACGTGAAAGGCTGGCTCAGATTGGCAGTGTGCAGAAAGCTACTGCCACTGCTGTACATGCTACTGGTCAGCAGATAAACAAAGCAATCCTGTTTCCAGGGCAGTGAAGCCAGCAGTAAATTTACACATCCATCTTTTCAATAGCTTTAAAAAATAAAGAAAAACAAGGCACAGTCATTTCAAGCTCCATTAGAAACAGAGTGAGAAAAATCAATGTATGACAAATAGGAAAGGACAAACTCTGGATAAGGAAATATCATTAAGGTTTTAGAAACATATATGTTTTTTAACTGGCAATCAAATAGCAAATTATCAGAATCTTTCAAAATACCTATGGACATTAATGGCAGGAGCTGTTAGAATATATTGACATTCCATTATTAAAGCAAATGGGACAAAGCTCTCGTTAGTAATGGCTGTGTCACTTAAACAATGTACAAGCAGTGGGACTAGTTCTGCAGTCCTTGTTCAATACATTTCTAGCATCAGTGCTCTGATGGTAAAAGCCTGTTTATGATTGTTCCCAGTAAGCTGTTTAAGCTTTGAAGGTGTACTTGGGTTAGAAATACATTCTGTCCACATTAAGTGATCATGAGTTTGGTCTAATTTAGATTAGAAGGAATCTCTGGAGGTCATCTAGCCAATCTCCTTCTCAGGAAGTAAAGTGTGATACAGAGAGGGTTGTAGGGCTTACTCTAGGGGTGTGGGGAAAGGGGATGAAGAACTGCGTCATATTTCTGACCCAGCACCATATCCTCTCAGCTGCAGTTACCATGCAAAAAATGAAGTCTGGCTGTTCACTGGTGACACCTGACCTGTGATGACTTGGATTTCCAGGAGCACTGAGTCTCCTCCTTGCCAGAGACACACTGAGTAACACCACCTGCCATGGGAAATTTCTCTCCATGCCTTGGCACTTGACACTGCCAGCCTCTGAACTGATCCTTGTAGTGGCATTCTGACTTCCTTCCCCAAATTGTGTCATTCCCAAAGTTGCCTTGGATTGCAGCGCTAGATGGGCTTGTGTTGCAGCACAACTTTATTTCCCTGGAGACCGTGACTGCACCATGTCCTACTCTTGTTGGTGTTACCAAAGCCATTCCTAATGCCCACGTCACCTGTATGAAGTTTAGCCCACTGGAGTAAGCACTACAGAAAGCCATGAGCATGGCTGTAAAGCATGGCTCAGGGATTTTCTCCTTTCCTCTTTATTTCACTCCTAGTTGTGGGAAACTCACAATGGGCATTTTCTTCAGCTCCCACAATTGTGCAACAATTGTCCTTCAGCACACAGAACCCTTAACATGTTGTTTATTTACTGTTTGCCTTTTCCTTTAGGAAGTCGGCAGAACTCACCTCTGGGAATGAAATTGTGCTGCAGTGCTTTTCAGGAAGCAGGCAGCATAGCACATTTTTTCCCCGTACTACAACTCCAGGTGTCTCTGGTTTGCTGACAGCACATTCCAACAGAGCAGAGCCCCTTGTTGTTTCCTATAGCAGAACTCCATACAGGATCTCTTGGATAAAAGGCAATTACGTATTATTTTTAAACCTAAGAACCTTGGATTAAGCCAAATACCAAATCTGATCCAATTTATCCCCCTTTTTCCTTGTTGGATAACTGTTAGTCTGCCTTTTAGTACTTTTCAGAACTCCAGCCCTCAGTCCGAAAAGCGATTTCACTACAAATGAAGGCAGCCACTGCCAGTAGACTGTGTGGCATTCCAGAGCTATGGAGGGGTGTTTATGTTCTCCCTTTCTCCCCCAGTGTTTCGTGTGCCTTCGTGTCTCCCCGGAGTAAAGACAATCCCTTTGCTTTGCAATGCCAAAAATAGAAGCATTAGTATTTAAATTGCGAACAATCGGGTTTGGCAAACAATCCATATGAATCACGGGGCTGAGTCATTTCCCTCACCTGAGCTGCTCTCTTCTCCCGTGCAGATTGCAGGAGCAGGGGGAAATCCAGCACTAATGTTCTCCTGTCTGTCTGTCTGTCTGCTGTCATCCCCATGCCCTGCAGCCTGCCTGCTCCAGGCCGAGCTGGTGAATTACGAGCGGGTCAAGGAGTACTGCCTCAAAGTGCTGCAGAAGGAAGGCGAGAACTTCAAGGCACTCTATCGATCGGGAGTGGCATTTTACCACCTGGGTGACTTCAACAAGGCCCTCTACTACCTGAAAGAGGCAAGATCCCGCCAGCCGACAGGTATGGGGAAGGGAGCAGGGATGTGGCTTTGCACTGAGTGCTTTAGTATTTCTTTCCATGACACTTCGTCTGTCCCTGACTTGATTGCGTTGATTTCCACAGGAATGAACATGACTCACTGTGTGTCCTTTGCTGGACTCCCCTTCAAGCACTTGTGGATAGTGCAGCAAGGTTGCAGTGCCCAAAGATTAACCGCTGTCAAGGCTGCAGCATGACCTGGAAGATGACAGTATTGCTGGAATGCTGTCGGTGTGGAGGGGATCCTGCCTCTCTTTCCCTCCCTAACTTATTTTTGAAGAAGAAAACAGGATGGGGAAAGAGCATACCCCAAACACTACATTTTCTGACTCTTTGAGAAAAAGCATTTTCCCCTTAGCAATGCCAGGAGACTATCTGTCATCCTCAATAGCCTTTCACCATCTCAGTAAAGGGTCAGTGTTCTGCTTTGATCAAGGAGACAGACATTTACCCACAAAGCATTCATCAGGATGCTTCAACTTTCGCCATGAAATCAGCCAATTGCTTGTTAAGTGTCTGTCATCCATCTGTCAAAACCATACAGTTCATTTGGGGACAGCAATGAAATTATATATCCAAACAACTTAGCCTTGCCAGAGCAACCATCTTCATGCTAACCTGCCCAGCCTCAGAAGGCAGGTGAAAGAGCTGTGGAGGTGGTGAAAGGTGAAAGAGATGAAAGGTGAAAGGCAGAGATTATGCTTTTATTTTTCAGAAATAATAGGGAGATAAAACAACACAGTGGTTTTAAACAGAAAGGAATTTTGTGGAACTCAAAATTAAAGGATCTCAAGAAAGTAAAATGGAAACCATGTGCAAAGAAAATCCTACAGAGCAGCTCTTCAGATGAATCTGAGAGGAAAGAGTGAGAACTGGGTGTGAAACAGGAGCAAGCCTGGGTCCTGGCGGAGCATGGTGGAGCTGATGATCATTGAACTAGAGGAGGGAAGGGAGGCTGTCGGAGCTGGCTGTGCTTGATGTCCTACAGGCATTGGCCCTGTGGGGCTCCTGCAGTGTCTGTGCCCTGGAGAACCACCAGGGAGGATGTGCTCGGGAGCGTGCTGGGGTCTCCTTCCTCTTCCACCTCCCCTAAGGGTGCTTGGTCCCATCTGCTCTGCTTGGCCATGGGCTCCGGCCAGTCTGACAGCACAGCTGTGCACCCCACAGTCCCAGAGCAAATGTGTTTAAAAGCTCAGTTTAGCCTATTCTAGTTTACACTGTGCCCTTCTGCTTTCAGCCCTTGCCAGAACCAGGAAATGGAGAAGCATATGCAAGAGAAAAATAGTTGGTGGAAAATAAGTTATCCTAACCTTGAAGTTTTGACTAGGCTCAGATGTGAAAAATTTCTTTTAGCTGAACCACTTAGCTTCCATTTTTTAAATACGTGTTTCTGTGCTCCCTTACCACCCCCCTCCTCGTGATACTATTTATTTGGTATTCCTCATTGCTTCTTGAAATTAATACTAATTTATTCAACAGCAACAACTTCAAATACCACTTGCTACAAAAACATACCAGAAAGTGTCCCTAAAGGCCCTTAATGTATACAAAACCCAGTTCTGGCCTTCAGCTCTGCATCAGAGACTCTTTCCTGTTATTTGTAGACCATTCAAGGCTGTTGTTCCACTGTTTTATTTATGATTATGGAAAACTTGAAGGGCATTCAGGGCGAAAGAATATGTGCAGTAAGAAAGGATGTGGCTGTTAAAGTGCAGGAATAGGAATCAGTTAACACTATCAAGAATTATTATGTGACCTGGAATAAGTCAGTGTCTCCACTTTCAATGTCTCCATCTGCAAAGTGTGATTGTTTTCCTTTATCTGAGGTTTCATCAGGCTCACTGGTTATTATTGCAGTCATGTTCTGTGTGTTCTTTCTTTTTTCTAATAAGGAATGTTTTTGGCACAAATCACTGGCAGTTATTCTCTTCGGTGGGAGAGATTTTGAATGGTAAAGAGGAATTAGTTAGCAAAGGGGTTTAGTGTTCTAAAGGGGTGTCAGCACAGCAGATCCCTTATGGCTATTCACTGTTTGCCCAGGGTAAAGGAAGGTTGGATTTGGCCTGATTTCTTGTGCCACCTCCAAACAAAAATCACAAAAGCAGATGGAAAGAACACGAGATAGTTGTATAACCTTCTTACTAAGGGAGAGGGAAGCTGCTGCTGAGTTGTGTAAAGCATGCATGGAGCCCTCCATGGCTCTGTGTCCAGAGGTTGGTGCGGCATGGGCAGCCAGACGTGCACCTTGCTGCAAGCTTTGTTCAGCCCTCTCCTATTGGGGCTGCATTGTCAGGGCAGGGACTGACTGGGATTGAGACCAGACCATCAGCTGGCAATGGCCCGGTAATGTCAAGCAGTGGTTCCTGCTGTCCCTATACTGGGAGCCCACGTTCAGACATCCTGTGGGCTGCCCAGACCAGATAGTTTTTGTGCTGTGTGGGGCGGGCTCACGGCTGCACTCGGGCACTGCCTTCCTGCACCCTTGTGACTCAGAAGTCCTGGGAACAAAACCCAGGCCATGGTGTCTAAACAGCAGATAAGCAACTGGGCTCTGAAGCTACAGGGGAAGCAGAAATGATCTTTAATATGGCATTAGGCCACTCTGCAGAGGGACACTGGCACAGTCCTAAGAGCCAGGAAACACGTTCCCACAGCAGCTCTACCAGTACCTCTTTGCATGGGTCTGATCCCTCATCTGAGTTGTTCTTACTTGTTATTTCCACATCAGCTGAAGGGGATCACTTCTTCTCCACTGAGAGATGAGAGTCTTCTCATTAACTTTTACATATAGCTTTGAAATATTTCTGAAGGCAGAGCTAGTATGGTGCAATACTATTAGGTAGAAAAAACTTGACAAAGACAGGGCTCCACTCCTGTAAACAGAGTGCTCCTCTCATTATTTTTCCTTGGTAAAATAATCGTCCTCACAAAGTGAGCAAAACATGCCAAAGCCAGCCTGAGAGATTTATAAGTAGCTTACAATGGGAGTGTCTCCCACCCTCTGTCAGGCTACACATTATTTTGCCCCTGGCTTCCCAGGCATGTGGAAATC
Organism: Edolisoma coerulescens; assembly: GCA_013397115.1. Taxonomy (NCBI): domain Eukaryota; kingdom Metazoa; phylum Chordata; class Aves; order Passeriformes; family Campephagidae; genus Edolisoma; species Edolisoma coerulescens. Next base: position 395,829 of record VWZW01002014.1, on the reverse strand, counting down.
TCCCAGGCGAGTGAAGCTGTGCCATCAGCAGTCACTACCTTACTCAAAAGCCAAAGGGGGCTGGCAGCCTTTCCTTTCCCAATTATGAGCCCACCTCTGCCCCCTCAGCGAGGTGCTGAGTCCCTGCAGGCCCAGGCAGGTGGGATTTCCTAACATGCCCATGCAGTTATCCCTTCTCACCTGCACCAGGCAGGCATTGCAAGTGTGCACCTCAGTGGCAGGGATGTGTACCGAGAGCACAGCCCATCAGAGCCTACAAGGGCACAGAGCAGAGGTCACAGTGAGATGCAGGCAGCACAGCAGGACTCTGCTCAGGCTGAGTGCCCTTCATTTACACTGCTGGGAGTGAGTCAGCCACCTGCACCCATTTCATCTTAAGCCTAAAATTCAGGGCTACCTCCTCAACTGAATTTCTTCATTCCAGGAGGCTGCACAACTTAAATAGTTCTGTTTTTTAAAAAGCTGCTTTAAAATTTGCTGGGCTGGTAAGAAATGCTAATGGATAAACAGCCCAGGATGCTGGTGCATCTTGTTTGACAGAAGCAACAGCAGAACTTCTTAGCTCATTAAAAATGTCTCAAACAGGTCAAGTAGCTTAGTCATCAAATCCCACCCTCTGAAATGCCTTGGATGATGTAGCTGAACCTGCAGAAGACTCAGCAGGGAGACCCACCTCACCAGAGACAACTTGAGAAGTCACAACAGCATGGCCACAGCCCACAGATGCCCCGTGGCATGTTTGTGGATAGCTCTGTGTGGCAGGAAACTGATCCGTCTTGCACTGATTCAGCACTGGCAGAGGGCACAACAGAGATGTCCTCATCTTTAAAGGAAGCTTTGCACCCACAACTGCTTTGGGGGCGTGCAATACCCACACTCACTAGTGCTGGACATGTTCCCTGTAATTTGTTCATCGCTTTGAAAGCTGAAGCACTTCTCATTTCCCTAGCTGGTGTGGAACACATTGCAGTTTGCATGAGGAGGAGGCAAGATTGTCCTCTGATTGGATTGCATTGTGCTTCTGATTGGTTTCTGAGGATCTAATAACTTCAGTGGACCATGCTGGCCCTAGCTGGCTGTTAGAGCAAGGCTCTGAGCAAAGAACCATTTTTCAATCAATACAGAAGTGAAAGTGGCTGTGTTTTTACTTGCTTGCTTCTGGTACTACATGGCTTTTGCCACTTTGTGGGTGCCATGTGTGTGTGAAGTTACCCTCATGATAGAAATCAACATGATTTAAGAGAGGATTGACCATGACTGCAGAATCATTGGCTCTGTCTGGAGACACGTACTCATTTAGATCAACCTGTGATTCAGGGTGAACAGATTCCCTTAGGGCTGGGGCCAGGAGATAAAGCATAGTGTGTGTGGTGGGTTAATGCTCTGAAATGCTGGAAGGAAAAAGAAGGCTCAGCTAACCACCTGCACAATGCTGGGATATCACAGAGTTCTACTAGGAGGGATCAGTGGTTCTGTGCCCCTAGGAACTTCATTAGACAAGACAGACAAGGCAGTATGCAGCATATAGCATATGACAAAATTGTAGATAGAGTGTCATGGTGGAAGGACATCCAAGCAGAAAATTTAAGGGAAGAAAGGGTACAAAGACAATGTGAAGGATGCTCTTCCCAATTCTATTCATCATGGAAAAATGTGAAAAGAGTGGTGTAGGCTGTAAATAGAGTAGGAGAGTGAAAAGGCAGAGCATAACTGTACACAAAATGCCTGTAGGGGCTTGCATGCAGGCACTGCAGGAAGAGAAGCCAGTGGAGGTGTCGTTCCACAAGTACAGGCAAGGATGACCTGGATAGTTTCAGCTGTGAGTTCAACTGTGCTGACCAAGAGTAATCAGAGACAAGGTAAAAACTAGCTGAGGCATGACTGTGAGCAACAGGGATGGTGAGCGCAACTCAGACCAGGATCTCGAAAACCAAAGATTCTGGGTTTGGTTCAGAGCCCCTTCCAACTGATGCTGTTCCAGCACATAGCGCTGGAGCTGTGCTGCTCCCCTGTGATGTACTAGGGATGGAGGTGCACTCTGTCTGTCTGCCACAGGGAGTTGTGTAACCACCATACCTTGTGTGTGTTCTTTCCCTGCAGATACCAATGTCATACGATACATCCAGCTGACAGAGATGAAGCTCAGCAGATGTTCCCAGAGAGAGAAGGAAACCTTGTGAAAATGAAGCCACTTCAGCTGAAGTGCCCAAGGGGGAACATTTCCCTCCTAGAAGCTCATTTGGTGGATTTTCCCATTTGCTCTGCCTCATCCTCATCTCCTCATCCATCCACTCTCCCTTGCTCTTCATTGAATACCAGTTTTGAAATGAAAGACACTTGGATGCTGGATATGGCTGCTTGCCAACCATGGTAATACCCCTTCCCCATGGCAAAAGAGCACAACAACTACAGCCAGCCTTGTTCCCAGACAGTGTCACACACCTGGAGTAGGCAATGCTGGGGGACCTGTCTGGTCCTGAACTGACTGCCTATTACCTATTAGGGAAGCAACCCCCAGAACAACAACTTCCTGACCGGGCAAGTTGGAGACAGAGGGTTTCTGCTCTGAGTGATCACTGGAGCTTGGAAGAGCTAAGAAACCAAGAGAGCCACTGGTCATTCCACAGGGGACAGCAAATGCCTTTTTACCATCAGTTTCCTCTGCCTGCTTCTCCAGTGCGTGTTATTGGTCTCCAGTAAGAGCTCACATGCTCCCAGTCTAATGTCAGTGAAAACTGTTTCTAAACATCCTCTTGATGAAAGCACAGAGAGCACCCTACGAACCCCCTGCAGAGCTGTCCCAGTGCCGGAGGAGAAGGCTGTGGGCTACCACAGAGCACTGAACGGACTGTGAAAGCATGGTGTACAGTGTGAGGGAAAAACTGTGAAATAATTCATTAAAGGCAAATAAAAATTATTCATAGGCAACAAGTCCAGGCATTGCTTTTCAAAGGAGCCTCTTGGGTTCCCCGTGTCCAGACAGACAACATTATCTAGTGAGGGGACAGCATGGGGTGGGGAACAAGGGATGTCTCCATTCTTACCTTGGCTCTGCCAATGCCCTTCTGTGTGATCTTGGGCAAGTCACTTAGCCTCTCGGTGCCTCGGTTTCCCTATCTGTACACCAGGGATAATAATACTTCCCTACCTCGCAGGGGTGTTGTGAGGATGTATTAGTTAATGTTTGTAAGTAACAGTACAGTGATGTACAGTGCTAAGTATTATTAGTACATTGGATTGAGGTCTTGATTCTCCCACCTTGTGTTGGTGCTTCCTGTGTCCTGTTTTTTTCTTTTGTAGGAGAATGTGGTGCTGACAACAGGCCAGGACCAACAGCTTTGGAGCCTATTTCGGCAGCCCAGAGGGCCTGTTTAGACTTCTCCAGCAGTGTGACCTTTCCTAAGAGCTCTGTCTCCTTGGCTCAAAGGTCTTTTTCTGAAACTGCCAGAAATGGGATCAGTAAGTGCCACAAACACATTCTCAGTGTGACTTGCCCCAGCAGTGGCCCACAGGGACGTGTTCCCAGTTGCAGGATATACATGTGTGGTCTCATCCCATGGTGGTCAGTGAGTGTAGTATCAAGTGAGTGTAGCCAGAGTTATTTCACTTGGCCCTCAGCTGAAACACAGAAACTGAAACAGCTGAACAGACGAAGTTTGGCCAAGTGCTGTGTGCTTTGGTCCCAGCAGACATGGTATCTGCAGATATTTGGGTGTGGCATCCCACATTCCAGCTGTGGTATCTAGCCACATTTTTCTCCAGCCAAAATTTAAGAGAGTTGTTAGAGAAACATCAAGGGAAAAGGCAAATTGAATATAAGCCAACAGTGTGCCTTGGCAGCCAGGTGGGCCAACCGTATCCTGGGGGGCATTGGGCACAGCGTCACCAGCCAGGCAAGGGAGGGGATTGTCCTGCTCTGCTCTGCACTGGGGCAGCCTCACCTCGAGTGCTGTGGGCAGTTTTGGGCACCACAATATAAAAAAGATACAAAGCTGTAAGAAAGTGTCCAAAGGAGGGCTGCAAAGATGGTAAAGGGCCTTGAGGGGAAGCTCTGTAAGGAGTAGTTGAGGTCACTTGGTCTATTCAGCCTGGAGGAGACTGAGGGGAGACCTCACTGTTATCTTCAACATCCTCACAAGAGGAAGCAGAGAGGCAGGCACTGATCTCTTTTTTCTGGTGACCAAGGACCACAGCATGAAGCTGTGCCAGGAGAGGTTTAAGTTGGATATTAGGAAAAGGTTCTTCATCCAGAGAGGGTAGTTGAGCACTGGAACAGGCTTAATTGGAACAGGGAAGTGGTCACAGCACCATGCTGGCAGAGTTTAAGAAGTGTTTGGACAATGCCCTCAGGCACATGGTGTGACTCTTGGGGTTACCTTGTGCAGGGCCAGGAGTTGGACTTGATGATCTTTGTGGGTGCCTTCCAGCTCAGGATATTTATGATTCTGTGATTTTATGAAATCTCTGTCATTGTCTCTGAAAAAACTTCAGTCATATTCTTTAGTACAGGAACACATCCAGCTCAGACTGGGGCTGGGGAAGAGACCATCTAAAAGTCGCATATAAGTCTCTGAAATAAGGCAGGCCTACCTCAATTGTGTAAAACCTAGATCAGCTGGGATGGCACCAGAATGTTCCTGGTGGTTCCAGGTGGGTGGTGGAGAGCAGCTGCTTCCCAAAATTGGGAACACAGTGTGCAGCTACTGTAAAGGAAAGGGCTGCTGGAGGCAGCACAGTCACCTTCTTCAGATGGCCTTTGGTTCACACATCTGGGTCAGAAATAGCAAGCACCCCTGCCCATCACTACAGCTATCTAAGCAATAAATGGAACTACAGCTGCTAGGAAGACAATTTAAAGACAGGGAGGACAAATGAGGTAAATTCTGTAAATGGTTGTTAACTAGACCAGAAAATAAGGTTAGGCAGAGATGTGCTTGGGTGCACGTAAGGTGTACCTGGTACTGCACAAAAGACAGAGTTAACAAGGTTCTGGTTCTCAGGCGCATGCAGTCCTCTATATCCTAAATACATCACAGTACACAAAACATTCAAATAGAGGTGACTCTCCACTTCTTCATATTGCTCATGACAGTTCATCCCACAGCCACATGTGTCTGTTCACTAGGAATGAAATGAGGATTCATCCTGCAGGCAATGCAGGAGAAGAGGACACCACCTACACAAACAACCTCTGCCCCAGGAAAGCTCAGGCAAGCAGAGACATGCTTGTTACTCATGACCTTAATGTAACAGAAAGAGCATTCTCCAGCGACTGGAGATGTAGGGCCATGACTGTCATTTGGTCTGGGAATAATTTTAGCCCTCACAATGGCTTCACTGACGTACTGTCACTGCATCAGTGCCATGTATATATTAATATAAAAAGGACACAGCAGGCCTCCTCAGTTTTCAGCATCTTTCCCTCCAGGAGCACTGCAAAAGGTGGGGAAAAGAGGGAAGTTTTTGAATGTGCATAAGAAAAAGATCTCAGAGAGCCTTCGGGTGCTACACAACAACCTATTTTCTTCAGAAAACTCTTGTCCTTACATACACTGACAGCCAGAGCACCTGTAAGCAGGGACACTCACAGCAGAGGCTGGAAGAAGGAAGCCACCAAAGAGAAAACAGAGTTGGGGACTGTTTCATGCAGTGACACTGAGTTTGAGAGAACTATAGACAAAAGTCCAGGTTGGGGGCCCTCCACATGCAAGGAGAGACACAGCAGCAATGCCACCAAAGCCATCAGAATTCCTGTGGACTGCACTCTCCCAATAGTAGGCAGTTCTGCCATGCAGTCTAATTGGAAGGATGTGCAGACACGTCACCTCTACTGTGTGTGTGTCAGGGGATAAGAAAGAGCCTTTGAAACATTCTAAAATGCTTTGTCTTCTGCAAAAAGAAAGAGAAGGCATATTTGACATCCAGCACATCAAGGAGCTCTTCAGGTCTAGAGAAGCAAGGCCCTTAAAGACCACAGGCAAGTTTATCTCATGATCACTGATGAATTTAACAGTATCTAAGGGAGAAACTTGTAGTTTTGTCCAAGAACTGTCTTAACAGGAAGTGGAACAGTGGAAGAGTGAAATAAGAATCAGGTGGAGAGGGGAGAATCTAGTATCAAGCCCCCAAGAAAGAGGTCTACATACACAACAAGACCTTCAGAATCCATAGTAGAGCACACACCTTTTCCAGTGAGTGATCCTTAGCAGCCAGATGTGGAGGTGTGGGCAGGGGCCACCCAATTCCACACAAGTTACATGGACCTTGTTGTAGGGAGTTGTAGACACACTGTTGGAGGCAGCCATGTCCACTACAAGTTGATGGTATGTTTCTGCAGAGCAGTCAAGTAGCAATGTGAAGATATACATCCTGGAACCCTGAAAAAGCAAACAAAGCTTTAGCTCAGCCAGGTGGTGTATCTGTATGTCAACAAGCAGTACCCAGGGGAATGAATACAGGTCCCTGCCTGTACCCAGTAGGGCTAAAATGTCCTCAGTGCAATGAGAAGTGAGCCCATTCATCCCTCACATGGTAAAACAGAAGGAACAAAATGGCAGGTGCCAGGCAGAGCAGTAGGACAGCAAGCAGGAACTGAGGATGAAAGGAGAGAGGGATGAGATGATCATGGGATGCAAAATATGAGCCAAACCCAGGTTCATGGGCAGAATGATAATTGAACTAGAAAAAAACTGACCAAAGGCTTAGACACACTATTTGCAGTTCATAACAACACCCAGTTTTGGCAGGATACACAGCAGGGAAAAAAGGCAGCAAGATTAGATGTGATTTTTCCAATTGGAGGGGGCAAAAGAGGGGGAGGCTTCCTTCCTGCAGCACAATCATTTTTGAAAGTGCGAGGAGAGGGCAAACAGATGCTGGCTGTGGAATTTTTCCAAGTATGTGTTAACAGCTGCTGTTGGTAAAAGTGGCTTGAACAGGGTGGAGAAGTCTTTGTTTAAATTGGGGAGAGGGTATGACTAGTTTCCAGAACTGATGGGAAGGCAAAGGTCTGGATATTCTTGCTTGCTAGTGAAATCCAGGAGCCTCTAAGATGAAAAGGAGGGTCTTGAGTGCAGAGCAATCCCTTTAGCTGTGCGCCTCCATTTAGCTTCCCCAGCATTCCTCTGCAAGCCTCATCTGTTTAAACGTTCTCCCCAAAATACAGCCAGCAGGCCCAGGAGTGGCTGTGTTCTCATGCTTCACATAACATCTCCAGAGGGTTTGTCTGCACTGGTTTTTTTATGCTCAGTCCCTTGATGATACCCTTTTGATTTGCTTTTTCCTAAGAGCAGGCGAAGGGAGAGGGGAGGGTATGCACTGGGTGAAGGTGAAATCAAACCAAATTCACACAGGACCTGCTGACTATCCCTCTTCTCTGGTTGTTTATTCACCTTTCCTCCTGCACTCTGAAGAACACTGATGTTCTTCCCAAGTTTCTATGGTGAAACTTCTGGATCTGCACAGTAGTTTAGAGGCCTGAGCAGGAGTTACCTGAATAACGAGGAACAGTGGTGGGCTAATGTGCCCCGCAAGTGGGATGCTTGGGAGGGTGCAGTAAATGATCAGGTTTCTTAATACTATCCATGTATTTGCATAATCAATTACTAAGATCACTGCAGCTGGTAAGAGGTGGATTCCAGAGATTGTTCTTTAGGAGTTCCTTGGTTACTAAGGTGCCACAGACTGTACCATCCCCCCAACAACATCCTCAATGCTGCCTCAGTGAGGGTGATGAAAATACAAGGCACTGTCCTGGCTCCTCCCATGGCTGCAATTGAAGGAAGGTAAATTCATGGATATATAAGAACATGAGAGGAAACCTCTGGCAATATGTAACTTTGAGGCAGTTAGCAACTTGTGAGATGGAAGGGCATGTAAGTGGTCCCACAGATGTAGGGAGGGGAAAACCTTCCCTCTCCTTTGCTTCCCATAGACAGATGCTGCGTCTTGTCACAGCACGGGCCAGCTCAAACTCCGTTCAGCCCAGAGAACTGTGCCTACAGCAACTCTTTCCAGTAGCAGTTGTGGTCTGGAATCACGAAATAAATAGACTGTCTAGTGCCCAGGAAAGTACCTTTTTACTGTACCTTCATGCTCACTCCTTGTCCTTTGGAAAGCACCTGTTGCTACATGACAGACAAGGGGGCACATATGGCACTATTCAGCCATGGCTGTGGTGAATGAAGCTGCTCTCCAAGAGAGGCTTCACAGCCCCTGCCACAGCCTCCTTTCTTCCTTTATTGCCAGCCAAGTCTTATACACAGCAGCAGCTCTGAAAAACCAATTTCCACAGCTTTTCCTTCCAGAGGGCTCCCCTTCACCACATTTTGCCTGCAGGGAATGTGAGCTTGTGCCAGCTGGTAGCTACCTCTGGCAACTCCCCAACACTGGTTAGGAAATAACTTGTAATGCAGCCAGGTGGAACTGTAAGGGTATCAGGAAATAAAAAGACGAATTTGGCTGGGGCTTTGGGGCCAACACAGATTCTCATACAAGTAATGCCACCAGATCTTCAGTGATTCCATGTGCCCAGGTGCAGAATGCCCAGGACCACTGTATATCCATACACAGGACACTCAGAGAGCTCCCTGTCATGCTCCACAACCTACAGAGGAGATGGCAGATGAACTCAGAGGAAGGGTGAATCACCCGTGTACTCTCAGTGTTGTACTATTTTCTCCTCAGAGCTCAGCTAACAGAAGCATATGAGCATATGTTCTCTTGTCTATTGTCAGAGCTTCAAACCAAAACTGTGATTAATCTGAAACTGTACATTTTTGGTATTAGACCCCATCTTACCTCAGTACTGTAAAGATTTGGTGTTAACTTTATGTAATGTTGACATCTAAAATGCAAAATATGAGCACTGAAGATGACAGAACAGCTTTCTGTAAAGAATTCTGCCAAGAAAAAATCACTTCAAAACAAAAGGAAAAATACCTGGTTACTAATAACAGAACCGATATTTAATATTAAATCATCTTGACCAGTGATTTCTTTCCCAGCATTTATGGAGGCACTCCTCAGTCTATGCATATGTGATTGTGCATGTGGGTGGGTGCACGAGGGGGTCATGGGGTGCAGCCCTAGGGGCAGAAATGTACAAGACAGAGCTGGACTTGACCACATCCTGCTGCCCAGTCCATCCCACAGCAGGACCTGCTCCACCTCAACCAGTCCTGACATGTTCTTCCCAACTATTTGACTCTCTTGAAATGAGGGCAGGGCAAATGCTTGGTTGCCAATTTTTGCTGTTACCAGTTCCCAGTTCTGCAGACTTTTCTCTGGCCATAAATCTGCTGTGAACATAACGGCTTACATATGCTCCCCACGGAGAGAGAGGAAGGAGAAGGTATTCCAAGGGAAGCAAGAGCTTCATTGAATATGAAAGCCTGAGTGAAAACTCTCATGACAAATCAATAAAAGTACATGCAATTCGGAGTCTGGGATCCTGTTTGAGCAAGAAAGTAGAATGAGAGTATCTCAAAGGACAGTTTAGGTGGGAACAGGAACACAGGAGAAAGAGACATAGATACCCACACCTGAAAGTCTGAAGGACCTGGCAGGAGCTCTGACTCCAGGGCAGAGGAGGGGTTTTTGGAATGGGAGACACAAGGAGTGAAATGCAAGAGGAAATAGAAATATGGAATGTAGTAGAAAAATTAAAAGATAGAGCTGATAGCAAGTCTTCCCATCCCAGTTAGGACTTGGGCATCTGGGTAACCAGACCCTACCATAGCTCTGACTCTGGAGACAGAGGGAGGAAGAGTGAGGCCAGTATCATCCTGAGGACACAAGGAGGAGACCTCAGGAGTGGCTGTCTGCTGGATCTTTAAATGCTGATCCCTTTCTTTTGGCTTTGTATTGCTTTCAGTATCGTGAGCCAAGAGACAGCCCAAATGCCTTATCCTGATGTATTTCTTAACACACGACAGCAGCATCGGGGCTGGGAGGACAGGGCCAACAGAGTCATCATTTTAAGACCTGTATTAGCTGGAAGTGGTAAGCCACCTTCATTATGTTTTTCTGGGACCGAGTTTTCTGAGCCCTGAAACAAAGCAAATGACAGTTTTTTTCCAAGGCTGATATTTTCTTGATAACTTCAAATTCCACCCCTTATGCCAAAGTTGTCCATAAAAGCAGGCAGCTGTTCCAGTTTGGTGGAGGGAGCTTTTGCTGTCAATGCTTCTGCTTAAGCAGTGGTCCAAATTCAGATGTAGTTGCACCTGGCTCCTCCTGCAGCAGCATCTTTAACTCATGTTCTAAATAGAAACTGTTGTTGAGCATGTGATACTAAAATTAAAATGTGTTTTAATGGCCACTAGAAAAAAGTACATATTCATATTACCAAGGATGAAACAGATTGACTAAGTGTTTCTCTGATTTTGCTTAGAAAAGACAGCTGGGGAATTTACAGTTGGGAACAAAGGATTTTCACTTTCTTAACCAACAATGGATGGTTGGCAGCCAGTCTGGCTGCCCACGTTATTCTCATTTCATGACAGCAGCCCAAAGAAAGCTTAGCATGGCCGGGAACAGCCTCAGGGGAAAGTCATGTGCAGGATAGACTGTGTTTTTCGGCTCCCTGAAAATGGCAGGTGATAGAGCTAAGGCCTCTGCAGGCTTCCTCCACTTCACACAGCAGCAGTACTGGGTTGCAGCAGATAAACCCCCAGCTGTTTCATATTACCTCCTACAAACTTCTGGTTAGAGAAATGGCCATATACACATGGCATATTCCTCACTCAGAGGTGGTCTCCCACATTTTGTTGAGGCTGAATTAGATCCAAAGTAACAGCTTGCTGAATTCAGTAGGTTGTCTTTGAGGCCCAGCTGCCTCTTGGCAGGCTCTAAGCATTGACTCAGGGGGAGCATATGAGCCCAAGGACACAAGCCAAGATGCCAGCCCTTTCATGGGGTCCTTTGGATGGCCTCTAGCTGAGTGAGATATGGGGGCTGAGCCCGGGTGCTCACAAAAAGCCAAGTCTTGGCTTCAGCTGAGCAGAACAGATGTATGACCCTTTTGTGGTCCAGAGGCCAGGCCCTCACGTCAGCTCCCCAAGCTGTCGGGGCCAGGGCTGACGGCTGATTGGCATATCCCCACTGCTAACAACCCTCACGGGTTTTGACTATCCCAGTCTTTGGTGCTGGGACTGCACTGTCACCAAAAGCCCTTTAAAACCTCAGTAGTAAGGACTCCAAACATCAGCAAATAAACTGTAAAAATCCATGAGGTTTTTTGGAGCTCAGAAGGGCTAAGCTTATCACTTCCTAATGTTTGTGGCAGGCAAGCCTGCCTGCTGTTGCGTCACACAGGCCTGGGCTTCCATACAAACACAGAAAAATAGTTACTTAGTGGCCCAGCAAAATGAGAGGGCTGAGCAAGAGAAAAGCTCACCTTGAGCATCACCAAACCAACATGTCACAGCAACCCAAACTCAAGTTATCACCTCAACCTGGCAAGCTCAAGTTGCTGTTCATCTGGCTGTCAGTCTGGGAGATTTGACTGATGGCTGGAAAATTATTTCCATATGAGAGAAGATGAAAAGCTGTACACAGGAATAGGGTCTGAATCTGCAGTTTACAGGTAATGGCATAGCTTGACTCTCAGATCAGTGGTTGGGAATACAACACTCAGGAAAATCCTGTAACTTACAGCATGCACAGTGTGCTGGTTTTAGCTGGGGTAGAGTTAATTTTCTTCATAGTGGCTGGTATGGGGATGTGTTTTGGACTTGTGCTGAACACAGGGTTGATGATATAGAGATGGTTTTGTTATTGCTGAGCAGGGCTTGCACACAGCCAAGGCCTCTTCTGCTTTTTTTTTACAGCCATGCTGGTGAGGAAGCTGGGGGTGAATGGGAAGCTGGGAGGTGACACAGCCAGGGCAGGTGACCCCAACTGACCAAAGGGACATTCCAGACCATATGGCATCATGCTCAGTATATAAAGTTGGGGGAAGAAGGGGGGACATTTGGAGTGATGGTGTTTGTCTTCCCAAGTCACCGTTGTGTGTGAATGGGGCTCTGTTCTCCTGGAGATGGTGGAACACCTGCCTGCCCATGGGAAGTGCTGAGTGAATTCCCTGTTTTGCTCTGCTCATGTGAACAGCTTCTGCTTTCCCTCTTAAACTGTCTTTATCTCAACCCATGAGTTTTCTACCTTTTACCCTTCTGATTCTCTCCCTGATCCACTGGTGGGGGAGTGAGTGAGCAGCTGCCTGGGGCTTGGCTGCTGGCTGGGGTTAAACCACGACACACTGTCACAAAATTCAAATCAACAGAAAAATGAAGAACCCCACAGTATCACCAAAACTGGTTCCCATTATAAAATGAGGTCCACTTTTCTTCTCAAGCAATGAATCTTCTTCTAAATGTCTTAGAACATATGCTGTTGTTAAGAGACATCCCTCTTATTTTCAGTGTTCTGGGACAGCCATGTCCCACTCCACCTGTTATTGTCTATGGACTGTTGTGGAGCTCTTGGGATCCCAGATGTTTACATCTTTGTGATGTCACACAGACTCACTTAACTAATGAAAGATGGCTGTCTAATAAAAGATGAGACCTCTCCTTTTCACTCATCAACAGTATAAACACAAAGTCCCTGCAGGGACTTCACAGCTCTGTTCATGATGAGCAACTCAAAGCCATGTCATCTCATACTATAAATCTGAGGAAGTACCAGTTCTGAAAATAGGACCTGAAAAGATCCTCAAGAGAGCATGTACATCACCCCATTACCTTAAGGCAATTAGGTCAGATCAAGTTAAACTGCTCCTGAGAGATGTTTATCTAACCTGCTCTCAAAAGCCTCCTATGAGAGAATATCACTGCCTTCATAGATGAAAAGTTAAGAGACTTCTTACTACAGCTTTAATTGTCTCCTTTGCAGTGATTTAAACCAATTACTTCTTGTTTCAGCTACAGTAGATATGATCAAAAAGTTAGTCTCTCTTTGCAGTAAGTTATTACGTTGGTGAAAGGCTCTTTTGTAAGACTGATCTTTCAGCTTCCATCAACATTTCTTCAGCTCAGCAAGTTTTCTGGCTCCTTGCTTGTTCTCCTCATTCTCCTCTGGATTTCTTCCAGGTGGTTTACATCTTTACTGGAGTGCAGTGCTGAAAGCAGGACAGTTCTCTAGCTATGGCCTTCCAGCACAAGACAGAACAGAAGCATTATTTCAGAAGTCATAGATATGATAGCCCTCCTTACATATTTGCTGCACTAGCAAGATATTATGGACTCATGTTCAAGTCTCACCCCAGACTGCTTTGACTCATTCCAGTTTTTCTTCTATGTTGTCATCACATCCTTTTGTGTTTCTGCAGCCAACATTCCTTACTGAATTGCACCCCATGTGGCTGAGAAACAGTCGGATTCCACAAAATCAGACATCACAATTCCTTTTCCATAGAAAGAACAGATCTGCATCTCTGCTTTTTAAAGGATGCATGTGGCCAAATTTTAAGAAGAAGCAAAAGTAAGGTTCAGCATAAAGTACCAGCTTTTGGGTGGAGAAAAATCAATATACCTGTTCCACTTCTGTAGCATTGTTAACAAGTTCTACTGCACAAGCTCAGCAGTGCTTTAGCAGCTATGAAAAACACTTAGAGCTGAGAGTCACAGGCTGTTGGGAGCATTACTCAGTGTCTTTCATCATGCAAAGCAACTCCTTGCTCCTTTAAATTATGTTGCAGAGTCAGGCACACTCAGATCATCCAAAATAAGCAGGATTAATAATGCCTGAGCAAGATAGGAACATTGAAGAACAAATGGCACAAAAATCAAGTGTTGTTCATCACACCTTGCAAGCTCTTTCCCCAGCTTACCCCAGTCAGGCAGAAGATTCATGTTTCTTTCAAAACCTTCTAAGCAAAGGTTACAGGCAGAGCAGCCCAGAGAATTACCATATCTCCTGTGTGTCTTGGTTTTTTAGCAGCTCATGCACCTGACCATGAACAGAAAACCAGGTGATGCTCAGCAGAAATGAAAATTGAGGATGAAAGATGGAGAAAAAAAAGGAAAAAAAAGAAAGAAAATGCTAATTCAAGTTTGTCCAGATTTCAGTGAAGATTATGGCTTGGCTTCTCTTCATATATTTTTATTCTTTACTCACAGGTAGTGAGTAGCTCAGTGACATCCAGAAAGACATTCTGAATGTTTGACTTGCTGTTTGCTCTTTCCTGGCAAGAGAAAGTGTGGGCAGCCGAGGACTTGGCTTGGTAGGTCATGGGTTGGAATGCGCACATTCCAGTGTTTCTATCTTTCATCAACACGTAAGAAGCAAATATCGGTATCTCCCCAAGGCATTGAAGGAAGTAATGCTAATTAAAGTAGCTGAGGATCCGGCAGATTGGGTACAGTGCTGAAAAGTGGCTCAGAGGGGAAGAAATATTGTGTAGGGCAGTAGAGGCTGGACTTCTCTCCTAGTTCTGCACTCTCTCTTTCACTTAGCCCACATCAGAGAGCTGTGCTGAGCTCCATTTCTCACTTCGTTGAACGAACCCCATCTTCTGTTGCAGAGTATGGAAGAACTCAACAAATAATGTTTCCAGTGCACTTTTGAAGGGACTCTATAAGCATGAAGTATTACTGCTGCTGTTGTTAGGATTAAGAACAGAGTCTGCTGCTGAATAATTCATTTGATGTGAAAAACAGCCAGCAAGTTGTTGAACAAAAATGATGTACAATGAGACATAATTACAGAGTAGTTGCGGAGAGCAGGATGCAGATGGAGCTCTCAGGTTGGCTGGCGGTGACATCAGACCACGGACAAGCACAGATGCGTGTCGGGTTGCATACTTCATTTTCTGAATTACTGTATCACTTTGCCTTTAACCTTTGAGATACTCAAGGACTACCTCATTTGGAGGAACCATTTCTGGTGGAGAAAGAGGATTCAGTAACCCCAGTTTTTTTAGTACTTACCATTACTGATAAGGCTCTAGAAGCAGTAAGTACTGCTGACTGGGAGGCACATCAATACTGCTTATCTTGACAGGAGGAAGGGGCAGAGCTGCTAATTCCCCATGGATGTGTCATGTTGTGGACACCAAAACTTTCTGCAACAGCTTTTAAAAATTGGAAGGAGATTCCCTGCCTCAGACTGCTGCTTGAAAAAAGATACCAGCATTCAGAGCCCAGCCTGCAGTGTGGGAGCTTTAGACCATCTCTGTTCTTCATCAAATCACACAGGAAAAGCTTCCTCTGCCTTGGCTTGGGAAGAAAATGAATTCCCCTCTACTCTGCTTTAGCCCCCACCTGAAGTACTGCATCCAGCTCTGGGGTCCCCAATAAAAGAAGGACATGGACCCGTTGGAGCAGGTCCAGAGGAGAGCCACGAAGATGACAAGAAGACGGGAGCATCAGCAAAAAACAGGCACTAAATCAAAAACTAAACCAGAAACTGAGACCTACTTCAGCCAATCTGTCATCAGAATTAAACAAAAAGCCAGAATTTCCAGATACTACTGACAGATTCAAGCTTGGCTTGAGAGACTGAAAGACAAAATCCCTCCTGTATCCCAGGTCTCTGGCTATTTCTGACCTGTGAGCCAGATTCAAGGGATGGGGAACTTGGAAGGTATGGATGGCTTGGAGCCAGGGAGAGAAAGTAGAACATGAGAAGAGGCTTTATCATGCATTTCCTTTATAATAGCCAAAATACCCTTCTGTTCTTTCTCATATGTCCTAGAGAGAGCACCACTGAAGTGTGAAGAATTGTTTAATGGATTTAGTAATAGTATTGATCCTCTGTCATTTTAAAAGGGACTCAGGGCTTAATCAGATCTGTAGAAGTGTCTCATTATTTACTTTGCCAAAGGAAAGGATTAGATATCAGAGAAAGAAAAGGCCCTTCTGCAGGCATGGGTTTGCTCTGCAGGATGAAAATCCATTCCATTTACTCTTACCTGCATATGTGTTTAAATGGGAAAGAATTCAAACAACTCCCTGTGAGACTCTGCCTGGAGGAATCAGTAGAGTAGCAATAAACAGAGGTAGACTCAGCAACACAGCAAACTGACTCTTAGCTTTCCAACACCCTGATTTAGCCCCATTATCTGGTCACATAAGCAATGACAGCAGAAATTGTATTGTTGGTGACAAAGACAGATTGAACAAGTTTTCACCTTCTGAGGTAACCATCTTGCCACCATCACCTTCTGAGATACAAAGTGAGAGAGAGGAAACCAGAAGCCCTCTGATGGCATTTTTATAGTCACCTTTGACACAACAGAAAATTGGCTTATCACGCCATTGCCGGTAATGCCCCTGCCTCAGGAAACAGGTGGTTGCAGATGAGACAGCCCATTTTGTACCTGCGCTGTGGCACCACTCAAGCTATGCAGACATGGAGTAGCAGCTGTAGAACTGCCTACTCAGCACGAGTTGGGTCTATCAGCAGAGGAAAATATTTCAGGTTGAACACAAACATTGACTTTGCAGCGAGACTTCTTTTGCAATGATATTTTTTCATGTTAACATCCCAGATATTATCAGTATGTTCTGAGATAGGCACACACACACACATTCTTGCATGATAACTATGATGAATAATCTGGTTTGATTTGGCTCACAGGAGATACTTTAAACAGCAATTTCAATTCCATGCAAACTCTACACCAGTTTCTACTGCTGAATTCCACAAACAGTAGAGAGAATTCAAGATCCTCTGTATTTTCCATCACTGGAAAGATTTTGCATTAGTTCTCTTTCAGGTACTTCTTTTTGGAGACTTTTACTTAAAACACCTCACTGTTTAATACAGGAAGCTTGCAGGTGGCTTGCTTTCTTGGATCAATATTGATCTGCCTTGCTCAGCACTGTCATTGTACTTATTCATCCTGATGCCCGCTTGCATTTAGTCATGGGTTTGCCATATCCCTGACAGGTTTGTAGTGAAGTTAATGGAACATTATATGGGACATGAAGGTTTTTGACATCCCCCGTGTCCCAACTACATACTTGAGGAAAGGAAGGTGCACAAAGCCAAGTGACCAAGAAAGGGTTAATTCTTTCATTTTCTAACCATACAAAACAGGGTTCTTCTTCCAGGGCAGAGATGGGTTAGCAGGTGAGCAGGGTATCCCCTTGGAACAACATAGGCAGGTAATCCCAGCGTGAGCTTCAAAGCACAGGGACATGGCTCCCTAAATCAGAGGCAGCTTCAGCATGGCACGAAGAGCCACTGCCAAATTTTAAGAGAAGCCTGAAAGTGACTGACAAGTGCACAGACTGTGCCTAAGTGTTGAGAGCAGCAGAGGGTGTGCTGCTCTGCCACGGCAGCTCCGGTGCTGGAGAAAAGTCCCCAGGATGGTGGCTGCTCCCAGGGTGGAGATCTGGGCAGGCAGTGACAGCTGGGGAGGCAGAGGGCAAGGCGGAAGGGGTAGTGGGAGTGTAAATTGTCGCTCCTTGTATAACCAATGGATTTCACCTGGCAGTCACTGATGGATGATAAACTTAGCAGAAAAGGAACACCAGTATTTTAGTGTTCCTATTAAGAAGGGGACAGCATTGGAAAAGTGCTATTTATTATTTACCCGTGCTGCAATATGTAATATGTTACATACTTCAGTCTGACATTAGAGTCCAGTATCTCAGAGACACGTCAAGAAACCTGTACCTTTGAAAATCTGATGTAGATTCAAAAAGCCTGCAGAGGCAGGAGTAGCCAGCTGCTACAAATACATTTCTGATTACAGGAGTTCCAAGGCAAGAGTAGCTTTGTCTAAAAAGAGAACTTTCCCTTTATGCTCAACCATCTATTTTGTGCAATAATTGAATGTCTGCTGAAAAACCGTCTTGTGTTCTGTTCCAATAAAAGGAGTATGCTTGATCATAGCTTGGTTGTGCTCCCTGAAATGCTGCAGCCCACAGCCTTGAGGGCAGAAAGCCTGACATGCTCCTTCTCAGAGCACCCCTCATTCATATAGAAATGTTTTGGGTCCCTTGCACATTTTGCCTACAGTACCAGAGCCCTTTCCTTCCTAAAGCAAAAGCCTTCAAGCTCTCCTTCCACTTCTGGAGTATTTCTTACAGGGAAGGGTACCTTGGGCATTCTATCAGCTTTGTAACATCCTTCCCAGATTTCATGCTCTGTATTATATCCACAACCGATCACAAAAATAGATGGCAGTTTTTATTTCCAGAGCTCAGCCTGAACCCTACTGCCTTAGCAGGAGCGAGGGAGATGCGGTGAACTCATCTTAGCTTGCATCGTATCCTCTATGCACTGCACCTTTTTAGCTGTAGGAGGACCTGCCATCTTATGAAAGCAATCCACTGCAGTATGATCCAGCTAAATGCTTCACTTCTACTTTCTCATTTGTCATCACATTTAATCTAAATCAAGTCTTGCAGCCTAAAACCAGATATTCCTTAGAACTGCAGATAATTCAGCACAAGTAAAATGCCTTTTTTAGAACTGTATTCAGTAATAAGCAAGTGTTAGTAGGAGTGCTAATATCATTAGGAATGAGGAGACGTTTTGGTTTTAAATTCCCAATTTCATGATGCTGAGTAGCACACCACAGCTGTTCTGTGCTGTACTCCAGTGGCTGCTGCAATGCCAGCTGTAACACCCTCTTGGAAACTTCAAAGAATGGATGTGCTGTTCTGAGCTGGGTTTGGGTGCCTCCCCCAACTCACACATACTTGGGTGCATGTGTGAGAAAGGACATGAATACACAGGCACATATACACTTTAGGGGTATTTTATATTTCCCTCAACCTTATCCCACTTGCCAAAGGAGATTGTTGATTGTTGTCTTACCCCAGACAATATGACTGGCATGCGAAACCTTTTTATATTTTGTTGTTCTTTGGTACAAAGAGGTTGTTTAGCAGAGTGATGCCCAGAATATTATCTGTCTTTTTTGAATGCACATAGGTAAGAGAGGACAAGAGCATAATGAGAGAAGGAATCTAAAGTTGTGTCAAGGTCTTGACTTGCCTCTCTCTTATCTACACAGGAGAGTATGTTATCTGTAACACCTACCTTAGGGGAGGTCAGAAATTACTTTCCTTTCCCTGTCTGCCACTGGAGCTAGAACAGCAAAAAGACTGGGTTTGAGAAAGATGTATTCAGCCCACAATGCCAATCAGAGGGTCATTAAATGGGATTAAGACTTAGAAATCAGCACCGAGTAGCTGTTAGGAACACCTGGTACTTCACAAAGTGAAATGTGTGGAAGGGCATCAAAGACAAGCTCCCAGAGTAAGGGTAGTTCCAGGATATACTATGCACAAAGGAAAAAGCACCTCTAATTCCCTGGGCTCCTGTCCCCTCAACTCTTCCCCCTCAGTGGAGGACAGTAACATACAATGACAGCTCAGGACTTCAGTCCCTGTCTCCTGTATCATTCACGCCATTTAGCTGCTATGCTGGGTTCTAAGGGGTAGAGAGAACACCCAGACTTTTCTTCCTTTAGTTATGAGGAAAGTTCTGTTCATTTCTCCACCAAATGTTATTTTGCCATTTTTGTTTTTAAGTTAGCATTTGATGTTAATCCACAGGCAACTCTATTTCCAGCCTCAGATCCTTTCCTGAGGTTCTGCTTCTCAACCAGAATTTCCTTCCTCCTTTCATGTCTGTAAAACTTATTCCTTTTCTTTGAATCAATACAGCTTTGTTTTGGATGGCATGTTTCATAGAAAATGTATTCTCAAATGCCTGTGGATAACTCCAGATCATGGCCTGTTTCTGGGACAAAGTACTGCAAGCCGTAAATATTGTATGCAGTCAAAACATTCAATCACACTTTGTTTCAACAAACCTCATGTTATCGATTCCTTACCTCTTCTGCATCTCATAGATTTCATATGTGCATACTTTTCCTCTCCCCTCAAATGCTGGTGTTGCCCAGCTTTGTCCTTTATGCAGATCTGATCACAGCCGCATGAAATCCTCAGGAAGGAGGATGTTCTCAATTAAAATATGTGCCCAGCCTATATTTGCAATGGGCATTTGCTCCTTACCTCCCAGGATATCCAATCACATTAGTTCTACCTAATTTATTAAAAGTATTGCTTATTCAGAAGAGGTTCTGAGTGCTGACCCCAGGACATCAGCACCCATGTGTAACATGCTACTGCAAAAGTACCAGTAGCATACACTGAAGGACTTGCACCCACCTTGAAAAGGACACTTTGAGCCCAGGCTTGTCAAGATCTCATCAAGCAAAAGACCACTCTGTAGTAGGAAGAGGATGAAAGGCATATCGGTGGCCTCCTGAAGGGCACCAAAAGGGAAAATGACAGTTCTTCTGCAGCAAAGCTTTAGACTTTCTATATCCTCTCCCTATACACTCTATGGCAACCTCCCAACCCCTGTCTCCCTGTCTGCCCACCCACTAATGCAGGGGCACCAATACTGATTTCTGCAGAGGCATCTCCTGTAAGCTCAGGATTGTCCGCCTGAAACGTGAGCAAAATAAGGGGCAAAATGGAAGAAGAGACTCTGGCACTAATATTTGATTGTTTTTATATGACCAGAATGAGAACAGGGATTAAAAAGTATTAGCACATACAGTGAAAACTAGAAGCAACAAAGACCCCATGTACTCTGATCCCAAAATGATTCAGTTCCCTTCAGGTCTCACTGATGTTAAGGATGGGTCACTTGTCCTGCCCGCTAGATTGGGTGGCAGATAACCACTGTCTGCCAGTGATTGTCAGCACTTGGCTGCATCCCTGGATCTGGGGGACTCAGGAAGCCCAATGCATATCTCTGAAGGGCTGGGAGACCCTGCCATCCCCAACAGGTCAGGAGACAGCAAACACATCTCAGGGATCATCTCTTGTGGTGTGTATAAGGGGACCCATGGCTTGGACTGTGTGGGCTCAGCACTGCTGTTGGGAGATGCTTTGTGTAACATACACCACTGCTAAGGGATGCTGATATTCACTGTGTGTTTTAAGTTTTGACCAAGAGAAATGCTTTTTCATTCTGCACTCACACACCAGTAACCTTCCTTTATTAGCTAAAGCCTGCAAAACTCACAACAAAACGTTTGACTGATCCTCTGGGTAGAATGCAACATTTTCTTAGGAAACAATTATCAAAACTAAAAAATAGCCTCAACTTCTGTACGTCATTTTTCTTCTTAATAGGCCATTAAAAGGTTCATTCTTGTGCTACATTACTCAGTAGCTAGCTATAGCATTTATATCTTTCCTGTTAGTGCTGACCTTATTGGAGCATCTTGTGTTTCACTGTAGACCTCTAGAGACATCCAGCCATTTTGTTTTAATAATATTATCCTTGCTAACAGCTGAATGCAATTGTCCAAGAGAGCAAGATAATGTACACCTACAGGGAAAAACACTTGCAGAAAATCGAAGAAGAGAGCTGTGGCCAGAGAAGGGAGTTAAGAGACAGGACTCCTAGGATCTGCTTTCAGTTCTGCTTAGAGCGTACACATCTGGAAAGATTTTTTTAACCTCCTTTTGCCTCAGTTTCTAAACTGTTGAATGATCCATGGAAGAGGCTTGCTTGGAATATTAAGCAATGTTTGCAAAGATCCTGGATTTAAGGTACTAAGTGCACTCACAAAAAGTTGGTCTGCACTTCCTGTGCCCCTTAATTACACCAATTTCAAAACCTGAATTGGCAAATCTACCCATCTCCTTCTCCCACTCTCCATCCTGAACACTTCCTTCTTATAAGTTTTCCCTCTGTTGGGGGTTAGGATTTGTCCTTTTTTTTATCCTTTCTTTTAGGGAATTTTCTCTCTTTTGCTGTAAAGAGACAATAACTACCGATACTTAAAGAGACAAAATAAGTGGCCAAGGTGGGGGAAGGCTGCAGCAGGCTACTCTCTTACCTGGGTGGTTTTCTCTTTGGAAGGGCAGAGATACCGCAAGATTTTGGCTGGGGGGTGAGGGGCTAGGCTTGGCTCCTCTTGCTCTCTCGCTGTCGGCATCAGAGAACGGTCGAGCTGTTGCTTACTGTGAGGAGAATTCACTGCCACTGCCGGAGCCCAGCCCTCTACTGCTTCTCCTGCCTGGGTGAGCCTTTGCTTGTAAGAGCAGCCATTGGACTGGGACCTTATAAGCACCCTACCTCACTAGAAAGGACCCTCATCATCTACTTGGGTGCCTCAGGGGAAAACCCAGGACCCCGAGTCCCTGAGCCCCTTCCAAGGGAGCCTCTCCCAGCCGCGTTCAGCAGCCGGGCTGCCACGGCTCTGGGTGTTTGCTATACTATAGCCGCACACCCCCTGCCTGCCGGGACACCCCTCGGCTCCTGCTACAGTTGCAAAGTCTCTGATACATTTCACTTGCTACTCTGGGGTCTGTTCCTCCCTGCCGCTCCAGCCGCTGCTCCGAGGTTACTGCTGCAGCCCATTTCCCCTTCCAGCCCGCCCGCCATTACCGCGTGAGGGAGACACGCCCGAACTCGCGCCACAGCGTTCCCTGCAGGCGCGGGGGAATCATCGCACCCGCCCTGCCCGGCCGGGGGCCGCCAGCGCCCCTGCCGGCTGTGAGCGTCACTGCACCGACGGGGAAAGGGCCTGCGGCCGAGAAGGCTTCACCAGGCGTCTGGCTCTGTCTGCTGTCGCTGCCGTTGTTGTTGGTTTGCCTTGTTATACATACTAGTAAAGAGCTGTTATTCCCTTTCCCATATCTTTGCCTGAAAGCCCCTTATTTTCAAAGTTATAAGAATTTGGAGGGAAAGGGGTCATATTTTTTCCATTCCAAGGGAGGTTCCCTCCTTCCTTGCCAGACACACCTGTCCTTCAAACCGAGACACCCTCCTTTTTGGCTGTTATGTGCACTCATTTAAATTGCAGCCAGAGACATCTGTCGTGGATATTAGGAAAGCAATTCTAACAGGAAATAAAGTGAGGTGATGATAGTTTCCCCCACAATGTATTTAAAGGAAAGAAAACAAGCATGTAGAAATGCCTGCCCCACAATTACTCTGTGTAGGTGCCAAGTGCTGCTGCTCCTCAGGCCAGATGTCCGGAAAGGAGGTCACAGCCGTGCACCGCTGTGGCTTCATGTCCTTACTGCTGCCTCTCAGCTGTCCTACCTGCAGCACACCAGTTACCTCTCATCCTTCAGCTTGTGGCTTTGCTTTGCTCCCACAAGCTCCTGCACCCGAGACCAGGAGTGAGGACATGCAGCATCAGAGGCTCTGACCTCGTGCTGATGTGGACATGCAGTTCCCTTCCTTGGAGGAATGTGACTTGTTTCAGTGATCTTCACTTATCTGTCTCCCTCCTTGAATCTAGAGAAAGTAAAAGCTGTTGGTTTTTAAATGTGCTATGGCTCTAACCACCTACTGGATGAGTAAGACACAATTCCCGGTTCACTGGGGAAATTTAGCCAGTGAACAACTTACAGAAACCAGAACTGCCAAGAAGACATTTTGGGGAGGTGGAAGCACATAATTTGCACTTCAATCATGATGTTCACTGCCAGGTAAAATCAGCACAGGCCTTAGCCTGTACGTGGGACAAAAATGACAAAAGGTTGATGAGCCATGATAGACAGAAAATGGAGAAAAAATCTGAGAAGCCATTATAGAATCAAATACAAGCAGCTGCAAGAGCTAAGCCTACTTCTGTGATGGTCATACCCTTACCTTGGTTATTATTATGTGCCTTGTTACTAGCCTGTGATTGGTGCCTATAAATGCAAAAATTCAGCTCAGCTGGAAATAGATGTGCTCTACACCAATTAGTATCTCATCCACTCGAAAATATAGAAAAAGGCACAGCTACATAACATAGCAAAACTGAGTGCTGGCAGATGAGGCTCTGGAAACACATCCAAGAGGGTCAGGTGGGAACTGGGAAACAGAATGGCAGCAGGAGGAGAGGAAGGATATATGGGGGTCATCGCTCCCAGAGTTAGCAACAGGAGATAGGGTTTCACGGTGCTCAATCAGCAGACTTGGATGTGCAGGCATCCTTATGTCTGACGACTCACTCCTGACTTATGTGTAAGGCTGCTTGGCAAAAACCACCGAAAGCCCAGGGGCTCCTGAGAAAGCCGTCATTTTGCAGCTTTTGAAGGCACTATCTGCATGCTGTCAAGTCACTGAATGCCTGCTGTAAAATTCAAGCCCTCAGTGAAATGCGGTTTCCGCACAAGCAGCGTGGCAGACGAGGTGAGGGCAGCAAGGTGCAGGAACACAGCACACACCTGCTTCCCTCAGACCCACAGCTCCCCACCCAGCCTGCCAGAGCTCAGCTAATCGATCCCACAGACCCTTTATAGCATCATCTCTTCTCTGCAGGGCTCTGCTCCAGTGTGGTTCAGGCTGCAGAACCCAGATGGGAGCTCTGTATGTTTTCCTTTCTATCCACAGAAGCCCTTTTATCTTTCAGCTGCCAAAGATGCATGTGGATCCTGACAGGAAAACAATCAGCAAGTCTCTCTATCAGCCAGAGACATCAGGGACACAGGCATGTTTAAGCCTCACTCCCATTCCCTTATCTGCCCAGATGGAGCTGTGTGGCCCTTTGAAGAGCCCAAACTGCTCCCTCACCCTGCACAGTGTCCAGGGTGATGATCATTGTCCTGCCCAGATCCCCTGAGAACTGTCTCGCCCAACACCCTGGGAACAGCCCTGCTGTTTTGCCAGCTATCTTGGATGAGTGACAAAGGGTGTTGAATGGGAGTTGTGACACTCGAGGGGACCCTTGTGATTTGTCATGTGCTAGTGTGGTTCTTCCCACTTCCCTTTCATCTGCTCTGAACTGGCACCAAGTGTGCCACATCACCACTGCTTCTTGCCTAGTAATCATGCAAGAAACCTGCAATCTATTTTTAAAAAAGGGCTGAGCACTCTTAAAGATGAGGGACTGGGGCAAGGAATATAACTAAAACAATAAAACAGGAAAATAAGTACGCACATGTTCCAGGTCTTCCAATACAAGCTCCAGAAAGGTTATGTAAGGTGCTGTTCACATCCACTTTCTGCTGCTGTTTGGAGCTAATGCACAGTCCTGGAGACAAGAAGCTTTCAGGCCTGGAATAGGTGCCCTCAGCCTCTCTGGGCAGTGTCCTCCTCTTCTGCCTGGGAGAGAGGCAACTAGCAGCAAAAAGAGCATGTAATCAGCTGTAATTGAAACCCACCACCTCCTATCCCACCTACCAGCAAAGGGAAGGGCTTCATACAAAATGTCCCTGACTCCCACAGAGAGGTGTCTGTCCTCATGAGCCTCCTGGGAGTGAGCAGGAGCCCTTTTCTCATAGGAAGGAAAACTGAGGAGTGTGTGTGCTAACCATGGATTGCCAAGCCATTGCATGGCTGGGCTGGAAGCAGGTCTGTGCAATGCCCTGCTTGTAATGCCAGAATTCCTTCATGTGTGCAACAGGTCTTGAGTGGGGCAGTGGCTTCTGTGTTGTGACTGATAAGGGGAACAAAAATCTCTACAGCATAGGACTGTGTGGCTGCTGGCTACCACAGGATCTGAAGCAAATCAAACCCAATGACCTCTCTGAGCAAGGTTTCTTTGCCCTATTGTCCCATGCTCATCCAATAATTATTTTCAGCCTGTCACAGCATAGCACTGAGATGCAGGTGTGGTAAACTTTCTTGGGCATTAAAGTGCTAAAATGAAACAGTCATTGCAGCAAATTTTGTCCTTCAAGTTCTTAAGCAGGACACAGACCATCACACCCTGAGTCAACCAGCCTCACAGAAGCACAAACTTGCTGTCTATACCCTGGGTTGCCCTTTTACGGTAAATCCACCTCCCTACTAGCCTGTCACAGCACAAAGCATTTAGCAATGAATAATATTTCTGCACCAGTAGGAACATCCCCTGCAGTTTGACGATGCAAACAGTTTCTTCCTGGCAATCCATAGTGCAGCTGCCAAAGGCTACCAATCTGAGCTGGAGCTTCAGTGTTATTTTAAGCACTGTTCCCAGCTGCAGCAGCACTGTGTTTGCCAAAACCCTTCCTTCTAGAAAGGAAGAAAACCAGACAGGCCATATGGTGGCTTTCAGGGAGATCAAGTGTTGACTTTTCCCAGCATGTCATGAGGATAAAATTAATCCATGCTTTAGCATAACTGATGAAGAATCTTGCACACCTTGCATGTTCAAACCCATGTATTTTGTCTGTCCTTTTAACTCCAAATTTATATGTCCCTCAAACTCCAGCTTGATGCCAGGACCCAGATGAAGACACCTTGTTTGTGCCCATCACTGAACAAATATATGGAACAGCCACTGAGCTGTATCAAAAGCCAAAGGTAGGGACCCAACTATAAGTGAGGATAAATGAGGTCTTTGAGGGACAAGAGACCAGTGTCAGACTGACACAGAGCAGAATGCCAAGGATTTGTGCACTTCTGACTCACCTCTGGCTAAAGAAGGGTGATTAAGATAAGGGCTCTGCTCCAAACATTTCTGAACAAGTCCTGATGCTTTTCTGCTCCCCTGCCAGAATTGAAAAGACACGTCCACCAGGTACCTGGGTATAAGGGTAGACACAGGTAGTACCCACAGAACCTTCCCAGCTGCCAGCAGAGAGGTTTGCCTCTCCATATGCACAGTCATCCCAGGACACAAAACCAAACAGCTTCTGTTTTAACTACCCATCAAGAGACACATTCAACTATCATCTCGGTCAATTTAGCAAATGTTTGCCTTAGATAAAACAAAACTGAAGAAAGGTGAGAGCCTTGTGTAATCTAAATCACATTTACTCGCACACACAGAATAAATAAAAAAATCTTTTATATTGTGCACTGCAGCCTATGGAGAAGTATGTATGTAACATCCCCATTCTAAAAGCAGTTAAAGAAGGGGTGTAATGAGCCATACAGGAAACACATTGGGAAGACGAATCCAAGTGCTCAGTCAGCTCTAAGGTCTCCTACCTTCAGCCTGCTTTCCTGTGGCAGATCACAGCAGTCAATATCAGCAATGTGAAGCAGACCCGCTGGCAAAGAAAATGGCTGTTTGAGTTACAGGATTAGGCCCGTGGCACTTACAGTAATGGTTGGCATAGTGCTTCAGTCACAAGAGAGAGGCTGATGGGGATATTGCTCAGGGGCAATTCCTCTCAGCTGGTGTTATTTAGATTATGTAGAGGCAACATCACGATGCACACCAAAACCTTTGGAGAAGAGTAAGTGTGCAAAGGGTCTGACACAAGGTTAAGACTGCTTGTCTGAGATGGAGCCCAAGGTCATAAGAGCTGCATCAAAATAAGGCAGTCTGGATGTGCCATACAGCCTGAGGAGAATCTTTTGTGGTATGAGACAAAACAGGAGTTGCACAGAGCTGGTCAGGCCCCCAGATTCCCTTAGCCACATGGTCCCAAAGCTCTGTTCTTACCTTGTGTGCAAGCTTGCTAACTGTTAACCACCCACTGCATAGTTTAGATGAGGAAAAGAAAATAGTTTCCAACACCCTTAGCTGTTGCTTATGCAATACTTAACATTATTGTTGCTCAAAGGCTCTCATAGAAGCTCCTGCTTGGCCCTCCCTAGTCCCAAAAGCCCTGCTGTTCCTGAGAGATATTAGGTAGCACTTACATCTTCAAGACTGTGTAGATTCAAGTCCAGAAAGGACTTGCTTAAGTAGCAGGTTATTACAACAAATTCCTACACTCCACCAGACATTTTCAGTGGTGCACTGTCCAACAACAATTTTTTAAAAATCTGTTCCATCTTGAGTTGGATGGGAAAGAATTTGTGATTGAGACTTAAGACATCTATTTTTCTGATAGCTGTGTAAGTTGAGGAACCCTGAAGACTAAATGGCTGTGATGCCATTTCAGAATTAAGAACTGAAAATATTGATTCCTCACCCATGTCTTTAGGCAGGGGGACAGTGATGGACATTGCTTGAAATAGTACTGCTGAAAGGTATGTGTATAACTGGTGAGGAAAAGGTGTCTGTCCTATCATGCATGTAATTTGTAATAACCAATGCATACGACAGGAAAAATACTTCAGGCTAACCCAGAAGAGATGACATGTGGATGCAAGAAGTGTGGTCCTAATGTCAGAATCGCATACAGGTGAGAAATCAGTTGGCAAACATGGTTATGACAGATTGCTCCACAGACAGCTATGTGATTGCAGAAAAGAAGATTGCATTATAAAGACAGAAAATTGTACAGAGGAGAAGACCAGCAGAGAATCTCAGCTGTTTGTACTGAAGATACAAAGCACTGAGGCTGCAGCAGCTGCTTCTTCCACCAGACTCAGCAAAAAGCTGAGGTTCTGAAACTCCCAATGGTGATGAAATCTCCTGGGCCCTCCTCTCATTCTCTAACTGCACTCGATTACAATGCTGAACTGCAGAACTAGACTAAGATAATAATGAACTTTAATGGATTTTGTCATTGAATAGGTGTCTGCCCCACTGAGTATCCAACAGCCTCTGTAACAAAGCCCCTTCTACAATTTGGCTGCTTGGGCTGACGGTCAGCTCAGATACAGCTGTGTGACTGTGGTTGGGACAAGAGCAACAAGAAACCTCATCACAGCCTCCTCCCTTCACCAAGCAGCCACATTTTCTTGCCCATGAACCTTGCCTCAGCTAAATTATGATTATGGCTACGCCTGCCCAGTACCTTGCTCACCAAGGCCCCTTTCTGCCTTCCTAGCTTGACCATGGACCTGTCTTATCCCTACAGACTTGCCTGACAATCACTGGACTGTGACTGGCCCCGGTTACTGTCACTTGACCTGCTCTGCTCGCCTTGCTCAGGTACCCTGGGACTGTATCCATGAGGCCACTGCCCTACTCTCACCCTTTGCTCCAGTTCATCATCCCTTACAGAGCAACTCCAATCACAAATCTTTATCAACAAGAAATTCTCCTTTAGAATGCACCAGCTTAGAAGATCCTCTCACCTCCAACTAAGGCCTGCAAGATCTGGGGGTACCTGTAGGAAAAGTAAATATAGCCAGATGCAATTGCAGGAAGATCACCAAAAGCAAAATTGCCAGACTGCTAAAAAAATAGTAAACTCTTTGGACAATGAGCAGTTCCCCAACTACTGTCTCAGGGCCCCATTGGAGAACATGATGGTGTAAGATGTTCACATCCATGAGAGCTGGTTCTTTTAATACTGGCTGCAATCTGTGACAGGTAACCCCATTTGTGCTTTAAAAAAAAATATGATTTGGGGAGAAAAGAATAAATTTCAGAGCAAATTTTGCAGGCATGAAGTGTACAGACTTTGGTTATATTTAGTAAAGTGATTATGGTTCTGTTCTACTTTGTGTTGGAGTGCTATCAGTTGATCCTGCCTCTTTTCATTCCACTCAGATTTGTTCATTGTTAAATTAATGAGGACTTAACAGAAAGTAAATCACATGCCATTTAATAAGATTTCAGATGAAGTAGCAAAGAGCCACAAAGCATGTTGAAGTCTACTCGAAAACCCCAGAGCTTTGTTCATCCTTAGTCACAATTATTTCCTTTCCCTGCCGAAGGAAACTGCAGTGTCCATTGTGCCCAAGCATGAAGACAAAGCTTGTTAATCCTTCTTAAGATATTCTGACGTTTGTTACTGTCATGTTCACTCCAGATTTTTTTCTGAAGCTTAGTCTGCTTGAGCCTGATAGCAATATGCCTACAAACTTTTCATGCTATATTTAAATAAGGTCTTGTTAAGCCCAGCTTTAGTAGGACATCTTCTCCCTTTCCTTCCATGTCAGAAGGACCAAGAATGTCAAAATTTCACTAGAAACAGCAGATTAATTAATCAAATAATAGGAGCTGCATGATATTGGAAAGCCTGCCCTCTTTTCCCTTAATCTGCATAGCCTTGGAAGGCTACCAGAAGTTTTACCAAGGCATGCTATGAACTTTCAGAGCATCACTTGCATTTACTATTTCAGCGTGTGCCATCTGAGGAACATAATGTAATAAATGGTGGTTTCCTCACCGGAGCACATTCATAGCTGAAGGCCACATATGATTTGCACTGTAGAACTTGTACACCCAATCCTTGCCTACACATCAACCAATGAAAAACTAAAGTTGTTCAGCCTAAAGCATCTGCTGGTGTGTTTGTTCTGCATCCATGCTGACCCTGCCAACTTCCATTTAAGATGCTCCTTCTCTCCTAGAAGTGGTTAGACTCCCCTGCTTAGAAAATTGCTATTTTATTTTTCTATTCTGCCCCAGTGCTTTGTGCTCCTGCCATGTTCTGCAGAGGCTGCAGTTGCTGGCAGAAATTGATCTGCCATGATGCATGTAGACTTCTGTTGCTGATGAGGCCACCTTGAACATTAGAGTAACCTTGTCATTGTGACATGTGAGTAAATTCACCCAGAAAATCTGATTCTTTTAGGACATAATGCTACTTTGCAGAACATTACAGGAGGTAGAAATATTTGTTTTAGTTTGAGACAGTCTGGATTTGGAGAGGAGTGGAAAAATAGTTTTAAAGACAAAACACTGTAAGACACCTTTTGTTAAAACAGGTGAAAAAGCAATTCATCTTGCATGCTATTATTTCTAACAAACTTAATTGACTGTCTGTTCACTCTCCTCCCAGTTTATCACAAAACACAGCATTACTTTGAATGGAATATATGACTAAAGGTAGCCTACCTATGCATTGTTCACTCTCCATATCTGTTGGAAGGGTGAAGGATTTCTTGCATGTACCTGCATTAGAAAAAAATCTTTTTTCACAGGAAATTATGAAATATAAGTTCTTGTAGTGCATAGTCCTTCATCAATACAGCTACATTTCTTAAAGCAGAGAAATGTGAAATGATGGCTTTGTGGCAGAGAAGAGCAAAAGTTACTAACCTAGGATTCAAATACATGACCTAGGAATCAAAACCATGTTGTTCTGGCTTTCACATTGACAGCAGACAAAAACAGCTTGGAAAGATCCTTGTTCATGTAACTGTGTCTCATTGAATGATGTGGCAGGGACAAAGGCACAGCATCACAAGTGAATCTAAACCATCTGTTAAATGTCATCATGCACAAAACATGTTACTGCACAAGCTCCAGATGCAGGCATTTAGATTCATATTCTAGCTGGGATACCAAATAAAGAGTAGGAAAACCTCAAGCTAACAGAACAGAAAGCCTTATTAGCCTTAATAAAAATGGTATGCAATCAATTCCTTGGTTCAGAGAAAAGCCAGAAGGGGCTTAGCAGACAGGCACTGTGTGCCAAGACCTGTACTAAACTGTCTGATGTTTCCCAAAAACATTTCAAAAGCCCTATGGAGGACCCAGAGCTGGAACAGCTGATCAGGACTGAGATACCTAGTAAAGAAAAATAAACTTCTTGTTGCACTGGGAAAAATTCTGAAATCCTCAGAGCAAGGTAATGCCACTGTTAATCTAAATATCTGCTTAAAATTATTTGGAGCACGAACCCAAGAACTCAAGGCCTAAAGACAATCACTTTTATAACAGTTTTATTCAAGTCTGTGTGCTCTAGTGTTGAGACAAGGCCTAGATCAGCATTACACTGTAATACAATAATTTTAGCCATTGAACCAAGCCTGCTTGGCATCCTTGGTTTACAATTTACAGTACATCCAAAAAAAGAGCAAAGAGAAAAGAAATCCCAAAACGTCAACAACTTTCATTAGCTCTTTGCTTCACTTAAATATTGTTCTATAACATAAAATAATTTAATACAAAAAGAACTGTAATCCAAATACACATAATACATTGACACAGAACAGAGGAAAGATACAGTAGATTATGCACAAGAGTATTCAGTTGATGTGTTACCTACAGTGAAACAAACTGGACATTAATATAATTTAACTATTTAAGCCCAAGAGGGTCAGAGGCAACAAGTCCAGGTCACAAATAAAGCTTTTCAAAAAATAATGCAATCTTCTTTTCCTCTAAGCTTACTGCTGTACAGAAGTTAAAGGAAGGCTCCAACGAATCACTTAATTTGACAACATTTCATCACATGAACAAGAAAAACTTGGTGGCCTCTGTTATTTTACTCAATTCTGGGGTACACTGCCATTTGGTAATGTAACTGCTCCATTGCAGGTTCTTTGGGCAAAACATACCTTCAGGCGCTACCTTCCATAGCAACAGACTTTTGAACACCATGAACAGAAGAGAAGACATATAGAGGTCTCCAAAACCAGACTGAAATACTTGAGCTGTAAGATGAATCCCAGTCCTACAGAGTTTGGAGTTCCTTATGAAGTACCCAATACCCTCCACACAGTGATTTCAACATAAGCAGGAACAATCCCATATCTCAAAGGATCAGACATGGGGGCATGATCTTACACTAGAGAAATCTACTCACCTGGTTATTCAGATTTACAGCATTGTACCTAGGAAAGTCAGGTCACCGATTTTTGCATCTGGCTTGAAATAGAAGCAGGAGCAGATCCACAATTAATAAGGCAAAAGAAAGAAGTAGCTTATAAAAAGAGGGAGGAAATACATTCTCTGGCTGAGAAATTCTTGGACTTTCAAAGCCACAGAAGAGACATTGTTAAAAGCACAGGTATTTTCCCTGATTTTTCCACCACTGTTGCCTCTTAAGTCAGGCAAAATATCTCAGATATTTCCAGCTTGTCCTGAATTTATGAAAATGAAATCATATATAGCAGCACAAAGTGCTGTGCCGACAGCTGACAGACAAGAATCCTGGAACTCTAGTAAAAGTGGCAGATGTTGATCACTGCTGAACTTGTCAGGTCTCTCTATGAGACTGGAGGGATGCATTTGTGAAATGAGAAGAAACACCTGAGAATAGGCCTCAGGTTAAACTGCCATTTGCACACACAGCCTCCAGTCACCATTTACTGCCCCTTTACAGCTAGCAATCTGCTAATGCAGTTGTTGCTCTTTCACCCCATGTCAGAAAACATTCTCAAAGCTTACCCTGCTTATGGTTAGAAGTAGCAGTCAAATAGGCATGGCATGTGCAGTCATGGAAAGGCCACAAGAGTCAGCAATCAAACCAGCATTTACCCAGGGGCTTGTTGAGGAACTTCTTCCTCAGGTTAATTGACTCTTTCCTCTGACAATCAAAGTAAAGAGCCTGGTCCTTCATGATCAGTTTCTACACAACAATCCCCCAATTCAGATTAAAAGAGCTTTCCTCAATTGGGGTCTTGTGCATTTTGACCCACAAATACATTCCACTGACTTCAGTGATGTTTAAGTATGTGATGAAGAGCTTTCTGAATTGAGGCCTCTTCCCTTTTAACTTGAAAGTTAATTACCCTAAATACAAACTTTTATTACTAGATGCTCTTGGATTTATGTGGTATCTTCTTATAACTGCCAAACATGATGGGCACCGGTGCCTATGGACTTTAGGTGGATCTAGGTAAATTCTGCAGTTCAAACCTAGCTATCCTCCAAAGAGATCTATGTTGCAAAAAAATGGATCCTAGTCTCTGCTAAGAGCACTGGCCAAATTCAACCAGTTCAACTGGCAAACACTCCTAAGTATGCTTTCTTTTTTACTTACTTTTTTTTCCTGTGACTATATTCTTTACAGTCTAGGGTATCTGGATGTTATAGTTGTCAAGATAACCTTGAAAATAGAGCAAAGGCAGAACTGATGGAGCAACAACTGCTTGAGATGCAGTGTGAAAAGTCAGCTCAGAGATATTAGCTGCTCTGTTCAGATACAAATGCTAACCCTGTTGACATTGTAAGAGCTGCTCAATAAAGCATGCAAGACAGAAGAACAAGCCTACTATGAATATCTGGGCAATCAGTCGAGGGTGACAACTGATTTTGTGACATTGACTGGGCCTGGGAGAAAACAAATTACCCAATTTGAGAAGTAGCCATATTCAAAAATTCCAGTAGAACTCAAGGAAGAATCCTGTTCACCTCCAGATAGAGTTAGACTCAAGAAGCTCAGTGTGCAACTGAGCTATGTTAAACAGTAACCAGAGGCCAGGTTTGTTCTGAAATTTAATTGCTGTTAGCAGCATTCTTATCAACGAAGCTTGGAAAAACATCAGCATGTCTTCCTGTGCCATTATAACCTCTACAGCTAAGACCACAAGACACAAAAGATCAGGACACAGCTAGAGCAATGTTTCTTCTCTCTCAGACCCATATGCCTCTCCAAGACAAGGAGGCCAGCTTTATCCAACCTCAACATCTGTTCTTGAGAAAATGCTGAATCAAAACAATCAAGGCAGAATGGGAGACAGTGTTAATCAGTCAGAAATAGCGTATATAAAATGCATTATTCTGGTCTTAATGTTGGGGTTTCAGCCACATTGAACACAATGTAGTTTCTCACTACCTATCCTGGCAACTAAAATTTGAACACGGACAAGATCCTAGAGATGTACTTCTGAGTAATGAAGGGCCTTCCCCCTACTTCCCTCCATGATTATTTTTCAAATTGCTTATTTTAAGCAAATACAACTTCGGCATTGCTCCTGCAGATTTGTTCTAAGCCCCCTTTTTCTAGCTGTGCATCCATCTGACCCATCAGCTACAGACCTAACAGTAGCCCACTTCAAGCTGCGTTAATAAATCCACTACACTGCACACTAAAATGTGTCATAGTTCCTTAATATTAGTTCTATTGGGCTGCCTGCACATTATTAGCATTCAGATACAGTAAGGACTGTATTAGGAGCTGACACACTAGGAAAATAATACTGTAAATACAGGAAAACAATCAGGAACATGTATAGCTCCACTTTAGGAGCACATGAGATTATTTTTAAAATAAAATCTGTTTTGAAAAAAGAGACTATCACTTTTAAAAGCAGTAGTGACCAATATGAAATCACCACCTTTTTGTCTATGTACAATCAACTCTTCCACAGGTTAGAAACCATCAAGAAAAATGCCCCACTTTGTCCTTTATCATTTATTTTGGAGACATAAATATCTAAAGGAAGTATAATCTTAACTTAATAAATGGAATAGCTGGTTTTACTTTTCCATCAGGAATTTGCATTCAAAGAGACAAATACAAGTTTGCCTCTGCCTTTCCATCTCATTCCAACCTTAACTGCTTACTTAGAGCAATTCTTCCCAAAACTTAGACTTCCCATTCTATCTCTACAAATGAGGTAGTTCAGAGTAAAACAAACCAACCAGAAACTGGGTAAGTTGGATGGGCCTTTGAGTAACCTGATCGAGTGGAATGTGTCCCGGCCCATAGCAGGGGGACTAGTTCCAGTCCTAGATGACCTTTAAGGTCTCTTCCAACCCAGACCATTCTATCAAATTAAGTAACTGTACATTCCTCAAATTCTTCTTTAGGACCCAACTTACCTATGATGCCATCAGTTTACCAAGTAGCTAGTATCCCCTCTGTCCTCTGACTTACATTAAGAAGGATAATTTCACTCTGTTATTTCCTGCCAACCTCCGCTTTCACTTCACCCAGTTGTATCTTATGCTTTTTAGCTTGGAAATCCTTTAGGTCAAAGCACACCTGAAACGTGTATGGTTTTCTGCCTTACACTTGTTACTATGGCAACAAGAATAAATAACCAACAAAGATGGGATGGGGCCAAAACCCTAATGGAGAGATAGGAAGAGGCAGTGATAGTGCACGGTTCAACACAGGGGTGTAAATGGGAGGACACGAAACGTTTCCTGTGATGGTATTTGGCCTGATGTGCAGAGAACACAGTACTGAAAGCTACAACCAGGAGGTCCCTCCAAAAAGCAACCTCAGGCCCCAGAAAGGAGACATGTGAGATGGAAGGCACCTCGGAATACAGGATGCACCTAACACATACATACATATATTTGAGAGGCTTAGAAACCAAACCTAAAATAAACAATATCCCCAAAGAAACAGAAAACTAACAAACAAAACCACAGAGTTCAAGAAGCCATTCTCAGTAGGAAAATGTTCCTGATGAGGAAAAGGAAGATTTT
Organism: Edolisoma coerulescens; assembly: GCA_013397115.1. Lineage (NCBI taxonomy): Eukaryota > Metazoa > Chordata > Aves > Passeriformes > Campephagidae > Edolisoma > Edolisoma coerulescens. The sequence continues at coordinate 360,008 of VWZW01002014.1, read as the reverse complement.
TCACTTCTGTACAAAAGCAGATAAAATGTATTTCTTGTATACAAACATTGATGAAGTGCTGAAGACTTTCCAGTTGCAAAAAGTGGGAGATCCTTGTTAGAAAGGAACAATAATAATTCCGGTAGCTACATCAGACCCACTACCCAGTCAGTAGTTGCAAGTTACTTGTTAATCAAGCACACACCTCTTAGCCTGGGAGTGACTACTTTAAACATAAAAAAAATAAAGCTGATGTAGGTAATTTCAGAAGTTGTGTTCATCTCTGACCAGTGGCAAAACTGTTTAAAAAAGAGCATGGGAAAAAAACAAAAGCAAATGCACATTTTAACTGCAGCATGACTTTCTACTAATGTGTTCAATAGAGGGAGCACCAGAATAAGCCACAGATTCATTTCCATAATGCCTCATGAAACTGTGAAAGTAAGGTTAATAACAATGAGTTCTTCTTAAGACTGTATTGTTTGTTAAACACCAAAAAAAAAAAAAGAAAAAATTTAACCCAAAACCTGGATTGAAAATAGAGGGAAAAAAAAGCAAAATTGGTTGAAGATCCTTTCTGTCCAGCTAGCTACCATATTGCTGGCTGTGCAAACCACCGTATTCTAATATTAAAACAGTAACTTAACAAAAAATATAAGAAGGCATTCTTTCCTATAGATATCTTAATTATATCATCAACCAAAGGTTTATGAAGCCTGAAAGTTATGCTCTGTGACAGTGAGAGTACATTTTGGTTCTTGTATTTGCTGTATTTACTGCTTGTTTGAAAATATGTTTAAACACATGTCTATCCCCTCACTTTTAATGTCCAGTTTTACCCAAGTTAGTCTTAAATGAGTTCTAAACATGGAAGCTAAGAAATTGTTCTGCAGTGACAGGATAAGGACCAGAAATCTTTCTAAATGCAAATGCCCTTGTTTCATACCAAAAAAAACCCAAAAAACAAAGCCAAAAGGAGGACTTAAATCACTTTGCAAGATCTAACCCTTCTTATTCACCACAGAGTTAGAAAGAGTTCTTAAGAATATCTCAAAAAATGCATGGAAGAGGTTAGAAAGCAAAAAGCATGTTTCCCAAGAAGAAATATTTCAAAAAACCAAAAAGAAACAAACCTATTAACATTAGCTTAACATTACTTGCAAAAATAACAGGCTATCATTGAATTTTGGGGCACAGGAATAGATTTGGTTCCATACATCTAATGAGCCTCCAGCTCCCATATTCATCCCACAGAGATGAATTAGGTTTCAAATAAAAATTAATCTCAAGATAGAAAGGTGACTCAAGGTGGGAGGTTTCCTGTCATGTTTTATTTAACAAAACACTCCAGAGGCAAAGACCTTTCTTTACTTGAGCATTACTGCCTCACCTTCAACAGAATGAGAGGTATCCAGTTTCGTGACATATCGAAGTAACATCTCTACGCAGTATTGTCCACAATGTCTTAAGATAACAGCATGCTATGAAGAGGAAGGCAACTACTCCCATTCCTAGAGGTACAGAAAAATACTTCATCATAAAACCATGCCAAACCAGAACAGGTCTTTCCACATCAATAACAAAAAATTCACTTTAAAAATACTCATTTTGTTAGAAAACTATTACAAAAAGAGTATTTTCACTGAGGTTCCCTGCCCCATAGTGAATATCAACCCATTGCAATAATAACCTGGAGGGAAAATATGTATAAAAAGTTACATTTGCACCTCTGAAAATGATGGAAAGGAGATTAAGACCTACTTGCTGGTAAAACAGAGCACAGTGCAGTGCATAAGAAGCATCAGTATTAGAAAAGAATCCGTAAATATTTAATCACCTTAGTTTTCACACAAAAGCTTTCTTCTCTCTACTTGTCCCACACTCAATTTCTATGAAACCAGTAAAAATTTATCCAAAAATATGTCATTTTTTGCACTGATTGCTATGTCTGTGTCTTCCCCCCAATATTACAGGAAAACTAAACAGGCTACAAGGATAGCAGATTTTGAAGGGCTGACAAGCTTCTTTCTATTTCCTAAATCAGGACATCAATTACATAAATTAGTGATACACATTGCCAGCTGACTAAACAAAAATACAAATATATTTCTAAACCACAAACATTTCTCTTAGCTACAATCTCATTATTACTATCAGTTAAAAAACTGCCACTTCGTCTTTGTAAGGCCTGTGATCAAACACATTTTTCTCCATTCTTTTGTCATTGTTTTAGACTGCTCTGTGACTTTCATGTTATCTTTTTCTCATTTTCTCAGCCAAAAAAATGTGCAACTTATTCAGATATTTAGGAAAGAATACATTTATTAGAATTTTTTTGAAGTAAGATTTTTACCATCTTCCTCAAGAATACTACTAGAAAGGTAGGTCAGTGACCAATATTCTGACACTTCTGTTTCCCTGACAAATGGGAATACTAGCAACCAGTAGGAAAAAAAGATTTCTTGAGCTGATGGGCTCATACCTTCTCACTGTCTAGAGGACTATAGTCGACCACTCCTTTGGAGATTTGGAGCACCTCAGCTCCCACAAGTGGGAAGGAAAAACCCCAACAGATTAAGAAAGTAGAGAATTCAAACCAGGATGGGACAGATGGATTTGAGAGAGGAACTAGTCTTTCTAGCAGCTTTGTAATAACAGTATCTAGTTTGCTAACCCTGACCTGGGTCCTTGACTCTTGTCACCTGTCCTACCAAGTTATTTAATGTAGCAATGTCCACTTGGTATTAAGGAAGATGCTCTTTGGAGCAAAGTACTTCTCAAAGTTCAGCTACATACCACTTTCACCAATTGATTATATTAAAAGGGGGAGAAGGGCAAGGGGGGGTTTTCATACTTCATCCTCAACTTTCTTAAGCAAAAGAGGCGACAGAACAACTTGCCTTTACAGATATCTTTCCTGGGAACTTGACAGAAACCTTAAAAGTTCACATGGTGAAATCAACTGGCCAGCTATTAGAAAGTTTAGCAGGCTGAGTTATATCAGTGTGACCTAGAAAGGTGGCCTCCCATTCCATACAAATAAATGGATTTTAAAGATTTCTGTTCAAACTGAGCTATTCCAGGTGATGCCTTTGCAGAGCAGATGATACCCCCTATGACATTTATAATGATACCTTTTGGATAGAAAACATTACATTTCAAAACAGCTGATCCAGTTTTGTTCCAGACTTTTTAAAATGGTAAGGAAGACTACTAAAAATAGATTATTTTAATGTCCTTCTTTTAAGGCCCTCTGACACAGCCTCTTACTGAGATTACGTTAAGGTTGATTTATAGCACAACCAAAACTAGCAATCTGTTGGATGAGTTTTGTCTTTTTGCTAGTGTCTGGGTCACAAATTGAGTTTTCAGAAATGGAAAGCAAAAGAATGCTTAAGAAATCAGTAATGCTAAAGGTCTAAATTTAACTAAAGAGTCAGAAATGTAAGTTTTCTTTAAGTATCTGAATCCCACATCATAATACCTTGTCTACACAGCCAACAGTCTCTCCAGCTTCAACTTCTAGTGTAGCACCATTAAGGCTAGCTCTGGAGCATTCAATGGGGAGGGCAGCAGAAAGTAATTCTGCCATTATGCATTTTCCATGGAATGTGACAAACAAGAAATATGTGACAAAACAAAACATACTGTAATTGCTTGAATAAAAAGGTGCACTTGACTAATGGGAACATGCTGGTTTCAGTCCTCACACAGAACTAAAAAGCCTTACATACAGTTTTCCCCACACATGCTGGTTTTTAAAATCAGGTTACAAACATCTAAACCCACAGGTTCTCTCTGCTGACAGCTACAGGAAGTATTCAGATCCACTGCCTTCACAGCAGGACTGGACTGCCCCAACAGGCCGAGCACTGCATTGGCAGCACTGTCAAACGAATTATTTGCAACCAAATATCAGTAGATTAGCAAAACGATCACAGATCTGTACAAAAACAATGAACAGACATGCTGTGCCCTGCAATAAGCAGACTACCCTATTACACTCATATAAAGGCCACACCCCTTATATATAATGCCAAATTTGGGGAAGATTGAAGCTCTCATTACAGCCAGTAAGACATACCTGCAGTGGCACAGACACACTTGAAGTCTTTGTACAGAAAACTCTGAGCACAGGCACACACTATTTGTGTGACTTCCTCCTTCCAGACAGGGGTCTGTTCTTGGTCGAGATCTAGGAGTGTTTTACATATTTGAACAAGAATAAAGTTTTACATGTCTATAGCGCCTTTCACTCAAAGGTCTCAAAGGACTTTGTACCTATTACGTATGTCCCAACCCCTCCCCTTGTGAGGTAGGTATTATTCCTATTATTTACAGATGGGGAAATTCAGGCACAGAGGTTACATTATTTGCCCAGGGTCACACAGTGAGTCAGTGACAAAATAAAACAGAATCCAGATGTTCTGATTCCTGTTTGCACAATCCAACTACTAACAAGCCTCATTTTCAAAACAGCCTTAAACAAGTACCAGTGTGCATAAGAACAGTCTTGGGTTTCATGGGTCACTCCTAAAAGGCGTAACAAAGGAGGAAAAAAAATAGAAAGAAAAAAATTTGGAAACACATAACTTACTTCTGCAAGCCAACACATCTTTAAAGAAAGTTTCTTTTAACTCCCCTCCCAAAGCTGAGGCAACTTGACTATGAGCCTGAGAAACAGGGTGGGAAAAAAAGAGACTGATGGAACAAAAGTCTGAAACAAAAACCAAGCTCAACAGCCATACCATAAGCTTTCATCTTGAAAGCACAGGGTCATGAAAAAAGTAGGGCTGAGAGGGACCTCAAGAGACCACTGAAGTTCATCCAACCTACCTTGAAGCCAGGATCAACTACATCTACTTGTTTCCAGCAGTGTGGTTCACCTACTCTCAAAGACCTCCACCAGTGGAGATGCCATGCCCTTCCTCTGCCATCTGTTCCACCTTACGCTATCACATGAGCAAAAGAGGACAAACAAGTCTTAAGATAGCTACTTCTGCTCTTTCAGTGGGGGTATGATGATTCCCAGGCCTGTCTAATGATCTGAATGTATTTCAGAGAAGGTAGTCTCCAGATATTTATTTGTTTCTGTTCTGGATTCCTCGGGAAAACATCAAACACTGATGTCTGCAGTAGTGTAATATTTGAGTTTTGAAAATACTGATTAATACCAGGATAGATACCAATATACTTACTGCAAGTGCCAAATCCTACAACGTCAGTAACAAAAGACTTTGATATGATAATTTTAGCTCATTGCAGATTCAAACTGCAATAAGAGGGCAGGGAAGACTACAGAAAAACCCCACAGCAAAAGTCAGCAGCTCAGAGTTGCCAAGTTTCATCCAAACGCAGACAAAAACCAGGCAGCTGACAACTCATCTTCAGCAGAGGCAGCACCATATGATCTCTGTAGCATCCCTCCATCGCATCTGTCTTCAAAGTGCATTCTCAGTGCAAAAAGTAGGATTGAATTTAGAGGGGCTCACTGTCCCCAGTGGTTTCATATTAAGACCAGAATTCTTGCTTGAGTTCATATGCTGCAGCTTCGTGTGTGTTAAGTTCACTTCTGCATAGCGGAATGGTGCTGTCCTGACTCTGCCCCTCAGCATCTATGTCCAACAGTGTCCGCTCCTCTGCAGGAGGACCCACTTGGAAAGGAAGCAGCGCAGGCAGTCCAGGTCTCTCTTCTACAGTGCTGCTGCTACTAGCAAAACAAGAGTCCAGATTGCTTGGAGTATCAGTACTTGAACTGTTGGCAGAAGATTCACCCTTGGCATTGCTGGGTGACACAAACCACCAGGGATCAAGCCGCTGCCGACTGGCTGCAGGACGTGGCCGGGGCAGGAACTCCAATGTCTTGGGTCTTTCCAGTGTGGGATCCTGCTGTGCATTCCATCGTCTTGGGGTTGGAGGAAAAACAAGGTTGGGGTCTGGCAGGCGAGGGACCTCACTGGGATCTCTGCTCGGACTAGGTGTTTTTAATACACCTATCCAAAACAGACAATATAAGAGAAGAGGGAAACATATTAGATGGCACTGCTAAGTGGTTCCTACAGATCTTAGTTCATTTTATGTACAGTGCAAAAACATTTTCAAAGCAGAAAGCCTCCATTCAGAATCTACAAATTCCGTATCTTCAAGATTATGGCAAACTGAAGTGACTGGCTTCTTTATCCCTACACTGTTCTTACCACATTTCAAGATACCTGTTTCACTGACCTAGAACAAGCACCAGATTTTGATCATTCTCTCATGTGTTTCCTTCAATTTTCAGACTTTGAATCTCCATGCTGCAGAGCATGGATTTGACTTCCTACCAGAGGAGGGGACCCTCCAAGTCCTTTAGAGGGCACACTATCCGCTAACAGCTTGAATGGATCAGGGAGACACTTGCACAGGAAGATACATGACACCTGTTTGCCATGAGCAGGACCAACTTCCTGGAAAAGTCACTTAACACTACTTACTGCAGATGCTTCCTGGTTTCTTTTCATTTAGGAGTGGGGGGTGGTGTTTGGTTGATTTTTTTATTTATAAACACAACATAACTTGTACATGTTCATGAATACCATTTTAATGAATACTTTTCATCTGAATTAACCCACATTTTACTGCAGACTTCCATTCAAAAGACAACTCCGTATTTTGTTTTACTTTTGGGAAAATGCTAATTAAATCAGATTTTAATTTATGATTCTAGTTCTTCCTTTTTTTTTGTGAATTACTAGGGCAAGAATACAGTAAAACATTTTTTAAGTTATGAAGTCACAGCAACTCTTAAAGGCTGCAACAGTGAGAACACTACCTACCCAGAAAGATCCCTCTTGTTTGCAAAGGAATTAGAGCAACAGTAGCACAGCCTCAAACTGTTTTACAGATCCCATTTTCACCTTAGAGATCAGAATTTACTTTGAAGTACAAACAAGTATATAAAGGCAAATGGAGATGAAATCCTGAGAAAAATGTGCAATATTCGTAATTTGGTACCATTTTTGTCTAAGAAACAACAGTATGCTCTGCCTCACAGCATGGGGGAGCAGAGAGAGTTCCTTAGTGTAGACATGCTAGAACTGAAACCATTATGCATTATTCTGTTAGCTATTTGTGTAAAGACAGCCCCCACAAGCAATTCTTGTGGGCTGGCCATCTCAACGAATGTATAAGCAACAAGTAATTATACTGCTTCTGTCTTTCTTCTGAAGAGGAAAAGGAACATGGCTAAAAACCTACCTGCTCCCAATGCTCCAGTTAAACAGCTACCGGAAGGGCATCCACTGGTTGGGCACCCATTGACAACCAGTCCATTCCCTTTGATGGCCCCATCAGAAGGCGTACGCCTGTGTCCGCTTTGCTGGGTGTGAGAAGAGATCGTCACGTGTGTGGGAGTCAGGGACTGGTTGGGGTCTTGTTTGAACCTCTCGACCTGGACATTGACCAGTGGGTTTGTAATGACTGGCAAGGGAGCCTTGACTGTCACTGGGCTGACAGGCATCTCATAAACCACAATCTCATCACTGTCTGAGCGCAGCAGGGACCGGGTGGAATTACATTCGGAAATGGAAGACAGGGAAAGAAGGGTGAGGGATGTGGATGGCTCGCCTAGCAACAAGAGGGGATCTTCCTTCTTGAAGATCTTCCGGGAAGGTGGACTAGTGCTCCTGCGTGGGCGTCCAGCGCGCTGAAAAATGCTGTCACGCTTCTTCTTCTCTTCCTTGGGGACCTCCGGCTCTTCCTCAATCAGCAGCTGACACTTCCCTGCTTCTAAGAGATCAAAACCCAGGCCTGCAGCAGCCAGCACTGCTCCACAGCCAAGCAATGCAACTTCACATCGCTTGTGGTGGGAGCCGCTACGTTTGAGGCTGTTGGTGGGTGTCAGCTGTGGGGTACTAGTAGCAGAGTTAACAGGGGTGGACTCCTCATTGGCATCACTGGAAGGGCCATCCCACTCTTCGTTCTTCTGAAATGGGATGCAGAGGTATGACTGATTGTGCACAGGTGAAGGGTGCACTTTGCCCTCTCCATTAAAACATTCACTGTCCTCATCATCTGGGAAACAAATGAAAATAGACTTTGTGTCAATGTAACATTTTCACTGGTGAATTTCATTGTCTCACAAATATACTTCAAAATAAGTTTCTCCTCAGAAGATGCAACTGCTCTCATCACAAACATCATTCATCAACTCCCAAATACTCACAGACTATTGTTTCCAAAGCAGACAGGCTGAGACAAGTAACTGGAAACACTATCAAAGTGAAAGAAATTAGTGAAGCATTCATCCACTTGGGATTAATTAGAGAACAGCATTTCAAAAGCAACCTACACCTCAGTTACTTCTAGAGTAAATTTATGTGTTTGTGAGTGAGGAGCAAAAGGTAAGAAAATTTCGAGGATTGCTCCTTGCAAGTGAAGGTGCAAGCATGCTGCACATGTAAATATCATTATATAGGAAATGAGCTGAGAGACAGCACAGAGCTAGAGGAGAATTAAGGTTATTAGCTTGATAGAGGGAGAAGCGCAAGCAGTGAGGTGAACAAAAAGAAAACCCAGAAGGAGAAAGTGGATACTTGACAAAGAATAAAAGAAAAACAGATACCAAACAAAATGAAAACATTGCTGTAAGGTACCAGGAGGTGAGGAAAGAGGTTCATTCAAATGTGAATGCAAGTGGGGATGAGAGTACCAAGTTCAGGGAATTCCTTTACCCATCTCTGCTAAGCTGGTGAATCCTGGAAAAGCAGGTGCAGTTCTCTGGATCTTCCCAAGATTCGGTGCACTGGATGACCACTGCTTGCATCCTTCTACCAGAGCTTTCAGACTGAAATAGAAGGATGTGAGAAAATGTACCATGCTCACAACCAGTTTCCATTCTCCCCTTATATAGTCTCTATTGATCTACTTAAGGTATGCATGTATACCTCTCAACTACATATATCTGAAGTCATCCCACAGCAAGAAATTTTGTGACATCTTTACAACACCTTAAAATATAAAAAAAAAGTCAAAAGGTCCCTCCCTCATTTGTTACACTGTGGCAGTCAGAAGGCCTCTGCTGATAACTAACAAGCTATGAATGCGGAATAATAGAAGGCACCACTACAAAAATCAGATGAAACATTTTCTTTTTAAATCAAGTCATCTTGATTTCTTTTGCAATCAATCTTATCATGGCAGGTAAAAAATAAATTGCTCAGCAAGGGAAGGGGAAAATACCTCCAAAAATGTTTCCATGTGAAACACAAATGAACAATGAAATTCAAACATCACTCACTAGGACAAATAAAATAATAAGCTAAAGTCACTGTAACAGCAAAGCCGTGTCTCTCTGTATTATAAACCCCAAATATTTTTCCTATAGTGGAAACACTGTATTGAAGTACAGACAGTTAAAAGCACAACTTCTAGATTATGGGAAAAAAGGCGACTAAACTTATAAAGCACGTCATTGTTTCTTTTACTTAAAAACAAACAAAGCCCAAGAGAAGAACCCAAACCCAAATCCCTAGTTTGACGTGTGTCTGAAGATATGTCACCAGGCTCCTGAACTTATTAGTAATCCCTATTCAAAAGTTTTCATTATCATCATCCTGCACTAGTTTCATGACCTCAGATAGGTCATGCATGGTCAAAAACTTTGGTTAGCAGCACAACTTCCTCATATATCAATATTCAGAATTTTATTATTCATTTATCAACATAGTCTGAACTGGAAAATTTCTGGTGCCTTTCTCCACAAACATGAAACATCAGAGTGTTGGTGAAAAGCCACACACACTTAGGGTAGGCAGAAATTACATGGAAGGAAAAAAAAGATCTGCAGATAGTCTGAATGATCTCAACTGGACACACAAAAGCATCAACTTGTTATTGAAGGAACAGAAAACTCAGAGATAAGATCTCTTCCAGCTCCATTACTAACTTGCATTTTTTTTTGGTAAGACATGTAATTCATTACCATCATTCCCTTAAAGAGAAAGGGAAATAAAAGCATATATAAGTTACCTCTCATGATTCTTATTTTCCACCAGAATCATTCTGCATTTCTAAGACAGCTTCCATTCCAGGATTTAAAAATTTTATTATATTTTTTTTGCCTTGGTGTGAGTTTCTCCTCTGCTCTCTACCCAACTGAGATGCTGTACTTGTCACCAAACTATACAGCAGCGATAGCAAGGCCACAGGATCTAAACTTGATTCAGCACATGATCAGTTGTTTGATGACTGTGGTACAGACATTACACTAAAAGTATCCTGTGCAGTTCTCAACTGCCTTGCAAGTCCATCCCCATTAACCATTCTGGCACATGCAGTACCCTGCTATGATCTTGAATCCAGACAGCACAGCACTGAACCCTATTTGTCAAGACAAACAACCACAGGGTTTTATAACAGACATGCAGTTCAGTGTGTGGGTCTGTTCTGATTTACTCCCTCCACAGCATACTCAGCTATGCAACACAACACACCAATAACATACGATAGATCTAAATAACCCAGGTGTACAACATGCCCACCTAGGATACATCCTATAAACAGGGATGCATATTAAGGGAAGCTGGTGAGTGAAAATGAACCACGTTAATAGTGTGAACACCTCCAAAACTGAATCTCAAAGCTCTTACAACATGGGTAGAGAACTACTGAGGAAGGTGAGATTTCCATGGAGCTGGGAAAACACATACTCAGCTTAGTTTGCTTCCTTATGACTTCTCAGGGCAATCTTCCCCTGAAAAGAACAGACTGAAGATTTGCTGTTACTGTCAAAGTGCAGCTCAATCTGAACAGGAAGATAAATAGCTACCAGAATAATTTCAAGGCCTGCTACGTTTGCCTTAAGGTTATAAAATTTTCATCCTTCCCTTTTATTTTTCGCTCCTTCTCTTTATCCCCCAAATTACAAGCAGACCTCAAAGACCTGTCCACAAGATTGCTGCACATCATCTTAATTACGCAGTGGTGTGCATTTGAAAACAATTCAAAACATGCTGACTTAAGAGAATGTTCCTACTAGAGTCTGTTACTGTCCTAAGGAAAGAGCAACTGGAATGATTTGAAAGCACTAGCATTAAAACTATATTTCAATCACCAACATAACAGTTCAGGAATCTAAAGACTTCTTACCTATAATCTATTTAGATTAACTAACCAGAAGGTTGCTACTTACTTTGTCGTATTAGGATTGAGTCACTTTTCTGTTGCCTTTTTCTACTGGGAAGTCAAAGACACCTCTTTTTAGGAATGGTAAGATGACAAGATTTATTTGCTCAGCAAATTGCAAAAAACTTCCCTACAACTGTAAGACAGCATCTCTGGTGTCTTAATACCATTCTGTAATACCATGTTAAGGCATTAATACTGTTGTGAATAAAAATATGTCTGTTGCCAGGCTCGCCCCTACTTAGCTTGCAGATTTTAAGAGATAACTGCTAAAGGATTTTAAGTCACATCTACTATCACCTTCCATAAAATTAGCAACCTGTGCGAAAAGCAGGGTGACCATCACCCATGCCATAGTAAGTCTGTGACTAATCATTGCCAAGTTTAAAGACAATTAAAACTTCACAGTATATCCTTGAGAATATACTGTAAGATCACAACTGAACTGTCACAGAACTAATCCAATATAAAGCTTCATCCAGTCTCTGCAATTCAGCACAAAACCCTTCTGCTGCTGTGCATATTCTTTATGTTCAAAGATAAATAGAGAAGCGTTGAATAATCACTGTATCATCTTTTCATGACTGCCTTTACTTGATGTTAATTATAGGTCACTGCAATTCTCACAATGGTATTCTTGCATAAACTTGGAATTTTCTCCTGTGAAGAATACAAGAAAAGTGATAAAAATTATGAAGATAAAAGTTCCCTGGATCACAAAGTCCAATAAGCAGCAGTAACAGCACTTACTTACACTTCTGCTACTAGAACAATACTTGAACTGGACTTTTCTATCCTAAGTTTAGCTCTTCACTTTACCCCAGTTTTCCCAGGGTTTAGTATTTGGGTCAGCCCTGTTTAATATCTTTATCAATGAGCTGGACAAGGGGACCAAGGACACCTTCAGTCAGTTTGCAGTGACACCGAGTTAGGTGGAAGTGTTGATCTGCTGGAGGGCAGGAAGGCTCTGCAGAGGAATCTGGACAGGCTGCATCAATGATGAACCAAGGCCAACTGTGTAAGGCGCAATAAGGTGAAGCGTTGGGTTCTGCACTTCGGTCACAACAACCCCATGCAATGCTACAGGGCTTGGGGATGAGTGGCTGGAAAGCTGCTTGGTGGAAAAGGATCTCAGGATGTTGGTCAACAGGCAGTTGAACATGAGCTAGCAGTGTGCCCAGGTAGCCAAGAAAGCCAAAGGCATCCTGGCAGGACTAGGGAAGTGATTCTCCTGTACTCAGTGCTGGTGAGGCCGCACCTCAAATCCTGTGTTCATTTCTGGGCCCCTCACTACAAAAAAGACACTGAGGAGCTCGGGAAGGGTCTAAACAGTCACTCATATGAGGAGCAGCTGAGGGAGTTGGGGCTGTTTAGCCTGCAGAAAAAGAAGCTGGGGGAGACCTTACCACTGTCTACAACCACCTGAAAGGAGGGTGTAGCCTGGTGGAGGGGTCAGCCTCTTCTCCCAAGTAACAAGTGACAAGATCATAGAAAATGGCCTCAAGTCGCACCAGGAGAGGTTTAGATTAAGTATTAGAAGAAATTTCTTCACTGAAAGGGTGGCCAGGCATTGGAATAGGCTGCCCAGGAAAGCGGTGGAATCACCATCCCTGGAAGAGTTCAGAAGGTATGTGGATATGGCACTTGGGGATATGGTTTACTGGTGAACATGGTGGAGGTTAGGTTAATGGTTGGACTCAATCTTAAAGGCCTTTCCTAACCTTAAATATTCAGTGAAGTTTTATCTCCTTACCCTGTAAAATAAGAATTTAAAAATAGTAAAAAATACCAAGAATTATCTTTTGAGTCGCTAACCTTTACTGCAACTCTGCTCCCTTTAAATTAAAGTCTGCAATCTGGCATGATCTCAGCAAAGAGTGGTTCATTGTATGTTAGCCATACTGCCCTCTCAGCAACACTATCATGTTTCAGACACTCTGCAAAATGCAGTATCTGTATCAAGTCTCCCTAGGAAAGATTCTGAATACTACAGACCATCTCAGTTGTAGAGAGAACAGGACAGTTTTTGAACAACCACAGTCTGCAAGCAACTCCATTCCAGCTCTCTGTGCCCAAAAGCAATCAGTGCTTCAGACTGTACACTAATGAACAGAAAACGGAAGAGCTCTATTCTCAGAATTCTAAGAACATGATTTCAAGGTAGAAGTGGTTTTTTTCCAGCTTCAGTGATCTCCTGCCATTTTACATAATGAATGTAAAGTGTGACATCTGTTTTAATTCTGTAGAATGCTATCCTTCATTTGTAGAATACGTAAAGCTTAGGCAGCAGTCAAAGAAGCTTTCTCCATATTGTCCTGTCAACATGTCTGGAGCATCTTAGAGAGAGAACACATTTTCATAGATCCAGGCCCCCTTGCAGAGGGTAACAATACTGATGCACTATGCAAAGAGCAATTTTCAGGCATTTCACACCAGAACACACAATAGTAAAGATAAAGATTATAACCAGCCATTGTATTTTCCCTTCTAAAAAATATGGCAAGAGTCAAACCATCAATTTATCAGGGGGAAAATGCTCAAACTCCACTAAAAATTACCAAGCATTCAAATCTTTTAGAAGGCCAAAATAGTCCTATGTTTAAAGCAGCATTCCAGCCATGATTCATTGGAGTCCTGGTATAAATAATTCACACACACAAAGAAAAAAAAAAAAGAAGCCACAGAACAATAACCTATAGAAACTGAGGTACAACCTGTATCTCTGCAAAAATCACTTACAGGATTGATTCACTCAAGGTACATGTCCTTTTCAAAAGACTGAAGAGAAGATATTTGCTTGGCTTTATCAGATACTTTTTATATAATAGCATTTAAGACAAGAAAAAACATATCTGAGAATTGTAAGAGAGAAGCCGTTTCAGATATGATATGAAACTACAGAAAGCTGAGCCTTAAAACAGAGAAAACCTACTAGAGAGAGTTTTGCACAGCTAAGAAGTTCAACTGCTTACAAATACACCTAATAACGTAATAGCAGACAGTGAAATATCAGTCGCTAGCAAAAGAACGGTATGCAGCTTTGTAAACTGCTCTGAATCTCTAACATCTCTGGTACAAGAAATAAGCTTGGAAGCAGAAAAGTGTTTGCAAGCAGATAGGCAAATCTCCTGTGAGCCAGCTCATGACCAGTTTTAAAACCTGGAAATGAGTCTGCCTCCAGGCCCTCTCTTACCCCTCTTCTCCTGCACCTAGCTCCTTGTGACAAAATGAGCTCGGTCCCCAGGTGCGTCCCTTTTTCTTCTGGCCTCTCTTCTCTTCTTCCTCTCCTTCCTCCTTTGGAAGGACTGAGCTTCGTCCCCACGTTTTACTGCTTTCAGCAGGTGTCACTTCATAAGTGGGAAGAACAGATACAAAAATTAAAAAAATTGGTTCCACGGCAACATAAAGAATAAAACATAGGCCAGAACAGGAATAGTAACAAAAGTGATTTTGCCATAATTCTGACCATTTATCAACACAGATCTAACAACCAAATGCCAAATTAAGCATTCCCTAATCCTTTCAAGTATAGGTAGCCTCTCCAGCTTTATTTCATCACCAGTTTCTCTTTAGAACCACCAGTTTGAAACCAAACACACAAGTGCAGGGCTATCCAATACAAACACTACACATTCGTTCACATGACTTTCATAATTCTAATACATGTATGTCTGCCTAATCCTGTGTTGTTATGGGAACACTATTTGCATGACAAGCGCCCTTGTTCTTATCTCCTTAAAACAGTAGCTTAATACACTATAGCAATGTTTCACAGATCTACTCTGCAAATTAGTATTTTTAGATATTAACTTGCATACCTAAGGAATGTATTTTCTATAAAAACAGCAGTATTTCAAGAACATGGGTAAGTATGGTTTCAGCTCCAAAGGAGGTGATACTCCCCCCATCACCAAGACACTCCATTTTTCTCATGGATTTATTAGTATTTATGCATTTAAATGCATACATACAAGGCATAAGGCAAACATTTTGGGTACTTTCTTTAACAGTCCTGTCCTAGATATGGAATCTTGGCATCTTACCACGCTGACAGACTGCACATTTCCCAAATTCAATACTACATTGAGCTCCTTACACTGTATGGCCCTGAGTCTGGGAATAATGGTAGGACTTGCAGGAGGGCTGGAGCAGCTACTGATCAAGCTTTTCCTTTTGTCCATCGTTGGAGAAGCCTGCACAGTGAATTTATGCTGAAAATCTGTTTAGCAAAAGAAAGCAAAATAAAAGCAGAAAGACACAGTTAAAATTGTCTCTTTTTTCAATATAAGAAAAAAAGAAATAATAATTTATGGTAACTTTCAAAGAGCGCAACTTACGGGATCTATGTAGAAACGAAGTTTTACAGCAAATTGCTATTTGCCCATTGCACACACTGAGAATTCAGAACAAAGATGTGCACTCACAGCCCTGAAAATGTATCTTCTCAGTGTATGTGTGAAACACATACACACACAGACCTTGTATTGACTGACATGCCAAAGTATATCCCTGTATAAATCCTTGCACCTTACCTCTCAGTTTCTTAAACACCACCAAAAATAGGTGTTTGCAGACCTAAAGAAAGGCATAGGTAACATACACATTTTATCATAATTTCTCTTTTGAACAGCCAATGTCTCCCGGAAAACAAAGAATATAGTGCAAATCATCATCCCTGATGTAATGATGAGCACTACGTGATTTACAAACCCCACCCTTTTGGTTTTTTACAAATTTAAATCTGCATAAAGAATCTGCAGTAGAAGTGCTAAGAATTCAGTATTTCTGCACATCACCATCTTCACTCTTAAGAGTGACTTCGCCAACACCTTACTAATATTTAACATTTCTTCCAGAAGGGTGGTATTGGAAGTCACTTGCATGTTAATAGGAGTTCACGAACGAACTAACAATCTAAGGCTATAGTCTCACAGTTATGAATGGTTTTTTGGTAATTTTTAGATTCCTACACCAAAAAAATCCAGTAGATTACAGTTTCTCCTGCAGTATTATGTAAAATATTCCCAAAGCATGAACCTCCATCATTTTCTATGTACATCCTTTAAAAAGATGATTATTTTGAGTATTAACATGTTAAACTGCAACCACATTTTTACAATAAGCCATATACAGCCAACTACTAACAAACATGTAACATCTCAAATTTACTTCTGGCCTTCATCTTGGAACTTTGGGTGATGCTAGCCACAAAAACATTAAATTTAGTTTATTGATCCTGAAGAGGTATGTTTTTCCCAAAGTACGCCAAATCCTTTCTAATGTGTAAGGGTCAGTAGTAAGGAACTATCAAACCTACAGGTTGCTCCCACTTCACCTGGCACAGCCTAACACGTCACCAACCTGAAGGCAAGCTGATATGATTGCCATCCTTTAACTTGAGCCGGTTCCTCTTGAACTTCCCCATGCGTTTCTTGACCCGAGGCTTCTCCTGACACAGCTGGTGGATGATGATGTTGAGCTCCCTTTCCAGGATGTCAATCTCGCGTTCTGCCAGTTCCTGTTCCCGCCTTCGTAGCAGCTCCTCATGGTTCTTCTGTTCAACAGCAGCACGAGTCAGCTCTTCTTCCCATGTGCGCAGCTCCTGCAGGGAGATGAGAAAGTAGAAACAAAAGGCTACCTTGTGACCTGTGGGTTAAGACTACCTGTTCTGAATGTACAGCTTCAATGACTTGTGCTCACAGAACTGCTAACACCACTGGTTAAAGGCTCAGCGGAGAGCCAAAAACAATCCTCAAGGACTTCAATGTTTGCCATTCAAGGCCCCTCGTACCAGTATTAAAATTCAGACATAACCACTTGTGAGGCCACACCTGAAATCCCGTGTCAAATTCCAGGCTCTCCAGTACAAGACAGACATGGACATACTGGAGAGTCCAATGAAGGGCCATGAAGGTGATTAAGAGACTGGAGCATCTCTCCTATGTGAAAGGACTGAGAGAGATGGGACTGTTCATCCTAGCACAGAGAAGGCTTGGGTGGGGTAAAGGGGGATCTTACTAGTGTATATAAAAACCTGAGGGAAGGGTGGAAAAAAGATAAAGCCATGCTTCCTTCAGCAGTGCCCAGTGACAGAACAAGAGGCAATGGGCACACACTGAAACACAGGGGACACCCTCTGAACACTTTTTTACTGCAGTACTGAGCACTAGCACAGGCTGCCCAGAGAGGTTGTGGAGCCTCCCTCATTGGGGATATTCAAAAGCCATCTCAACATGGTCCTGGGCAAAGGCGCATAAAGCAAACCTTTCCATCTATCCCTTGCTGACAAAATGAATTAACAAACTGTCCTTGAAATCCCAAAATCCCACTGCGCTCCTTTCCTCTCACCACAAGGACAAAAGAATTCAGCACTCAGAATAATTTTCTCCAGCTGGCCAATTCCAGTGCAGAAGGTCAAAACTGAAGAATTCAAGTTAAATTTCAGATAGATAATCAGATAGATTTTAGTTTAGATGTTTTTAGTAATGGCATTGTTACCTGGCTCATCACCAGGGAGATTTGGTACATTTTACTCAATAGGTGAACAGCATGTTAAAATTATTTCCCCATTGCTAAAGAGGAATACAGTACTCAGCCTGAGGGCAGTGTAGCTAGTATTGTTTGACTGTTTGTCTGTTGAAATTTCTGGTTTTCAAAAACTGTCCCAACACAGTTTCGCCACGGGACAACAGTAGCAAGGAAATGCCTATCAGCTAATTCATTTTTCCCAAAAGCTACTATAATAAGTGAGTAGAAATGTTTTCAGTATGGTTGTAGAAGTCAACTTCTTTCCTCTGACCCGAAGTCGTCTTTTCCTTCTCTCTGCCTCCTAAACCCAACCTCTGAGCCCAGCTCAAGGTGGTCGCTTATTAAGAGTTTACTTTCTGGCAAGAAACTGTGAACTTACAAATGTATTATTATGCTAGTGATTTTGCTGCAGTTTTTCTTACCAACAACTAAAGACAGCCTCTGTAAGGACCTTAAATTAGATGCAGCAAGCTGTGCTTTCTGTAAGTAAGCTAGAAGAAAACTTCAGCTTTTTCACATCTCCTATTTGGCTGTTGGTCACCACTCCTGTTAATCCTGCTAGCATTTTTGTTTCCTGCTATTTACCCAGATGGACTGCAGTTGTAGCAGTTACTGAACCATTCTCCTGGTAGCACTTGTGTATTATAGTCTATGCATTTTAGTTGTGCTCAAAACCTTGAAACCCAGCAGAACCAAAGCTGCAATGTTTACTTGACTATATATGCTGAAACTACACCTCCTACATCTCCTGGTAACAGTTTTCATTGGGTTTCTCAATTAAGATGCTCATAGTGAAACAGTTATCAAATGCAATAAACAATCAAGATAACTCATCACAGCAATTTGTAGAGTGTAATGGAAGCTCACCACAATATTAGAAAGAGCAGCAGCTCAGGATGTGGATATTTATTTTTCTCGTGATTCTACCCTTGTGTGCATCATAACCTGTCATTGATTCAGGGACTTAATACAAGCTCCAGTAAAGCACAGACAAAATTAGCTCGGGGATGCACTACACAATAATCCCCGTTTGAACCATGAAATGGGGAAATTACAATCCAGAGAGCACAACTGGAGAGCATTGTTCCCAACTTACCTTTTCTTTGGCTCTGAGCTGATCAAACATCTCTTGGATCTCTTGTTTCCAGTCTTCCTGCAGAGAGTGGAATGAATCTTTGGGCATTTCAAAAAAACCAGACTCTTCTATGGCAGTAAGATGGTCTAGGATAGTGGCAAAGGAAGGTCGTGAGTGTGGGTCAGGGTTCCAGCAATCTAGAACAGAACAAAGACAAGCAGCTGTCAAGCATCTCTAAGTATGGAGGTCTGAGAGGCTGGGTAGTACTTTACTGATCCCCAGTGGCTAAGAGTGGCATACACACTATCTTTCCCACTGCCCACTTGCACTGACTATTGTCAATTCATGCTTTCATGTTTATACAATACCCAATATCACTTAAAATCTTGAACTACCTAACTACCTAGGTCTCTGGGTTCTATTGCAATAATATGTCAAGTAAAATACAGGTTTATTAATTTTACAGAAGGTTACACCTTAAAGCATTTTTAAAAAATAACAAATAATTTCATTAAATATTTTGCTTTAAGATGCATGTATGTGCTCACAGAGTAGAAATACTATGCAAGGCTCTTGCAAACACTTCTTTTATAATAGTTACACTGCAGAGTTAACAGCCATACTGCAGGAGGATATCTATCCGGGCTTTTTCTAATGCCAAACTCTAATACTAAGCTGAGTCATCATGAATCTTTTCTCAGAATGGAAAATCTCTCCTGCAAAGCAAACTGGGCAAAACTTGAGTGAAAATAAGAGATTCAAGTAAATTATGACATCAAACAGTGCATTTGGAGTTTTCCTGTTTTTACAGGTCCTTTTTTATTATTTGAGAGAAAATTAATCAGACTTTTTTCTTTTACTTTAGGAGAAACCACAGATAAACAAGTTTTTTCATTTACAATCTAACACAATTATTTAGCCAATTACAGAGCTCTAAAAACACAGAACTGAAGGTAGCCGTCTTACCACATAAGGGAACTCAAGCAACAGTACAAAAGGAAATGTTTTACAGTGAAGAGAATTGAACATTGAAAACAGAAACAGAAAAGTAACCCCTCAAGCTACAAACAATCCCCCAAACCATTATGTCAATACATTTGATTTAACAACACTTCTGAATAGCAAATTTGCACTCATTCAGTCCTCCCTCTTACTTCCCCCTCATTTCTACTCTGGCAGAAAACATCACTTTCTCATTCTATGTTGTCCTGTACCAGCATTTACACAGGTTCTTGTTCAACAAGTGTCCTTATTCTCCTTAGTACTGCTAGATGCCTGCATGCCAAAATTCCAGAGCAACCAAACAGAAAAACTTAACATTCACGTGTATTTGTAAGGAACACAGCCTTTCTGCATGAATGGAAGTAACTAACACATGGGTCTCTCTCATCATAGAGCATTGCTCTGCATGGTCACTAGATTTATAAGACACACATTACTGCAGCATAACACAAGAGTTATGAAACTGTTCTAAAAGTTTTCTAGCCCTTGAAGTCAGAAAAAAGGGAACATTCTTAAAAATATTTGGTGATGTCCTAAAAGATATTCAATCATCAGTTTTGTGGACTAAAGTACACCAAGGGACAGCTGCAATTAAAAATAAATATCACTTCACAAAACCTGTGCAACAGCCAAGGCTTAGTTCTGCAGGTCCTTCCTCTGATTTTAGCGTTACTGAGATTTTGCATTTGGGAGCTTTGTTCTCAAAATTGTGGGTATCAACAGGTTCCATGAGGCATAAGCTGGAATGCATTTGTGTTTATAGCTTTCAATTTGCTTCTTTTATCAAAATAGAGAACTGAGGGTGTTAGAGTGCTCTGATGATCCCCTGCTGCTGGCCAATTAGTAGCAATGGGTGTTACAGCTGGACTGTCAGTGCCATAATCCCTGTCTCTTTACCTCAAGTTTTAAGCATGGCAAAGCAAACATGACCCAAAGTACAACAAAATGCTGCAGCCAGCCAAATGCATGAATGAGTGAACAAGATAACTAGCAGGTGGCCCGTGGCTTTTATTTTCCCAGGCCTAGATCAGCCATTATTTGCACTAATGAGGACAGTTGTAACATATAACTCTCTTTTCTGTGAAGAGCGTAAGTTCAGCTTTGTTGTCTCAGTGAAGACCACCATGGCAGTAATTCAAAAGTAAAAGCAGCTTTAGGGGAACAAGAGTTCACCCACGATGGGAAACAGCCTGTTTGAAAAACAGTTTTGGTGCAGGGGCAGAAAGTAATTGGGTTTTTTTGTTCTCACCTTCGCCCTGCACATGGAGAAGCCAAGTGTTCCAAAGCCATGTGGGGGCTCGCCCCTGTGCTGCTGGGTTCAAGCACTGGCCATATGCCTCTACCTAACTTTCCCAATAGAGGGCATTATTTTTAAATACTCACTCATAGTTAAGAAATCCAGGGTCCTTGTTTTAGGGAAGCATATCAAAATAAACTACCCTGGCACAACACTGAGCTGGTAGTTCCATCAACTCTCTCAGACGCAGTTTCTCACTTTACACTGCCTCCAAGCTACTCTACCTGCAACCCTACTGCTGTATACTATCCAGTAGGACATTTCTTTTTTAGCAGAACATACATGAAATTTTTTACTTTAAATTAACTGAAGCCTGTGACCTAAAGAAAAGACCAGAGAAATGCAAAAGTATTCCAAAAGCAGAGAAATCCATCAGAAACATTTTCTTCATTACTCATATCCCTTTCCTGAGGCTAAAAGCACCACCACAGGCCACAGACTATCAGTTCAATGTTGATAACTCATTCTTTGCTCACCAAGACTACAAACCAAGTTTGAGTTCTCCTAACCTCTATTTTCCTTTCTGCCAGATAGGTATAAAAATGCTTATTACATATAAACACCTGGAAATCCTTGGGAATAGGGACTCTGACAAAAGTACTGGAGGTAAAGAAGAGAGAAAGGGCAGGACAGAGGGATGGAGTAAGGGAGGGAGGAACAAGTGAAGCTCAGGAGACATGAAAGTAGTTGCAATGGCCAGCAGACCAGGTCACTTAAGTACACCTAAAAGCTACCTCACTGAATCCTTTTTAATAACTACAGCAGGTCTGATGACTAACTCTACATTTCTTCCATCTCTCTGTAGCCCACCTTGGGCACGAACTACCTCCACAGACAAAGCAGAAAATTACATCATTCTGACTGAAAATATGGGTTGTTTTGGAATGTCAAAGCCACATTTAAACGCTCTCCCTGAAATGTCAGTAGGATAAACTTCTGTTTCAAACCAATCTGACACTACCTAGCAAGATGTTCAAGCTACGAATTTTAAAAAAAGTTAAAGCCTTCAAACTAGACCAAAATATGTGAAGTTTTGGTGTTGGTAAGTCTTCACTACTAGAAAACTAATGATGACAGCAGCAGACCCCATTTTCCTATAAAGCCTATAAAGCAGTTGATAAAAAAATCTCTTTCACTACTCTGGTAGTAGAGTGACTGTCACAGCACACTAACAAGCCAGGCCTGGCTCCCACAATAACCTGCACCACTGAATAAAGCCACTGGAGAAATCTGTGCTCTTAGGTAACAAAACCAAAGAGGCCATTCTAGCAGCATTCTAGAAACAGCACAAACCACACTCACACCACAGCTGGCTTACCTTCCATGAGTTTGGCAAAAGGCTCAGGACATGTGGAAGGGATTGGAAGGGCAAGCTTATTCATGGCAACACCATATGCTACCGCAAGACCATCAATTCCTCGGAATGGTACTTCTCCTGTTAGCAGTTCCCAAAGCAGCACACCGTAACTATTGGGAAGGAAACAAACAAGAGAACAGGTGTTTGACTTTAACAGAGTCTTTGTTAAGCAACAAGGTACCTGAACATGTGAGTTTGGTATACTAAAGAAATTGCAGTTTTCAGGACAAGCTTATCATGACTGCCAAGCTGGTGATCTGCCTTATTTTACCTGCTTTTTTTAATAAGTCTGAAATAAGATGACATTTTCACCTTTTAGGCAAAAAAAAAAAATTCTCTCTGAAAACCATAAACCTTCTAACTTAGTTTCAAAACAGAACCTCTCAAAACACCCAAAAATATGAAGAAGGCTTGTTTGGTGGCTTGCAATTTCTAAAAATAAGTCAAAAATACTTCTTCAGAATTAAGTTGTTCTTAAGATATTCTACAAAATACTACCTATGAAGTTATGGAAATAGTTCCAGCACTGTTCTCCCCCAAAGTATATGATGAAAAACATAACCTCAGAATATTTTTTCTGCTTCTAGGAAACCCAAAGCAGAAACTGCTTCTTCATACTTGGTGACCTGACAGTTTTTTCTACCATTGATCTCTTACTCTCTTCTGAACCCATTTACCATCCAGTATATTCTGCGGTAGTGAATTCCACAAACTTAATGATGCATTTCTAAAAAATACTTCTGTGTATGCGTTTTGAGCTTGTCACATGGTAATTTCATTGACTTCCCTGTAGTTCTTACAATACAGGAAAGAGTAAACATATGTTCCCTATTAGCTCCTTCCATGCCACCCATGATTTCACAGGCTCCTATACATCCTGCCTAAATCATCTTCTTTCCAGACCCCCAAATCCTAATCTAGCTAAATCCTAATCTAGTTACTATCCTGAACAGAAGCCATTTCATATCTTTCATTAACCTTGACATCTTCTGTTGGAATGAACAAAATCACGGAGTTTTAAAGATATGGGGAGAGGCACAAACAGTACCGCTTGTTTTCTTTCTTTCCTATTAAATTTTCATTTGCCAGTTGCCTCACTCTTTATAAAATGAGCTAAGTTATCCATAGTAGCTCCAATGTGTTTTTAGTGAATCACAGCAGTGAAATTTAGAGCCCATAATAAATTCTCCCATGGGTACTACTTTGTATTTATTACCATTACCATCGATTTTATCGTTCATTATAGTAAAACTTTTCCTCATCTCTCTGCAGTAGATTAATCTTCCTTATCCTGAATAACTTGGTATCATCAACCACGCTACCTAATCATTTATTGTTTTTTTCAAATCACTTACAATGGTGTTGAATACAAAATTCCCCACCAAGAAAACTGATTTATTCCTTTAGTAATTAAGAATTGATTAAATGATGAGAAAAAGACTTGCTCTCTTTTCCCACATCAATTTACTTTCTTTAAAAGTTTATGATGAAAGATTTTGCTTAAAGTCTTTAAAAATCCAAATATACGATAAGCAATCTCACCACTTATCCACACGTTCAGTATCTCCTTCAAGCATTTTCACTTTTCACAAGGTATTACATTTTCTTCTACAAAAGCTGACTCTTCCCCAGATATGCTCACATGTCCACTAGCTCTCTGCTCTTTAATGCTGTTTCTACCATTTAGAAGAACTCAAAATCATACTTGCTAATCCTCAGGAAGCTCTTTTAAGACCTGCCACCATGTCTGCTGCCTTCCGTTTCTCTGGTACTACAGCAGCTTTAAGCAACAGATTACACAGCACAGCTGTTAGCTCAGCTGACTCTCATGTTCTTGTAGAAATCTTGGGTGTTACTGCAAGTCTCAGGACATGTTACTGCTCATTTTATCAGTCAGTTTTAACACCTATGGGAACTTTACTTCAGTAAGATATGTCCTCCAGGCTTGACTCCCTTAAAGAGAAACTTTCAGCTTAAAATGCCTCTCTTTGCTTGATTCTGACAGACACAAGTCACTGAGGGTTTTTTGTGGCATAGCCTCATCTTCTTTGCACTCTTACATTTTTCTCACCTCTGGGCTGTATGTTCTCCTGCAGGGTTCTCACCCGTGCTGCATTTAAAAGCAAGTGATTCCATTTTATGCTTTAAGACGACTTTCCTCAAAACCCTTTTATCTTCTTCATTTCACGTTCAACTTGCCAGAGCTCAAGTCCATGCATAATTTTCCTCATTTGGATACAGACTGAGCTTTTAAAAAGATGTCTTTCAGTAGTTTTTTTTTACATTGGCTTCTTCATTCTTTTAAAGGCTTTCCCATACATTCACTCAGAGCTTTAATAGTGTCCTTAAAAGATATCCACGTTGTGCATTTCCCTTTTCTTATTTTTACACAAAATTCCCAATCTTGTCAATAATCTTGAGATCAAACACTACTGTAATGGACTAATTTTTCTTAATTGTGCTTGCAAGGATATAAAATCTAAGTATGCATACATTTGGACCATGTCATACTGTACAACCTTGAAGGCCTCCTAAGTACACCTGAAGACGGAATGAAAAACTGCTTCTCTTCCTACAAGCTCCTTAAATAGCTGCTCCATGAAAACAGTCTGAAGCTAAAATATTAAGCTTTTCTTGTTTCAAAGCAACAGTTTCCCTATCCATTTGGGAGTACATTATCACGACCTGTACTCTTGCAGTCTCCCTTCTACCCCATCACATCTTTAACATTCACAGTAACTGCTGCTACCTTAGTTGGACATTCCTAACAGCACTTTTCCTACTTAGATACAGGATTTTAGTTGGTAAAGGTTCAACCTTTGCTGCTAACACAGCTATTTTACTTTATTAAGCAGAATATAATATTTTTTGACCTACATGATCTTTTGCTTTTTTCCTATGTAATTCATACTCTGGATACTATAATTTATTATTTCTTACTGTCTCAAGAGCATTATTTGAAAAAAATAAATTAAGAGTCTCAGGAGTTTCCATTTTCTTTTTGGCCTTCTAGGATTTATAAAACACTCGAAGAAAATGAAAACTGGAATGAATGTATATTTGAACTGTCTAAATCTGATTGATCATTCATGTTACTCGTCAGTTTGGATATGACTGTTGATAGCAAAAGGTAGTAAAATCTACCAACGAGTTGTATTATTACCTTAACACTAGTATTGGATAAAGTACTACTGATGTGCTCAAAGAACTTCTTCTGCAGGGTAATTTTTAAAGGAAAAAGGAATAGACAAATTGGTGTTTCTTCTAATGTGACACTAGAAGTGTATATTGCAGGAAAGGTCACTTTGCTTCTGACAAAACTCAATGCCACCACACTTACAGTTCATTGCTGAGAATACTGCTTCCACAGAACTAGGGAATACTGCTTTGTGGCACTTGAACAATAACCCCAGGTGAATAAACAGCAAGAGAGGTGCTGAACAGAGTGTTTTCTATTAACTCTCAAGCAGAAGACTGGGAAAGTACAAAGTAAAAAGCCAGTCAGAAGACTTATACAAAAAAAGGCACAGAAAGAAAGAAACAAGGGCCTCTACTCATTCTCAGTGGGCAGAAAGAAAAAGTGATCAAGCTCATTTATTTTTCCAGCACCTAGTAGTAATTTTTGGACTTTAATTACGAAAGGAACCATGTGACACAACCCATGCATCCAAGTCAACTGACACTTGTGTGAATAATTAACCATCTTTCAGTGATCCTGTAATCCCTTAAGCCATTTAACATCAGGTTCAATCCTACACACTGGATTTTCAGGGCGAGGGAGGCTGGAGGTCTGCAGGATTTCACATGTGATTTTGCCACCTCCCTTGTTAGTCTGTGAACTTTTAAAAAACAAGTAATTTTTTCTCACTAGTACTGTTCCATGGCATTTGTACCATAAGTTTCTCTTATCCATTTCTCCAGGTTCAACACGTTCCATGAGGAAGGAATTATCAGCCCAACAAGGAGATCCCAGTTCCATCAGAAACCAGCACATTACTTTTGTTAAGAAAAAAACCAACCCAAACTTCATTACATTTTTATGGCTATTAACAGCCGGTATTTTGCATGTTAATGAACTGGCAGTCCCAGAGATGACCTTTCCTACCCATTTTACAACAATCAGTTGCATGTGCTTCTCCTAGGTGAGTTTCTCCTAATATTGCTAGTCAGCACTTACCTGCCAGTACATCTGTACTGAAGTCTTGCCAGTGCTTCATTACACACAGAAGACTACAGAAGCCTACAAGTGGTCAGTTGTGGATGAAAGTGCTTGACCAACACTTGATTAAAACAAAATATTCTAATGACTCAAGTTTCTACACCCAGCACTGAATGCCTGAAACTTCCTGATCTGCTGATCTGATGGTTTTAGCTAGAGCTGGTATTCCATTCCTAAATGAAAATTAAATTCCCAATTATTTCATTGGTCTCAGAGTAGATATAACTTAAAAACATCTAAATTGAGGAACATAGAGAACTCAGATGAAGGCTGTATGGTGCCTTTATATTCCACATACCAATAGTACTGACAATATGACTGTCTTTTAAGCAGTACAAGTAAAAAATGAAGTGTGTAGCAAATAAGAAATATATTTAAAGAGTCAAATGACAGGAGAATTTTATTTATATGCCTACTAACATAAGCTTGCAGTACAGTACTGGATAAGATGCAATATCCAGGCTTTGACTTTACCCCTGTAAATCCAAAGCAAATACAAACACATAAACAGATTTACAGGAACTGACTTATTGAAATAAAACTGTAGTTTCATTGTCCTCTGTGCAATATAAGCACAAAGTTTCTACTGTATATCTAGAGCTTGTGGGTACAGCACAGTCAAATTCACAGCAACAAGTTTTCACCAGCAAGATTTACTAAGTACTGGTACTATGAACAAGCTTCACAGTGGCCCAGACCCTGGTCATAGATACCATGTGTGGCCATTCCTCACTCTTTTTAAGTTCTTTGCCAACTCTACTCTAGAGCAAACAGATGGAGCTTTTTAAATGGAGCTTGAAACATGTTTTGAAAAGATGAAGCAGTTAGTTATGACAAGACTGACTCAGGAAATTTCAGTCCTAGCATGCATCTTCTTCACCTGTTTGTGCAGCAAGAACACAAGGAGAACAAGATTCTTGTTCAAAGGCTGGGCAACAGTTCAGCCAGCAGTATTATTCTAACAAGCTTTAAAGAAAAGGTGTTGAAATAAAAGGGTTTGTGAACATTAGAGACAATTCTGTTGATGATGCATAGACTAACTGGAAGGTTGTCAGGCAAAAAAAACCTCTATGACTCTAGTGATTAACCAAGTGGTTGAACTGGACAAGAGGAGGGGCAAGTCTAATAGGATAAAAAAGTTCATCCTGTTAAGAATTTCAGGTTGCATCCTTGGGCGGGGACAGGATTTATTACACAAGTCCATGACTGCTTTTGTAAACTCTAGGGCTTATAATCATTGACAGACTAGCAGTGATTGCACTGGCAAGCATTTGTCCTCTGCATACGTGTTCTTTTCAGCTTGTTTAACTATGAATAAAAAGGTTTTGGCCACCAGAAAGGAAAGGCTTATTCAGAGACAGTATGTAAGTTGTCTTAATGGTGATGACTCTCTGTTTAAGGGGAGGGTATTATGAGGAACTCAACCTGTTTTCAAGGGGAGACTGGTAACTGTAAAAAGAGAAAGTGATGAAGAAATCTTAAAAGTAGAAATGAAGTATTCTGAAAAACAAACAAATAATTTAAGTTATTTACAGTCCTTTAGTCCTGAAGTGATTCACAGTCCTTTAGTCCTGAAGTGATTCACAGTCCTTTAGTCCTGAAGTGATTCACAGTCCTTAAGTCAATGACCAAACTGACACTTTTGCACAGGTATAGAGGCACTTGTGCTACCTTCATGAAAATCACCAACTGACTGAACAATTCTTAACTTTTTAAAAATGAATTCACACTGGTACAGAACATCTACTGATCTGTTCATAGCATGCCTGGGTTAGTAAAGTTACAATTACAGGAAAACTGTTCCCCCTTTCCTTCAGGTTACCCTTAAAGGCCCTTCCTGACACTGTTTCAGAGAACAGCAAGTTTAGCTTTCAGCTTGACAAGCTGTGTACAAACCAGTACCATCATCACGCACACAGCCTTAAGATTTTCATTTCTGCCAGACTTCACCCCGAATAAAAGCCTGGTTCTTGCTCAATTTGTCTCAGATTAACTACAGAGGCTACAACATTTAATTACAGTCAGAATTTTATCCACACTATTAGTGTGCAAAATACAAGTTCATAGACTTATCACAAGACAATACATTATCTATTCAGCAAAACTGGACAAGGAAAATTAAAATCCCCACACCAAATATCTGCCATAACAGCCAGACAAGTCTACCAGCTCGGCTATTTCTTTATCCTGGCAGGTTTTACAGCATGCACTCACTTGTGCAGGAGCATTAGTGGCCAGCGACAGAATCTTACAGCTCTGAAGACAAAGACCCTGACATTTCAACACCTTTTTCTCCACAGGAAAAACAAAATTCTCTCTATTTCATCTGTTTCAGATGTTCAGTACTAATTCTAAGTCATCCAGCAACCAGGAAAGTCACCGTCCTAGAGCTATTTACTGAATTCTGCATTTACCAATCCACTTAATGGTGGTATTCAAACTCAATTTCTGGAAGTATACAGGCCAACCCTTACATTGCTCCCCACAAAATGAGCTCATTCACAGAAATCCCAGCGCATGAATGAAAAAGACAATACATACATGCAAGTTACTATTTATGGATTACATATTCAGATGGACCCAGACAAGAGATCTATTATCCTATGTGAAAGATTACAAGGGTAGAAATAATTAATAAAATTATTATGAAAGCAAAAAACATAGTATTTGGATTGAAACAGGATGAGGAATTCAATTAAGTACAGTGTGTTTGTGTACACATACATCAGTGACAGATGACTACCAAACCAAAATATCTCAAAATTATCTTATTGGTAAAACAGTAAAAAATAAAGTACTTCTCAGATTGTATTATGGCCTTTGATTATGTCAGCCAATAGCCAAATAAACACAAAAAGTTTAGTTTAGATAAAGAAGAGGGGATTTGGATTATGAATCCCAGAATAATCTGAAGGAAAATTTATAGACCAACAAAAATTAGGAGGCATGCAGTAGCTGGTCCACCTCTTACTTTCTACAGTAATGATAAGTCTGAGATAAGTCTGACAGATGGAAAGCTGGTGGATAAAATGTTCTTAAGACCTGAATTTTAATATTTGGTTCACCATTATTCATTCTTACACATACAAGGTTTCCTGGAAGGTCTAGTTACTCTTTAGTATCCAATCACTTAATGCCAAATCAATACCTCCAAACATCGCTGCCTTTGGAGAACATGGAAGAGCGGATGACCTCAGGAGCCATCCAGGCATATGTCCCAGCTGCGCTCATTTTGGTAGTTTTATGCCATTCCCTGGCCAAGCCGAAATCCGTGATCTTCAACATCTTGTTGCTCAGATCTCCATTTTCCACCTTTTCGAGTATCAGTACTGGAGAAAAGGGAGGGGGGAATAAAAGGTATGCAGAGTAAAGCTAGTATTTATGCAAAAAAGATTCTCCTGGAGATCCCCCAAATTTCAAGATTTTCCCTGACTTTTTGTTATTCAAACATACCATATCCTCTTAAAAGTTGTTTCAGGCTGATCCCTTCATCTGACAACTGAACAGGTTTCTAGCAAATAACTTCAAATTTAACCAAAGTACCAAGCCCTAGAGAACAAATGTGTAATAACATAATTATTTAATACAGTACCTAGTGTCATTCTGTATAATAATGCTCTGCTAAGAGGACGTGAACCACTGTAACTTCTAGAAATCCAGATAAGGGAAGACATTTCCTAATTAATCCTCTCTCAGCAAGCCAGTAATAGCATCTTTTTCTTGAACTGCTTAGAGGACTTTTTTTTTTTTTTAAATCCAGATACACACACAGGCTGGATACACCCTTCATGTAAATGTGTTAGGAGGAGAAGCTCTATGCACAATTTTTTTTAAGTGACTACTGAAAAAATATATTTATAATCAGTAATAACATGCCCAATTCCAGAATTCATATACACCCCCATAGAATCCCTCCCCCATCGTTGTTAAACTACTTTTTTCTGCCCTGTTTCGGTGGCAAAGGAGTCCATACCCAAGAACTTTAAAAACACCTTGAGGCAGAACACAAGAATACTGTGATATAAGACATTTTCCTCTGTAGCCAGGAAGTTGTACTGTTACACCACCGAGTGTAAACCAGAGCCTACAAGTATCCACTCTGCTTTAGCAGCATCTCATTATCCTCTTTCTTTATCTTAGTGCAAAGTGACCACACTTTGCACTAAGCAATGTAACATAAAGCAACAGAATATGAGGGCACTAAACTTCCACAACTAATATAACCATAAGACCCTGAAATGATTTTCAGCCACTTTGTAAAGCACCAGAAAGAAAAAAAATACTTGTATTACTATTATTTCAAAGACTTCACATCAAAAATCATCAAGCCAGTTACACACCATCATTATGCAGCTACTCTGTTTTTAATGTCATTACAGACACTACAGACAGAGGTTCTTAGAAAACATAAGAATGTTTTTTCCTTTTTCTATGGAAACATCAATTGCAAAAAAACCAAACCGAATCAAAAAAAGCCCATAACCTCCATAATCAAACAATCATAGATCATTAAAAAAACCTATAAAAGGCAAATGTGCTGCAAAAATTACGGAACATATAAAAATCATCTTTTTATATGTTATAAGGACCATTTTCAGAAGTCCATGAAATGGCTCAAATGTCAGCCTCAAGCTAACATAGCTTTTTTTTTTTCTTTTTTAGTAGGGGAGTATCATTCCTTCCAATAATCAAAATGGGGTTTCCCACTAAGTAAAACCTAAGTGTTATTTCAACCCTTCTGCATAATAAGTAACACACATTTACAATGTTAAAAAACTGCTTTTAGTTTAGTAATAAAGTTAAAGAAATTGTCTGTTCTTTGAAAATTTAAAAAAAATCAGTTACTCTTTTACAAGGCTTCAGAATTCACAAAATACTACTTCAAAGATTTTTGTGGGACAACTCAAGGTGTGAAGAAAGTTATGGTTAAGCTGCTGGTTCTTGCTTCTTTTGCAAAATTTCTTTCTAACATGACCGAATGCTCCATTTTCCTAATTACAGAGAAAAGAGATTGAGGCCTAGAGTTACTGTTCTCTTCATTTTGGCAAAAGTGTGTGCATTTTTAGAGCAATACTTCAGTGCACAACAGAACCACCACAAGAAACCAAGGTACAGCAGGTGCCTTCCTTTGGGCTTCTCCTTCAAGTAAGTCTAACTTTTTTACTTCTTTCTAGCAGATGAAGAAGTGCTAAAAGAAATAGCTAGCAAGTCACTCATTGATTGAAAAGTGAAAAGCTTCCTAGAATATACATAATGTTTCTTTTTCTAGCTTGTACCCATTCTGCCTAAAGAACTGGCAGAATAACAAAATCTAACTTTAAATTTAAATGCAGTAATATAGAGATGTACAGTGATGTTGTAAAGTTAAAGTAAAACTTTGAGACAAGAAAGTATGGGTTAAGGGGGTTTTGGGGGTTTTTTGCTTCCCTCCATAATCACAATGAGGAACAAACAAATTTATTGTCCACAGATCATATTCTGTCTGAGTGAGCTCAATAGCAGGACAGAGCACATATGTCACAGCTGATACATACTTTGTACATACCTTCCTGGTAAGAGGTTATTTAAATCTAATTACCTTGATTCGTATTAAGTTCTAACAAAATAATTAGTACTTACATAGATCCTTTGTATCCAGAACTTGTTCTTTTGTCAGATGCAGGGTAGTAAGAAAAATTACCATGACAAAAGACCACAGAGAAGGGCAACAAAAGAGACTGACTTATTGCAAGTCCTTGATTCCTTATTTACATCCTTGGCTCCTTTTCTATTTCCTTGTAATAACTGCTTGGGATAGTAATCTTGCAATCCAAATTTTTCAAAATTAATTTTAAGAATGATATCTCTTTCCAGCATCTGTTTCAGTTCCCTTTATTGTATTATTCAGTATCAATAGGCTCACTTGTAACTGCCAGGAGTCTCCCTCGCCCATCTGTCAGATTTTCAAACCAAAAACCTTGACTCTCCCCTCTTGTGTTTGCTTGAATTTCAGTGAAGAACTTGTAAATAGGTGAAATATGAATTTGTTTCAGTTTCCTCCTTAAAAAAAAATCTCTTTTATAGAGAACACACAGCAGGTTGCTAGGACACCGCAAAAGCATTTTGCTTATGCTAATCAACATGGTCTCATTTGCTTCTGAGTTTTACCTACGATCAGTTATTACACCTTGTTTAATACTCTCAGCGCAAGTCATCTTCTGCTAGTACTACTTCTGCACTCGTATTAGTCTATAACAAAACAAACAAGACACATGAAACACAAACAAGCAACACACTCACTATACTTACAGAGTTAACATACCTTTCCCTCTTTTAACGGATTTGAGACTGAGCTAACAGTAGCCAGACAATCAACATCTGGCCTAACTGTATTGAGTTTGCATGGCCAGGTTTTGGTAGTGGGAGGGGTGGAAGACTTTCCCCATGTCCAGCAGAGCCAATCCCTGGTGGCTCCAAGATGGATGTGCCGCTGGCCAAGGGTGGGCCAATCAGAAGCGATGGTTAACACCTTTTGTGACAACATACTTCAGAAGAATTAAAAAAAAATAGTTATCATGCAGATGTAATTGCATCAAGAGAAGAGTGGAGTGAGAATATGTGAGAGGAACTACTCTGGAGACACCAACGTCAGTGCAGAAGGAAGGGGAGGAGGTGCTCCAGGCACTGGAGCTGAGCTTTCTCTGCAGTCCGTGGTGCAGACCATGGTGAAGCAGCTGTGCCCCTGCAGCCCAGGGAGGACCACACAGATGCAGAGATCCACCTGCAGCCCGTGGAAGAGACCCACACTGGAGCAGGTGGATGCCTGAGAAGAGGCTGTGACCCTGTGGGAGGCTCATACTGGAACAGCCTCCTGGCAGGGACCTGCAGACCTGTGAAGAGGTTTCCTGGCAAGACTTGGGACCGCGTGGCGGACCCATGTTGGAGCAGGCTGTGCCTGAAGGACTGCACCCTGTGAGGGAGGAGTGTAGGAAGAGCAACCCATGTTGCAGCAGTTTGTGGAGAACTGTTGCCCGCGGGATAGATTCATGTTGGAGAAATCCATGGAGAACTGCCTCCCATGGGAGGGACCCCACACCGGAGCAGGGGAAGGACTCCTCTCCCCAAGCAGCAGCAGGAATAACGTGTGATGAACTGACCATAACCCCCATTCCCTGTCTCCCTGCGCTGGTGGGGGAAGGAAGTAGAGCTGGGAAGGAGGGAAGGTGTCTTTTTAAAGATCTTTTACTTCTCATTATCCTACCCTGATTTTTTTTGCTAATAAATTCAATTAATATCTCTAATTCAAGTCTGGTTTTGCCTGTGATGGTATTTGATGAGTGATCTCTCCTGGTCCTTATCACAACTCATGAACCCTTCGCAATATTTTCCCTCCCCTGTGCAGGTGCAGAGGGGAGTGACAGAGGGACTTTGGTGGGTGCCTGGAATCCAGCCAGGGTCAACCTACTACAATAACAAAACAAGTTCAGGCACAAATATAGAGCACTTACACCAAAACATAGCTAATATACCAAGGAAGTAAATCTCATTCTTGTCTTCTGATTTTAAAGATCTGCATGTCATACAGAGGTTTAAAATAGGTAGAAAATTTAATAGAGAAATCTTTCACATTCCCAGCCTTCAAAAGAGAGACTATTTGGCAGCAAAGACACTGGACCTAGTTTGCAAGCAACCAGGGAAGAACAAGATCCAAACCAGCAGGAGCATGAAGAATGTGTGTCAGCTTGTTAGGGGTGGATCAGCCTTTCCCTGTTTCAGCAAGGCCATGCAAGAAATCTCTTCCTGTGTGCACGCACAGAGCCAGCCAAATTGTAGATGAAGGTCTGCTATGTACTACTGCTTCTCTTTTTCCTCTGTAGCATAGGCTAAAAGCTGATCTTAAGTAGCATGGTAGGAGCCAACCAGCAGTGTGCAAAGGGGACTGGTGAAGCAAATCAGATATTATAAACACATTCAGACAGCTTTCAGCAACTAAATGCTGCAGCAAAACAACTTAATACAGCAAATCACTATGCTCTTTGCATACTGCAAGTGCAAAGGAAAACACAGCGGCTTTAAGTAACATTGAAATAGTTAGCAACCTTTGGTGAAGTGTACCATGCATGTGTGTCCTTACAGGACTAATAATCCATTAGTGTTCACATATGTTTTCATCTATTCCTGAAGGACTTGGAACCTGTCCTCTGGAGAATAAGCATTTGACAATGAGAAATTAATTACAGCTCACAGAAATTCTGTCCAGCAGGACAGCTCTTCCGTATCTCCACGTGTCCCAGTGTAGAATGAATGCAATCAAACTTGCCTTAGTATTTCTTAGCAAAACCTTCCCTAGATCAGGCAGTCATCCAGATACACATTATTTAGCTGTGTAATTTCAATCACTAAGAGTGTACTAAGAACTCTATTACCACATGGACTTTCAAGAGTCATTACTGACCCTTGATTTGACCCCATTGTTTTATTCCTTGAGAGCCAGGCAGACTGCAAGTGCTGAAAGACAACAGTCAATAGAGGCATGTTAGAGACCTGAGATATAAAGGTAGAATTTAAGCACTGGGCCTCCTCTTATCTAGGTTATGATGAATACCAGTCTTTTTTCTTTGAAATGAAAATGTCTACTGAGCTTCTTCCATATTCTCCAAGAACATCTTTGGTGCCCTACAAGAAGCATCAAGATATTTTCTTATCAGACTCTTGCGAAAAATTTCCTAACTTGGCATTGTTATATTTTCAGTACTTTTTGATAGAGGTTTCCATCTGTGTGATGCTTTGGCTTCTCTGGTGAAAACAAGTTGCAGTAATAAAGAGGAAAGGCAACATTGAAATTGGCATGCCATGCAATCTGTACAAAGAGTGACGGGGTGTTAACTCTGTCAACAGTGGTACCATTTAAAGATGGTTTCTTAGTATGGAAGAGGAAGAACAGATGATGTACCCAGGATCCTCTTACACTTGTTTGTGATTTGAGCTAGCAGCTTTTCTAGCAGAGTTGAAAGCGATGGAAACCAACTTCTTGAGGTCAGGTGAAGCCAATTTACCTTCCCCAGTATCATTCTGTATGTGCCCTAATAGCTAGCAGGCTTCCCACAGATTCCAACCTCAGTCTTACTGAAAGTCATTAAGCCTGTAGAAGCACCCAGATCCTAGTGATAACAGATCCCAAAGGGTATGATTCTCAGTTTCATGAGTCACAGTTGCATATCAGTGGCTTCAAGAAGAATGAGGGTTTCTTTTCTAGAGCCAGGGCCAACTTAGATGCTTTTGTTGCTTAAACAAAGATTTGTACTGAAAACAAACATCACAGGAACAGATCCACCGAAGTACGACTGACACAATGTTATCTGACACTGACTCAGCTCTTCCTCCTGTTCCACCGAATTCCAAATTATTATGCTTAGCTAGAAAGACAAAAAACATCTGCCTTAGTATTCAAAGCAATAAAAAAACCAACTTGCTTAAGATTTCTAAAATGCCATCATATCCTTCAGCCTTTATGTAGCTCCTGCTGCTGGATCTTCTGTCTCATCATCACAACCCACTATGGAGATAGATGCCTTTCAGAAGGAGAAATCACTGCAGTGAAAATACCGAAGCAGATATAAAGTTTTGTTATTAAGGACATCGTGTACGGTACCAAAACCACTACTTAGCTCTAAGTGGCAAAACAGAGGACCAAATGATCAAATGAATTCTGAAAGAATACAAACCGAAGTCACAAAAATTACCAGATTAAATGCTAGCCATGTTACAACTCTGCCATAAATTATCAGGTAAAACTACAGAAGGGTTGCCCTGGAGGCAAGTAACAAACATTTCTGTAGAGATGAAATTCTGTCTTGCATGCATGCAACAGATGCACACTTGCCACAGCCTCACATGTTCAAAAGGTGAATGTCTTCTCCTTCCCTTTCTCCACCCTCTATTGCCGTTGATCATTACAATGAAAGCTGGCTTACATGAAATAAGCTCACAGCATCTCAGAAGGCAGTCCTCTTAGGCTCCAAACCATCAGAGAAAAGACAAAGTCTCTACAGAAGGGGATTCCAAGCGTAAGTCTAATATACATGTCTGAATTACCCTCCACAGGAGCCTGTCATGACTAGAGGCACATCAGTGCTAAGTGTTTACTCAAGCCACATGAATCTCTGTGGTCTGGTATAAGCAAGCTATTTCAATTACAGAAGTTCCCCTACACACAAGATGTTAGAGAGACATCTGGTGAAAACCAACTTACTTATTGTTGCAAGATTACCTCAGTGTTCTGAACATCTTCAAAATTGTCAGAAACACATTGTTCTATTAGTAGGACAGCTAATGTAAGTCAAACTGGTACTACTGCAAAATAAGTCTTAAGTAAAATTCTCCCTTTGCCCACAAAGGCAGCTGGAGGTCATCTTTCATTGCATCTTGCACCACTCATCTTAATAACCATTGAATCAGTTGAAAAGTCAATGGTAAACATCCCTGACAAATACCCACAGCCTTAATGCAAGGAAGATGTAATTTCCAGATATTATACAGCTGTGTTTTCATAACTCATGTATCTACCAGAAAAACATAAGAGCAGCTATAGATACACCAAGACAAGATACAGAGAGGAGTATAAAGATTTATAACCTTTGATGGGCATAAAGCTGTATATCCTTTGATCTACTTGTACCTGTGTTTAAAAAAGCCCTATGAGATTGGGTAAACCGCATCTAATATGTACCACTTCTTAACCACTGCATTAGGAACTTTAAAACTGCTGAGCAAATTTTGGTTTGGGAATATTTTCAACTTTATTATAGTGTTGCAATGCAAATAACTGCAATGTTGATATAATTTTCATTCTGCTTAACCCAACTTATTTATATTCCAATGTTTTTCCTCTTTCCAATTATGCTAGAAGCACTAAGTCTGAATCTCTTCCCTTCTGCCAGAATACATACATTTCTATTCCTTTCCTTTAATTTTCTTCTTCTTAAACCCATCTACTCTCCTTCTAAACATGCTCCTCTATCCTACACAAACAGATAAACCATCTGCACCAAATCTTTCAATCCAATCACTAAAAAAAATATAATGAATCTTTACTTAAGTTTCAAGTTGGTCACTATAAAACCTCAGTCACATACCTCCTCTTTTTAATCCAACACTATACTACGCTCCAGTATGCACAAAAAGATAGTTTAAAGAGGTAGACTGCTTTCACCAAAGGAAATTTTTCACAAGGGAAATAAAGAAAAAAAAATTGGCAATGAAATTAACAGCTGCTGTTTTAATTCTTTGTTCTGCTCACATTACACCAGCAGAACGAGAAACCGTATTATAACATCCTTTCACAAAGAGATACTACCCCTGGAAGGCAATAACACTGCCAGATTTTTGCTTGTTTCTTTTGGAATAGTTATTTTAGTTTTCAGATACACTTTTGAACAGTTTCAACAGCATTCTTCGTGTCCAGTAGGCCAAAGCAACGTGAGACAATAAGTAAGGAAAAATAAACTCTTTAACATAGTCTGATCCAGTTGCTAGCAACATCACAGAACTCATAAAAAATGGCTCCTCAACTGTCAAAATTAAGTGTCAAGGCAGCAAAATATGGTCATAGTTGCCTTCTTCTAGTTTCTGAGCCTAGAGAAAGGATTAGGTTAATCTGCATAGTTTAGTGATGAACAGAATACTCCTTTGCTTTGCTTGTGCTATAAGCTGACTCATCACTTCAAAAGCAGAACAACATTCAGGAAGAAACTACTACAGTGTGATCTTCCACAGCAAAAATATCCCACTTTTATATATTGAAGTAGAGGAAAGGGGCTGCTGTCTACTGCACAAAATAGTATGAACAGCCAGACATACCAAAAGCTGGCTTCAGCTTTTTCAACGACTCTGCTGTTGTGTTCCCAATTTATTTGGCACACAGCACACCAAGAAAATAAAGAAGTTCCTGACTTAAAAGGCAAAAGTTGGTAACAAGAATACCAAGGGAAGCAGGATTACCCTGCAATACCATCATGAGAGTTAGCCACCAAACTGCCCACTGCCCCTGTACCTAATGACAACAGTGATATCAACAACTTCATGCTCCATTTCCCAGTCCAGCAAATGTGTGTGTGTATTAAGAAATGTGGAAAAAAATTGCAAAAAAACTAAGACAGTCTCTTGTATGGTCCAGCTCACAGTTCACACCAAGTCAACTATCTGTGCGTGACGCTGCTCAGTAAACCTGGCACACAAGAATAGAAAGCTATTAGCTAATGAATGTCAGGCCTGATGGGAATGGTCACAATAATTAGGTGAAGGAGAAATAGAAAAAGAAATAAGAGCAGGACTGAGTGTAATGAAAACTGAAAACATATAGAAAGAAATATGTAAGGAAGAAGGCTAGAAGACAAGGAAACCTACTGTGGGGGAAAAGAGCAGGATTTGTCATCTGTGGTCCACCAGGATATAATTCTAACTTGACGGATGATTGCTGGCTTCATACTTAACTTCTCCCCAACAGAGACAATACAGTCAGATTTTAGTGCCAGAGTAACTACCATTCTTTTATTGAATTACAACACTTCTAGGCAGACCATGAAAAAAACTAGTACCTAGTGATAAAGCAACATTAACTCATGCATTTCATTGTTATATTTTTAAGCTTTATCAGTTTTTCATAGAGACATGTACCATTTAATAGTGTTTCTAGCATGCTAGGGTGGATATTGATGCTTTGAAACAGGTTGGGAGAACAAGGTATCAGAAGCTCATTTGCCAGAAATGTAAGAAAAACTGACTATAAAGGTACTTCAAGTAAGCCTAAGCTTAAAGGGAGCTCCTGGCACCTGGAGACAAAGCAGGTGGTGGATGTCCCAGGTGAGGCCCTGACTGCCGGCTACCAAACAGACACAGCGGCCTGATGATGTAGAGTTGAGAAGGCCTAAAACCCTCAAACGTGGTGGAAATACCCAAACATCTGTAAGTGTCAGTCCACTTCAGTAATTCTGTTTCAGTCTCCACCAACATTAGCACTGCTGTGGGTCAAATGCTTTGCCACCCAACATTCTACAAATGCAGAAAGCAGTCACATCAAGACAAGAGGAGAATCTCCAGCAAAAGCACTCAGCCTGTAAACATATCCCACCCTCTCCCAGGAGCCACTACCCATTACTTTGTGTAGTGCTTTTGTCTCCTTAGGGCCACATCAGCTGCTGACATAGGCCAAGAGCTAGATGGCAGCAACAGCAATGGGTGGGAGTGACAACAGGAGGACTATAAATAAGGTAAGTATGTCATCTTCATTATTTTACTTGCTGTAGAAACATTCAATTCTAATATTTAAATCATTAACTAGGTCCATGGGCTCGGTAACGTTTTTTCTCCAGTCTCCCTTTTTATCTGGACTCTAAACAAGGTTTCTGTTTTACTTCCAATGCTTCACCACATCTATTCTCATTTTGTTAAGATTGAAGAGAGGTGAGAAGACCACTAGTTATGACCCCAAAGGCTGAAAAATGGCAAAGGAAGTCAAACTCACGTGAAATGACACTATTCTGTCTGACTTTTCTTTCCCAGAATAATACCACACCTTTTTGACACAGTTGGATGTTTTCGCAGATCATTCCAGAGCAACTGAAGCACCAATGGACACAACAGCCTAGTACCAGATTTGTTTTCCCACAGGCCTTTGCTCATCTGCTACTGTGCAATCACTGTTTTCAACATCACTAAGGCCACCTGGAAACTATAAAGAAGGGAACTTGTCATAGGTGGAATGTGAAAAACCATTGGTGGGAGTACCATTGTGGGTGGGAATATTGGACACATTTTATTTCTTCCTCTATCCTGAAAACAGAACAGCCTACTGTGGCTTCACTGACCAAAATGCAAAATGCAAAATACAAAAGCTGTCAGATGGTGAATAAGCATCAGCCCCTCTACTTCCTCCATTTAGATAATTCAAGTATTCTAAAGAGGCAGATCAGATACTGAGTCCATCAAATCCCAGGTACAGAAACTTTACTGAAAGAACAGAGTAAAACCTTTATGGAAACCCATGCTGTTTCACTCCAAGATCCTTAAATGCAAAACATGAGCAGGATTTCAGTTCTAAATAATGCAAGTCATTTTTGTGGTGTGATTTAAGGGCAATCCAGGCCCATACAGGGAAGTACTACCATTAAAGCCTCTCTCTGCCACCAATACAGCAGAAGCCTCAAGTGCAAGAGTTGAAGGAAACAAAGTATTTCCATTTCCAAACAATTCCAAATTTATCCAAAATTTGCTTAACGTAAATTTCCCAAGAAAGCTAAAGGCTTACTGAAGTCCAAGGTTTTCCAGAGAGGATAAAAGACTGAGTAATATCACAGGATCCAGACTTTGCCACCCACCCACGGCAGAATATGTCCAAAACTGAGCCAATCTGTTACAGGAAACTTTGTTTTGAACAAAGAATCTTTTCACTAGACCATGTATGTTTTCTAAGGGACGTTTTTCAGACCACAGACTACTTATGCAAGCGAGGAGAGCTCTGAAGGAGCTTTATTTTAACTTTAATTTCTTCCCTGACACACACAGACCCTGGAATTTCAAAACTGGGACAGACAATTTCAGCCTACAGAATATTTTTCACTCATCTCCCCACAATATAGGTATAATTTGTACTTTGTACAAATCCCTTTCACTGCCTTCTAGAACTATTTCCAGACCAAACAGTTTCAACTACTGCAAGGCTGTGAAATTCACGCAAATGTGGATTAATACTTTTAAATGAAGACTAATTCAGAAAAATCAGATAAACATCTTTTGCTTCTTGCATGGGCCAATTACTACATTTTCTACTTGTTTTTATCTGAAAAAAAGAATTAAAAGTTCCACTGTACTCTGAAGAAATGCAATGCATTCTGAAATCCTCATGGTTCTTACATAGAAGGTACTATAGTAATACAAGTGTTAACCATTGTCCTGTAGCTTTTGAACAGCCCTGATTTCAAGGAGACAAGTATTCATAGATGAAACAAAAATATTCTTGCATAGAAGATGGTTTCACTGAACTTACTCTGATTGTTCCAATCCTATTTTCCCCTCCTATAAATCAGCAAAACTTCCCAAGATACATGTCAGCTCAGATGCTGGAGATGGTAAATACTGGGTGTTAGATAAAAAGATAACCTTAATATACTGCTTCATGCTGCTGCCATTGTCTCAGAGAGACGTAAGATAGCTATTAAGTCTGCAGTTTGCCTAGCAAGTCAAAAAAGCAGCAGTATTGCAAAGGGAACAAGGGACTGAGATTGCCAGGCAATCCTTTTTTTAATAATTAAGTCCTATTGGCAGTACACTGGCATTCTGTCTTGAGGACAGAACTAAGCATTTGGGAAAGGATTTCAAAAATTCGCTCCAAAATGAGACCTCATATTGTAGCAGTTTGCCAAAAGCTAATTTGCAATTTTAGC
Source organism: Edolisoma coerulescens (assembly GCA_013397115.1). Taxonomy (NCBI): domain Eukaryota; kingdom Metazoa; phylum Chordata; class Aves; order Passeriformes; family Campephagidae; genus Edolisoma; species Edolisoma coerulescens. The sequence goes on along the minus strand of VWZW01002014.1, from coordinate 317,969 downwards.
TCTACCTTCCATAGTCAGCCAGCACAGCTTTGCTTTGCAAGTATCCAGATAATGAGCAATCTGCTCTTGATCCTGCATTCAAAGTACTTAAAGTGATTAACAGATCTGCACATGGAATAATTCCGAGCTTTCTGCATGTAGCCTTTACCTACCTTCTGTTGGGTACTCTGCCGCTCATTTCAGCAGGACTGCATCTTTATTCTAATATCTGTTGGAGGTGCAGAAGGCTAAGTGTTGCATAAGATCCTGGAGAGGACAGAATTTAAGACGCGCTCAAAATTTCACATCTTGGAAGCAAAACCAAAAACCATAAATATTGCCTCTAGTAATAAGCAAATATTTTCTCTGTTTTATTACTAACCATTCAGCAACAGTACATTTAAAACAGATATATATATATATATACACACACACCTTGGAACCAATACCTTCTTATTTACTGGGTACAAGTCAGGGTTCAGCAAATCCATAAAGCTGCACTACTGTCCTCTTCTATCAACCTAGAGGAAGTGATGGATGTGACAGCACAGCAGTTCTTGGATTTTAAGCCATGCAGTACAGTAACTCTAAAGAGCTAATACATAATGGGGGAGGGGAGAGGAAAGGCCTCCAAAGCCCCGATATATTTAGAATCGATCCTTTCACCTAGGCAGGCTGAAAAACGTCTTATCGCTTTAATGATCCATGCAAAACACTATGAATGTTCCTGGAGAACGCTCAGGTGAGTTTCTGGGAAAAATAGAGCTGTTCAGCTCAGGTTTCAGACTAAATCCTACCATACTGCTGACATTGGAACAACCTTTGGCTCAGGCATGGATTATTGTACTCTTCGTAATCAGTTAAATGCTCCAAGGAAAAAATATAATTACATCTGTACTCAACACAGGGCATTGCCAAACTGTATCAGTTTGAAAGCCTGCAACAAATCAAGAACTGTATTAGGCAACAACAGAAAAAGGAAAGGGAAGAGTAAAATCACATGAATGACATTCATCATTCATCACTCAAGAGATTGTCTGAAAAGACATTTAATAATAATGCTGGTTCAGGGGGAGCTGTTTCCAGGCAAATATAAACATGAAATTCATGATGAAAAAAGGTAGCCCAAACCGTTTTTGTTTTGGTTTCAATTAAGACATCTTTACGAAACAGTAAATAACACCGACACCAACTCATTCATGGAATAAGCTGGCACTCCAAAATGTAGAAGGTAAGAAAGACATAAAAACTTCACAGGCAGCAGCACAATCCACACCAGAAGCTGGGGTGTTTTAAGGGGTTTTAAAATCAGGCTTCATTTAAAATATTGTAAAAAGGTAGAGAGGTGTATTTTCATTCATCAGAACAAACGTTAAAAGGCTCTTAGATGCACAATCAACACCAAGCTACAGCTGACAATAGTAAAACTCAGTGTTTCTTGAATACTGCAGAGTTTGACCTTAAGGGGAGCAGAACAAGTTGCCAGCTGCTGAGAAAGACGACATTCCTGCACTGTTGTACATGAAAGTCCACACAAGATAACAACTTGTGCAATAGAGCTATCAAAAAGCTGTTCATTTTTTGATGTGCTACATTTCTATTAAGGTTTTTTTTACCCAGCTTACCCTGTGATCAAAGATTCTGACTACACAGTAACCTGATGAAGCATTAGCAATATTCCCTGGTTATCAGATGACCATAATCATATCAAAACCACACATTACGTGACTGATTACATCAAACAAGGAAAAGCAAATCAGAAAATCCAGGGCAAGACTGACAACACTTCAACAAGTAGAATAAGGCATATCGAGTTCTATTAACCAAAGTGATAGGATTTTTCTTATTCTCAGGATCCTTGAACAGTGCAAAGTCAAAAGGAACTAAAGACAATTCTCTAATATCTTTCCATAGGTCTATACTTATAAAGGAGAAACAACAGGAAATGCAATGCTTTTGTGGTAGGTGGACCACATGGCCTGGTTCACATACATCCCACTACCCTTATATGTACCATTACAGCAATTATTCATACTAGCATTTATTTATAGTATACCAGGAACCTCCCAGGAATCCCAAATTTAAGCACAGAAATCATTGTGATAAACAAAATCTTAGTGGTAGAAGTATTTACCTGTTACTCGTAAGTGGAGCTGCTGGCACACTGACTATCATTTGTTACACATCTCAACAATTAGTCTACACACAGGCAAGGAGGAAGCCGTGCTTGCATTTTAAATGTTTCCAGTTGTAATACAAACAGCAGATCTTAGTATTTCTCAATGGCCAAAGCAAATTCCAGAACCATGTTTGACAATGCTTCAGAGATGGATGTACAGAAAACTAGGAGCTTGGCTTGTAGCAGTAAAAATTATCCCAGATGTAAGATACACGGCATTCAAAGCACATACAGAATTTCAGAGACAATTTGGAACCCATATGTGCACTAGATAATGCTTGCTATTTTGGGAGGGTATTTTTGTTTTTAATAAAAAATGGTGTTATAATAAATGTGTGAGCAATACAACAATGCTTCTAGAAAGCAAAGTGGAAGGGCTGTGTGTGGCAGTAATACAAATGGTTCACAGGAAGGCTGCGTGTCCTCTGGCTGCTTCCCTCCCAAGACGGCCCTAAGTGATGCTGCACCACGCTGCCATTACCACCATAATGACTATTCTACAGACTGGGACACAAAGACTTACTGTTCTGTGGGCAAGAGCTCTTCTTTCTGATCTTAAGAAATGGTGATGAAACCAAACATCATTCTGAATTGTTATGCATTGGAATAGTTTCTCTTCTTAGTGCATGAGGTTCTGTTACTATTTCTTTTTCGTATCTGCAAAAAGCTCGGGTCTGAGGAAGACTTTCCATTAGCAGTCAGACAATTAACAAGCAATTAGCAGACATGCCAGTCATCTTTGGCAACCATTTGGCAATCAAAGTCACACCAACATAGCAAACTATCCTAGAATCAGAAAGCAAACACATACCAAAAAGCAGCTACTTAAAACCATATGCTATAACTCGTATTCTTTCAAACAGGTTAAGGTTTCCCTTGTCCTGTCATAAGGAAATATACACAGTCTTCAAAATGGGATATTACTTAAAATTAAAGAATCATCATAGGTGATGAATCATCACTTCAAAGAGCAAGACTGTGTTTAATGTCTGATGCTTCAAGAGCGAGTTTGTTTCAGATATGTTGAAATTCTGAATGGAATTGTCTGATAAGAAAAGCAAAAATGAAGCTGCTGATGGAAGTCAGTCAAAATTCAAATTAAGTTTATTGATGTGGAAGAAACACTGAAAAAAAAAAAAAAGTGGAGCTCAAGGAATTATTCTGGCTTCCCAGAAATACCACAAGGCTGTTCTCACTCTTGACTGGCTCCTTAGAAATTTCAGAAGAACACAGATCTTTCCCAGCTTTGTCACAGATGGTCAGACAGTGAATTCAGGGGATGCCTACAGATACCTGCTGCACGACAGAGCTTAGGTCTGTTCTATGCTTCCATATGCACAATTTGAATAAAGTGCTTAACACCACAACTCTAAGTTATTTCTTCTTAGGAGCAGAGAGAACCTGCAAAAACGTACACACTGGCTCAATGATACAAAAAGGATATTGGCTAGGTTTTTGAAAGTAATAGACACAATTTCATTTCTTAAAAATGAGAGGTACTTTTCTATGAAGGTAACAGATTCCATCTGTGAAGTTGCCTTTTTACTACTTAGTGTGGGTGGGAGGATACCAAAGTGTTCTTGTGGACATCAAATTTATTTCATAAAGACTTCATATTTTTGACTTGCAATTAACAGTGAAGATATCAATCCATATTCAACTACAACAAACAATTTACAGAAGATGTATTTCATTTTGGAATTCTCAGAAATCTACCAAGACATGAAAATAAGACTGCAACATGAAAGCATCTGTCAAACCTCTCAGAGAAGAAAATAGCTGCACTAATTTACAAAAGCTAAGGAAGAAAAAACCCAGCAAAGTACCAAAGTACAACATACAAACTGCCACCCCACTTCTGTGAATTTCTGGTATTTTAACATCTTAAAAATTAGCAACACTTTCCGGCAAAATTTACATCTTCTGCACTAATAGTACATAAAATTATTTCTTTTTCATTCTTTTCAATGAAAATGTGTAGTATTAATGGCATGAATTTCCTCATTATATCACCACATGCAAAAAAATTATGGTTATTTGGATTTTTTTTAACTACAACACAAGTGACCAGGATATTGGCACAAATGATGATACTCCGGGGAGAAAGAGAAATATAAACAGAGTAACTAGAACTAGGAGTTATGCACCATTAGCAATATCTTATATCTTGTCAATAGAATCAGATAATTGCATAAGGGCAAAACCTAAAGTCATCTTTCATCAGCCTTACAAGTATATTCAGGCTGTTTTTGAAAGGTCTGATTTCTACTGTACACAATTTTTAAACTTAGGAAAAAAGAGGGAAAAAAAGGAGTTTTACTGATTTTTGCCCCCTGAAAATTCATCTTCCAGCTGTTGTCTTTAACACCACCACTCCCCTCCCCCCCCAAAAAAAAATCACTGTTTTACAACTTTCCCCTTACAGGGCAAGGGACTACGCAACTAAGGCCAGATCAATTATTCACCCAGTGAAAAGCATTCCGGTATCTCTGAAATAGCTTCACTATATTTTACATGAAGCATTACTCACAGTCATTTAATTGCACCGACAAAGGAAATCCATTCTGATAGAAGGTACAACACTGGAGAGTTAGTCAGCAAATTACACTGGAGTACCAGAAGCAGCAATAATAACAGCACAGACTTCCAAACTGCTCTGCCAATGTACGTTCAGCAGACCGGGGAAGAGTTCTTCTCTACACCTCTGCCAGACAGAAGAAGAGGTTTACAAGAGGTTTACTTTTCCTTCTCTCAGAAGACCAACAGAAGAGTGTCAGCTACGACTGGATTAAAATAAAAAACCAAGGAATATTGTAAGTCCTAGGAACAGCTATCCATAGACCATGTGGAAGGTCAGCTCTACTGGCATCTTTATGAACAGATAAAGGCTTAACTACTTTAAATAAGCAGTGCTATAGCAGAGTTTGGAATTCTTTTAGAAAGCTAGAGCTTTCAGCCTTGGGACACCAGAAACTTACATTGGTAATCCAAAAAGCAGGGGAGGTAAAGACTTCAAATAACTTGAAAGGAAGAACTATTGACTTGCCTGAATCAGAATCGTTGGGGTTTATTTTGACCTCTGTCCTTTCCTCTTTCTTTGACCATGGCGATGTCACTTTGCTGCTAATCTTTTGTGCCACTTTGTAGAACACGATGATGGTGACTTTTAAAAAGCACTTTGCTAACTGGCATGAACACCCGCAGCAAAATCTTTCAATGTAGTGCAAATAACAAACATGTTTTGCTGAGACAGTCACAAAACAGAGCAAATACGCTTTTGCTAGATCTCCACGGTATTAGTTAACTGGCTTTATTCCTGTAGCAATGCTGGCATATCTACCATTGACAGACAAACAGAAACAAACAGGACCAACTTCGTAATTTACAATACTCCACTAAAACCAACAGGACTGTCCCCTTTTGATTCTAAGCATTATATTCCAGGCACTTTTCTCTGACCAGAAATGAGACTTGAATCACAGATGAGAGATAAAAGACAGGGAAACTCTCAAGAGCTGTTCTAAGTGCAGTGATGCTGACTTCAGTGGGCATTTCTAGTTGCTTTTTTTTCTATAGCTCTGCCTTTAGATTATTTAGGTGCTTTCACATCAGGAAAGGCCTACTAACAATTCTGTAACATATGCTCAATGGCTCACCAACATGTAGCTGAAGAAGGAGAGGTTGGAAATATCACCAGATGAAGAGAAGCAGCAGCAGCCAGTGATGATTCTGTCAGATTAATAGGATTAAGTTTCATATGGAATAAATTGAATTTCTTAAATGAAATACCCAAAAATAAAAAGAAATACTTATCTCCTCACACAGCAGGACCAAACAGCTTTGCTAAATTATCTTCTTTCTCGCGTGTCGTTATATGACTGACATATGAGTTGGTAATGCCACTGGAACACTTGTCTATCAGACTTACTGAACTCACACGCAACAAAATCATTTCAGGGTCTCTAAAACTAAATCACAGGTGTGCAATTTATTCTCTAAAGACCCCTCTGTGCTCACTTCCTGATTACATTCCCAAAGCAACAACAAAGCAATGAAACAGGCAGCCCTCAGAACCTGCAAGATTTACAATAATTCTTCCTCAAACATGGTACTAAACACACAGAGCACTTTTCCTACATCTAAATATATTAGCATTAAATGTAAAGTTATGAAAATGAAAAGAAGAACTTAAGAAAAACTATAGAACAGAAAAAATTTCCTTCTTTTAACCAAAAAAGATGGATAACAGACAAATGATTTAGAGTGCTTTTTGATGAGGAGTATATCAAGAAAGAGACACCTCCTGGAATCTTCAAATAATCGTCTGAAGTTCAGTTCAGATGAACTAAACTGAAGACACCTCCCAAAGTAATCAAAAGCCTATGTTCTTTATTACACTACCAGAAATGTTGACAACTACTCTAAGCATTGTTTTGGTATATACTATCTGAGTCCACAAAGCTGCAATAGTTTAAATCAAAAAGGATTTTTTTCCAAATCCTTATACAATGGGGTAATTTCTCAGACTTGTATTAGGGTGTCCACCTGACACATTCAAAATGTAATGTGACCTGCTTAAAAGATTCACCATGAAGTACTTGTCCTTATGCATTCTGTGTCTGCCTAAATATAAGCAGACACACCTGACAACAAAGCATTCTCTGATTTTCTTCTATTCTAGTAGTAAAATTGATTTTAAATAAGGCATCTCTGTCCTTTCCCACTCCCCCATCTCGTTCCCTAACTCCCAAACTAACATCCTGCAGCTTCAGATGCACGGCATACATCCCAGCTGGTGCTTGAAGGCAAGATGAGATGTACGAGAATCACAGACTATTACTCAACACAGGCAGTACCAATCAGTAGATCAATACAGCTGACGCTCCCATGACAGCTCTACAGCACTTGTAGATGTTTAGTACATGTAAGAAATGCATCTGCAAGAACACTTTCCAAGTTCCTGCAAGCAGAAGCTCTTCCCTCACCACAGACACATCACTGCCTGTCACCTGGTGGGTGGTAACTTGTGCTAAGAAAATGCTACAAGCTTGTAATTCTACAGGCACAAAGCTAACGAGATAACCTGCTCTCCATTACCCACAGTAACTGAGAAAACGAAGTTCATCAGAAAAATAGACAAAATGCAAGCTATACATTAATCAGGATCCAATAATATACTTAGTCCACTAATCTTGTCAAAACTAGTGAAAAGCTTTCCACAGAAAACAGAGCAGTGAAATTTCTCAGATGCTTATTACATATAAGAGAAAAGGGATCTCAGCAATGCAGTGACAGAATAATCAAGACATGACTTAGGCAGTCCGAAGTTGTTTATCCTACAGTCCCTCATCGCCACAAAAAAGCTCCACCATTGTCATAATCTAGTATTTATGATGCTTGCTCTGTAAATACACTCAGAAGCAACCAGGTATTTCAAATGTTTAAAATAGCATATATTTTTAAAAATTTCTCTTCAACCACACAGCACAGAATGAAGAACTCCATTTTGTTTAATAAACAGCTGCTGTAATGTCAAGCCCATACCGAGGTTACTAATTTATCTTATTTCAAGAGAGAAACAAACGAATAATTTTTCCTTAAAATATCATAAGTCCTTCGCTCCAGTACCAGCTCCTACATTTGTTTAGTTTCCCAAATGTAATACTGCTTGCTCCAGCCGTATCTGGGATAGAATTTTCCTATACCCATCATTTCTCTACTAGATCTGATCCTATCTTGGTCATGACCACCATGTAAATTCTCTACCTTTCCCCTTCAAACAGAGAACATCTCTGAATCCTTTCAGAGGCATTCCCACTCAGTCTTCCTCTTTCTTTACCACTGCTTCCTCCCAAATGAGGGAAACTATAGCAATACAAGTAGCAACTTCTCACCGGCCATGTGCAGTGCAGCACAATTACACTCTGCTGATTCATTGTGACAAGACACATTTACTCTTGCTGCTGACAATCCAGATATTTTCTAGCATCCATATCTGTTTGGTTAGTAACACTGTGCACTGGTGTCCCTCTGGTTGGGCTGTTCTCTTGTTGATGCTTTTCCCTTTTACAACTAGAAGTCTCTGGTCTGAATAAAACAGTGAAATACTAGAAGCTAACAGTTTTTTATCTTAGAAATAATTTTCATTCTAAACCTCAAAAACGTTCAACTAGCACTTAGCAAGGAAGTCTTAATGGCCTGTTAGCAAAATAAGCAAGTAAATATTTTCTTAGGTAAGCAGGAAAGGTACAATGCTGAAAGGCAATTCTTATTCACAGATGCAGCCAGTCATTCATTAACTAAGCAAATCATTCCTTAGTTTTACAGCATTTATCAATATGCCCATATATATTGTCATCTGTAAGGGAAGGGCTTAGATACCAGAAAATCTTTATCAATATTAAGAGTGCCTTATTCTAACAAAATGGAAAACATTATTACTATAAGAACAATACTGTAGAAACTAACTTGAAAGCCCTTATAGTTCCTATTTGCAAACTCACTAACAAGAACTAATAATATTTTTTCTGCTCTTTCACAACCAAGTAAATTCACTGCCACAACATTTGAGGTCAAAAAAACATAGGAAGATACTACAAGGCCTGGAAATTTACAGCATTGCAATGGTTAATGCTAGCACTAGTGAATCTATTTAAGATATTAAAATTCCCATCTGTCAGACCTCTTTGCTAATGTCCCTGCCCTCAAAGCAAGAGGGAACATATGCCTGCACCCCAGCCACACAGTTCATAGATGGCTTATTTACTCAAGCCATAAATGACAATGAATTCATACTAACACACCAATCAAAACCACCACAGCCAACATGCAGGTCCGTGTTTGCTCTTGCCATCTAGACACAGACAAGCAGAGAGAAAGGCTGGACAGTGGCATACAGGCATCAGGAAAGGAGATGATGATGTTTAAGCCATTGCAGCACTTTGCTCCCACACTCCTAAATAATGTTCTATGTGTGTATTTGACTTCGAGAAGTTTAAGTTCGTGAAAAGAGACACACTACAAGAACAACACCCAGGCAACAGACAGTAATGCTGTCAGTGTTAGAGAGCAGCTGAAATCACCACGGTTTCCACAATCCTAACTACCAAAGTTCAGTGCCCCTGATCTCTTAATGGGTGAGCTGTACCATGTAAACCACCACAAATATCAGCTGAAGTCCTGGGTGTACAAGGACATTTTATTCACAAGAGTTAATGATTCTGTCAACACCAGCTCTGTGATGGATAAAGAGAAGATCCAATTCGGCTGGGATGGGTTAAATCTCCCATAAGGAAAACAGGCTTGCATCTCATCTATACAGCAAAATCTAGCAAGTAAAATGAAAGCTTAGGAGCATTTACCTTTACAAAGAAGCATTTATCCTTCCAAAGAGTGGAAGAATAATACAGATTTTAAGTTCAATAAGGCTTTATAACATACAGAAGTCTGCTAAAACGCCAATAAAACCTAGACACTATATGAATATGAACTACTAGCGAAGCATGCTTCATTTACAGTTGCTTTTGCATCCAATCATTTAAGTTGCTTCTACAGACTGAAAGCATTTACATGTTTCCTGTGGTCTGTAGCAACATACTGTATAAAAATAAACCCTTCTGGGATTGAATTAGAGGATACAGTGGTTCACAAGAAAAGATCACTAAATTAACATTACTCCCCTCTTTTCTTTGTATGATTTTTTTCCCCAAAACCATATCCCAGCACCTTGACTGTTCACTGTGTGGCACTTACTGTTGCTGGACTTGAGGTCACGGTGAATTATGGGAACAATTGCTTCCTCATGCAGGTAGTTCATTCCCCTGGCAATCTGCACTGCCCAGTTCACCAGTATGTCAGGAGGTATCCTTTTACCAGACAACACCCTATTGAGCGATCCTCCGCGGGCAAACTCCATGATCAGGCAAAGATTAGGTTCCTTCAAACACACGCCCCTGAGGGCAATGATGTTGGGATGTTTTAACATCGCAAAGAGCTTGGCCTCTTGGCGGACATTCTCAATGGTCTGGCTGATGTCCTCATCAGGGTCATAGCGAGCTGCCTTGACAGCAACCTCATCTCCTATCCATACAGCTCGATACACTTTTCCGAAGCCCCCTATGCCAATGATTTCTTCCAGAACAAGCTCTGAGAAGTCGATCTCTAGGACTAGGAAAAGAGGAAAAAAAAGATGTAAGCATTTAGCAACTAAGCAGCTTGCACATCAGCTGAAGGTTCACGCTGGCCAACCTCACCCTTACCCTTGGAGGAAAGGCCAGTTTTCACTCCAAAACAACACAAAGGAAAGCAGTAAGCCTTTCTGACAACCTTTTAGTGCCAAATAGTATGGTAAAACAGACCTTGCAGTGTCAAAAAATCTTAATGAAGTACTCACTGTAAATGGTAAAACAATAAAATACCTCCTCTTACCACACTTAAATCCTTATAATACTGATGCCCCTGCCCCTACTCCCCTTAAGGATATACTCTCAGTGACAGTACAAGATTCTGAAAACGAAAAACACACTCACCAACTAATCTTCACTGTGTTCACAATACAGTACTTAATGTGAAACAGCTAAAACAACACTAAATGCATCTGCTTCTCCACTTGTCCCTTATTAGCAGGTCCCTTGTTGAACTGCCACAACAATCTTCTAGTCCTTCCCAAATCACACTTATTCTTCCACACCTCTCCAGGCTTTGCATATTTGTTCCCCACAAGAGATCTGTTAACCAGTTCTGACATTACCCACAACAGTGTGACAAACAGATGGATCAAACCACATACTGAGTGTGCAGAGCAAGCAATAAGAAAAACATTTTTTGATTAATGCATACTGCATTTTTGTTACAAAAACTTCCTATTCCCATACACTGACTTTACAGGCTGACACAGTGACTGGTGACTAATTGGCATCATACAGGAAAAAGATCTACAGATGCAGATGTCTCAATTCAGTACACAAATTGCACCTGGAGCAAAAGCAATGAGAAAATGTATCCTGTACAACTGTACACTAAACACAGTTTATATCGGTGGCCAAAAGAACCCATCCAACACTGACTAATGTAGAATGAAAATTCCACATACTGACCAATGAAAACATGTTGACACAGCTTAATTTACAGCAGTGGTAGGCTACCACTGATGCTACTCTGTCTGATATTTGCGTGGTTACCAATTACAGTCAATGAAATTTTAATAAGTTTTTAAGGAAGAGTACCATAATGCAAGATTTAAACAGAAAGTCACCAAGACTTTTAATACTTTCCTGCATTTGAAATGCCAAATTTGACATGGTTCCCCTGCTTTGTCTGGTAGAAAGGAAATTAAGTTTGTAAGGGAGCAGGTTAGATCCCACTTGAGTAAACTAGTTTCCTTATTCCAATCAAATGTCTTTCTTATGTATAAGCCTATAGTACAAGACTTTGTCACAAAACTGTACGGAGTTAATACAAACTCTTCTGTCCACAGCTGCAGGCTTTTTTTTTGTCTGAGCTCTATCTTTCCTGAATATGATCTTTAGAAGTTGGCTTACTTTTGAAAATTATTCAAACCTATAAGTTAGTTAAATAAGGATGCCTGTGCTGCTTTTCCTAGTGTTCCATGAACAAAAGATTAATGGGAAACAAGACAGAAAACTGACCAAGAAAGTCTGCCAGGAGAAAAGGTCTCTTCCAGTCCCGAACACAAAGAGAATTTATTTTGCTCCTACTGTGAATACATATTTTGGGTAACAGTCTGAGCTTCAAGGATTTGCACAACAAAGAAGATTTCAGTCCTACAGCAGCAACCTTGGTGTTCAAATGCTTGAGACAGAGATTACTAGAAAACATGAAAGGAATAGATTCTGACCAAAAACACTGGAATTAGAACAAGACTGTAATGACAATAAGTACAGATGTGAGACTGCCCTGTCACTGAGAATACACAAAGAGTCACTCTTGTATTTCTCACTAATAAAAGACCTAAAGAAATCAGATGTTGAGTCCTATCTCTTCAGTCAATAGAATTTCAGCACTGGTAGAATCCTCAACTAACCTGCTCCTAGGGACAAGGTCAGTTAAAAGACTGAAAATGAACAAACACGCACCCCACACCACCAGGATGACTGCCTGCCCCGCCAACTCCGGACACACAGCGTTCAGGTGCTGTTCACAGCGGGTGTTCTGCTCGGGCATTTCACGGATTGAGAGGACATCAACGGGAGCTGAGCGAGGCGGCCCGCAGGTGCTGAAGGGACAGCTCCAGCAGCAGCGGGGACGGCGGGACGGGGACGGGACAGCCCCGCGGGCAGCGCCCCGGCCTCCCCCCCACGTGCTGGGGAGAAGCGCGAGAGGAAGGTGGCAGGCAGGAGAACGAGATGGGCAAAGGAAACCGAAGGGCTGGAAAGTAGAACACTTTGTGTGCCGCCACCCATTTTCCATCAGAAAAAGCACATCCCTGCTGGAGGCATAAATTAATAGGGGTGGGATATAAAACCGAGAGACTTCAGCTTCCACGTGAAGTCTAATTTGTGACATTGAATGTTCTTTTATCTGGAAGTACGACCTTAGCTTTAGTTTGAAAATGTGTATTTCTATAAGGCAAACTGGCCAGCTCACCCTTGTGGGTAGCTTCTTTAGAAAAAAACCTCTCATTTTTAAAAAAATGTTTTGTTTGGGTTTCTTAAAAGGTATTTTCTGCTGAATTAGTTTATTGATTTTCATAGATTGAGTTATACAGCCACATTAGGGCACAAAATACTTGTTTTTCTTTACATTTCTGAATACACTAACCCCATCTCTAAACTCAGGTGTAATTTGGCAGATGTGTTGTACACGGGACTGCACAGAATTCAAGAACTGAAGTGCTGTCATTCCTCTGTGGGCCGGTAAGGAATTACAGAACCCGTACACCATGAACCAGTAGCCATGCTGACAACCGGAAAGTAGGTGCTGTTTAATCAGCCCTTATTAGACCATATGATTAAGCTATTTAATTCAGTCTGAAGTGTGTAAGAGCCCATAGTGCAGATGAGAGTTCCTCAAGCTGGCCCACTGCTGACAGCCTCTACAGGCTACTTTTATCATTCATAGTACCCTCACTGAGGCAAGAAGCAACCACACTACATGGATGGCTAAAATTACCAGCTAAGCTAGTACAGCTCTCAGTAGAAGCAGAATCTCTAAGACTTATACTCCTAAATTTTCATTAAACATAAACTTTAGGAAAGCAAGTAAAAATAGGTTCTGTGCAGAGGTGCATGTCCCGAACGACACTTGGCATCACTCCCGCAAAACTGGACTTACTGAACTACGAAGTATTAAACAGTAGACTGTGATTCCTACTCCAAACAGCTATCAAACTAACATCATCAGCTCCAGAAGTGGATAGCATTCCTGGAAAAGGATTTCTAATATTCAACTTGAAAATCAAATTCAGTGGCAACCAACTTTAACCCCTGTCCAAACTGCATTGTTTCTTTAAAAAAAAAAAAAAACAAAACCATAGTCCTTCGGCATTACACAAACCTACTGGAGGGCAACAAATTCTACTTTGTCATGAACATATGGTTGGTGACTTGACAGAAGAGAAGTAGCGTAGCCCTACTGTGGCATGGGAAGAGTAAGGCAAAGACGAAGGGGGAAGGTACAACTCCACAACTGTGAACTATCAAACCATAGAAGAGGGAGCAAGACAGAAGAATCCAGTTACAAAACCTGAACTTGAACACTCAAAACAGGGTGGGAGCTAAGGGTTCAAAAAGTTCTATAGAAATGGTTCTCCTAAGTATCTCAAAAGCAAAACCTAATAAGTATTCATCCAAAGCTTTTTTTTTTTTGGGGGGGGGGGGGGGGGAATAACTTACCAATGCTGTTGCAGCATGAAAGAAAGGAACAGTACCTAGTCCCTTCACAACTCCAAGGGCAATGCTACAAATTACTGAGTTTTACTTAAATGCTTTCAAGTAGAATACAGAGTAAGAAAAAACGCTATTAGTTGTATTCCTTGGAGATACGGCCTAGATAGGACAAAGCATCTTTTCACTCTTTTCCTTTCTAGAAAAGCCTACTAGTCTGAAGATTTTTCTCTGCCCCTCCAAAAAAAAGCATTATCCTTGCCTGAATTGCCAACGGTGATAGATAAACAGGATCTAGAAACAGTCATTCCATGCTGTTTCTCTTTCCACAACTGTACATAGTGACTAAAAAAATGCAGAAATGAAACAGTCCTATTCTCCGTCTCCAACAAAAGCTTCAAAACCGCACTGAAAATTCACAGAAACAAACCAATCCCTCCATGCCTTCAGCATCACAACATAGTCAAGTGACCCTCAGGCAGGCCCAGATATCCAAACGTGGATACAACTCATTCACAGGTATTTTAGGACAGAATTTGTAAAAGGGCAGAGGAACCTGGTAACACAAGTCAACTTAGGAATTTTTCAGTCAGAAATAATAAGCTTTTGGATAGTAAGCAGGATGATACCGAACAAGTATTAGCGGTGAATCAACACTTCAGAAAACAACTGCTTCCCTTCAAGCAACCTTTATTTAAGAATATTCTTGAAGGGAGAATGACCAGAGCCCTGGTGACTCCACCGCTGCCCAGCCGCCAGGAGTCTGTCGCTTGATGAAAATTTATCAGCCCCTGAAAACACAGGTCTTAACAATGGGAAACTGCTCCTGGCGTCGGTGAAACGCTAACAACATACTAAGCGAGGCTCTGCCTCCCCGGGAGCAGCGCGCTAGCCTGGGAGACAGAAGGGCACTGGAGCAGCAGGAATACCTCGGCGGGTGGGAAAGGGAACAGACCGGGGGCCTAGGCCAGCCCCTGAG